>WBMW01004117.1:160246-248064 GCA_013396635.1 Penelope pileata | reverse complement strand
TGTTTTTGAGCAGAAGCTAAAGCTTGCAGGAGGCAATGTATGATTGGAGTAATAAAGCATAACTTACTTGGCCACCACCATAGTTTTGCGAGTATGATCCACCCTTTAAAACAAACCAACCGACAAAAATCAGAGAAAATTAGGACACAGAAAACCTGATTTTGAGAAGAGCCTAAAGCCTGTAGAATTCAAGGTATAAGTAGGGAAATAAAGCATTACTTGGCCACCACCACAGTTTTGTGAGGATGATCCACCCTTTAAAACAAACCAACCAACCAAAATTAGATAAAAATAGGATACAGAAAGCCTAGCAGAGGCTGAAGCTTGTAGGAAGTGATATATAACTGGTGAAATGAAGCATAACTTACTTGGCCACCACCATAGTTTTGTGAGTATGATCCACCCTTTAAAACAAATCAACCAACCAAAATCAGAGAAAAGTAGGATACAGAAAACTTGATTTTAAGTAGAAAATAAAGCCTGTAGAAAGTAGAAGCTAAAGCTTGATGTGTGAGTAAGGGAAATAAAGCATAATTTACTTGGCCACCACCACAGTTTTGTGAGGATGATCCACCCTTTAAAACAAACCGACCAACCAACCAAAATTGGAGAAAATGAAGACACAGAAAGCCTGACTTTGAGCAGAAGCTAAAGCTTGTAGGAAATGATACATAATTGGTGAAATGAAGCATAACTTACTCGGCCACCACCATAGTTTTGTGAGTATGATCCACCCTTTAAAACAACCAACCAAGCAAAGTCAGAGAAAATTAGGATACAAAAACTCTGGCTATTGCTCAATATCAGGTTTTATAACAAGTGATGTATACAAAGGAAAATAAAGCGTAACTTACTTGGCCACCACCATAGTTTTGCGAGTATGATCCACCCTTTAAATAAACAAGCAAACAAAATCAGAGCAAATTACGATACAGAAAATCCAATTTTAAGCAGAAGGTAAAGCTTGCAGGAAATAATGTGTAACTGGAGAAACAAAAGCATTACTTACTTGGCCACCACCATAATTTTGTGAATACGATCCGCCCTTTAAAACAAACCAACCAACCAAAATTAGATAAAAATAGGATACAGAAAGCCTAGCAGAGGCTGAAGCTTGTAGGAAGTGATATATAAGTAGGGAAATAAACCATAACTTACTTGGCCACCATCATAGTTTTGTGACCCTCCCTTCAAAATAAACAAATATAAACCCTATGTCAGAAGAAACTGATTTTTGGGGGGAACTGTAAAGCTGTAGTAAGAAATTGCCTGGGATTATTTTGATCAAATGCAACTTTCTAGATGACAGTAAACATAATACCAGCATCTGAATCAAGCGTAGTACAGAATAGCCAACTAAGAATGCACAGCTAATCTAGTTACAATTTCTTACTGGCTAGCATAAAAATATTTGACAGGAGAAAAAGTTCTTCCTACCTGGCTGCCACCATAATTTGGTGAGGATGATGATCCACTCTGCTAACAACAAAAAAATAGAGAAAGTATTACAATGTTACAGATCCAATATTGATCAGAGTTCATGGAATCTGTGTGAAATAAAACATCAGTGAGAAGAAAGAAAAACCTAGTACTTATTGGCTACTATCATAGTTTTGTGAGTTGTACGATCCACCCTGTGAAACCAATACAGCAACAGTTACAACACTTGGAGAGCTGAATTTGATGAGAACCCAGACAGTCAGCTTTATTAGTTTATAGAGTTCTTTCTATGTAAGTTTCAGGGCTGATAAAAGTATTAGGAATGAATTAAATAATGGAGATGGGGAGATTATGCAAGAGTCAATATCCTCAAAATTAACAACATTCTATTATGGATTAGAACTGCTTAAAAAGTTTTGATCAATGGATAAGGAACTGCCTACCTGGCTTCCACTCTGTGATCCATCCTGTAAATTGAACAAAATATTATGCATAAATTTGGCACTTACTGTCTCACTACAGATTACTTTTAATCAAAGCTATGATTTTTTTTAGGAGGAAGAAGGAGCATAGGCAGATATGCAATGTAGGTATGCTTTCTACCTTAGTAAGCATGGATTGTAAACAGTGCAAGGGTAAATACTACATGAGACATATGTCAAGGCATCACAAACATGTATTTTTAATTAATTCCTAGTACACTGATAGGTTCATTCAGAACACTCTCTCTCTCTGTATATATTTATTTTCTTCCCCTGTAGAAAACCTAATTTACACGTATGGAATGAAAAATTCCTCTGGTAGCATTATTACATAAGAAGCTGTGAAATACAGTGGCTTTGAGGAAAAGGATTTAAATAAAACATTCAATTTGTTTCAACATGTCCCCTTTCTAAAAAGAATGTACCTCCTCAACGTGAAATAACAAGCTTTGAGTAGAATATTTGCTATTCAGTAAAATGAGACTGAGACTTCATCCAGAAGAAGCAAAAGGAAGCAAGCCAAAAAGTATTATCTTTTAATGTCTAGCAATTTTCAGAAGGAAAAAAAATTAAGTATTTCCTTTAGTCTTAGAAACAAATAGCTCTTCTTTATAAAAAAGCTTGAAAAGGTGTTATAAAATAATGTATTTTTTTCCAAATATTTCACTTATTATTTCACAATGTTATATATGCAACTGTGTATATAATAGCATATTAGAGCAACATTTATGTTGTGTGTATAAATAGTACATATTTACATTGTTATATATTATATTTGATAATACAATGAATCCAACTGATTTTTCTTTTTCTTAGCTTATGAAAAAACAGTAAAAATCAAGAGAATGGGAATAAAAGAAATAGCGAGAGATAGCACATTGCTGTTTTATTACATTTTTTTAGCATTTATAGAAACTATTTCTTTAAGTATAGTATCAGGCAGTGACTTTTGGAGTTCTAGCAGTGAAAATCGTAACAAGTACATATGTATCTACCAATGCCTCACTGCACAGACTCAATGAATTGTTAAGGCACTCTCACTTTCAGGAACCTCAAGTGGCATTCCTAAAACCTGTTCTGACTTTTGATAGGAAAAGTCCAGAGAGAGAATGATGAGCTCCAGTCCTGATTTAAATAGTGTCAGCTGAGCAACTCTGAAGTGGAGTTGTTCTTTCTAGAATCTGACTTTAATATCCTATGTAGCTAAATATCTTGCAGGCATAATGCTAGGGGAAAAAGAAAAAAGAAGGCGGTTAGGGGATGGACACCAAGTCCCTATTTCCTATGTTCCTGTGTATCAGAAGTGAGTTCTAATCTCACAATTAGTAAGATTACATGGACTTGCACTCTCTGAATCTGAGGATAGTACTAGCTGAGTCAGTAGCAAAACAGATATTGGATACATCTTAACATCAGAGGAGGAAGTCTGTTTACCTGGTGGCAGGGATTGCTATCATATGATGTACCCTGTTGAAAAACAAACAAACAAAAAGGTAAATCCTCAAATTTTCATTTTCTGGAAAAATAATTAGCTTTCTCCTTAAAATTTCTAACAAAACAAAATTTAACAGTTTAATGAGTTTAATTTTATTTAAGCCACACAGTCAGTGGCTCTACCCTCTGTCTGTCCTACATGCACCTACTTATAAGCATCAAAACAGACAACAAAAGCAGGATTGCATGGGTACAATGTGAAAAGTGAAGTAGTTTTGCAGTTGATGCTTCTCTGTATTATTCTGGTTCTTCTTGATTGGCAAATATTAAGAGATTAGTTTGGGCAGTCCTTTAAGGAGCCAACAGTTACTGCTATGTGACCATCTACCTCAGAATCTTTCCAGATTCACTCATCACAAGTCTTAGGTAAAGTTGCTGCCCACTGTCTTTAATTTCCCTGATTTGGGTATATTTCGGCTGCAGACAGCCTTCTTGTTGTAATAGCAGGATGAGAAACAGTACAATGTGTCCTACTTTGGCCCACCCTCATTTTAAGAGCACATGTGTTCTGCTAATAACTCATGTGTGATTCAGTCTTGGTAGAAGCAATGCATTGTTCAATGTTTCTTCACATTTCTTCAATCCCACTGCTGTTACTGTATCCTTGCCTACTGACACAAGTCACCTGTACTCCTGTTCTGCTTTTTATGCTTTCACACATGCATTTCCATTCATACTTAACTCAAACCAATCTCAATACTTTTTCTAGAGGTATCTGTATTTATACCCTTCTCTCTTATTCTCATTGCTTTCCCTGATATATTTATCTGGACTTAGATGTACTATATCATGGTGGCACTCACGAACTTTTCTTCACCTAGAATCTCATCATTGACAATCATCTTTATACTGTTTTAAGAATACATGAGTTGAAATACAACCAGGATATAAACTACTGATCTGACTTTTATTCTAGAGGAGTCACTCTCTTAACCTATTGTATCCTACAGGAATTGCATAGGGCAACATCCAAAAATCACTCCCAAACACAGACACATCTATTTGCTCAGTAGACAAGTTCATCTACTTGTTCAACTTCTGCATGTAACTGTATATGGGAAAAGCCACTTAATTTTGTTTAACAATGATCAATAAATTTTAGCCTTTCTATGCTAGATATTTTCAAGTAACAATGAAAGAAACTTGAAAAATAACTTGAAAAATGTTACTACTACATAGAAAGCTGTGTTTAATTTTCAAATATCTTGAAGGGGGACTTACTTGTCCACAGCCACTACTACCACCTGAAGAAGGAAATCCGCCCTGCTGGGAAAGAGAAGAAAAAAAAAGCAGCCACTCAGTAATCTGAATATTCCTTTTGCTCATTTCCAAAAAAGAAATACATTTTAAAGGAATTTAGGTGTCTGACTGTTTAAGATGATGAAGACTAGCTTTTTATTACTGTCAATTTCCTTGTAAAATATTGTGGATGTAAGATGACACCAACATGCACTCCATTTTGTCAAATGCTATGTATTGACTGGTAATTGACCGTTGCTTACTTGGCCATAGGAACTGCCAGCTTGAGGCCGATAGACCTATAAGAAAAGCAAGAACCGATTTCTAAATAAAACTCTAATCTTAACAACACTGCAAGAGAAAAGTCTACATCCTGGAAGAGTTCTTCCATTCTATGTTCTTTTTAATACATGGCAACTCTGTGGGATGACCTAAAAACAGGGACTACCCAGGAACACCAAGAAGGAATAAAACCAAAACCAACCAACCAACACCAAAATATTACACACACAAAAAAAAAAACCTCAAACCAACAAACAACCAAAGCCCATTTAAAAGGCAGGCCCCTACTCAAAAGTTCAATATATTTCAGAAAAAAAGCCTCACCTGGCCATAGGACTGGGTGCCTTGGGAACCCTTTAAGAAAGAGAAGACAATGACCACCTTGTTCAAAGAAGCTTTTATAAAGTACATAATGATTATCCAAATACAGCTGCACAAAGCTTTCCCAAAAAGGCTCCTCCTGAGCCAAAGGAGATAGTGTCACACCGTATCACCTGTGCAATGGATTGTCCTGTTACAGCAAGAGCCATAATTTGAGACTCAGATTGCCAAAGGAAACATAGTTCTCAAAAAATCTGCCAGTCACACCGATCACATGGAGATCAGTGAAGAACTTCTTCCAGAGCACCCAGTTTGCTTACCTGACCATAGGAACTGCTGCTGATTGAGTAGCTTGGCCCACCCTAAGATAACTTATCCTTGTGATGTCTGTGNTTGAGTAGCTTGGCCCACCCTAAGATAAGGAAACCATTTGATTAGTACCCTTTTATAAGGAAGCAGTCTGCTTTAGCAAAAGCAAGCAACTACATCCCTGCTGGGTAGGGCAGAATGAAGAGCCAGGATTTCCTGCTAGCTATCACAATGATGCTAAGTTAGATGATTTAATATGCTAGGATTCCAAGCAAATAAACAGCATGTGGATAATTTATAAGCATAAGAATATATTTTCAGAGAAATCATCCTTAAAAGTTCAAATTTGGAGCGATTGCTAAGCACTTTTGCAATACCTTGGCACTCAACTTTCTCAAATGCTGTATCCTGGCTGGTGATTGTCTAGGGCTTACCTGGCCATAGGAAGTGCCACCTTGCGGCTGGTAGACCTATAATTAAATAAATGAATTCAAAATTATGTTATTTGTGATGCAGGTGCCTCTTTCATGTTTATCGCTTCTATGGGAAAAGAACAGAATAAGACAGAACTTGCTGACTCTTTCTAAACTAGAATTATTTTGATATATGTTTTTCTGGATGAACATCCTATTGCGGTGTATTTATCAGACAACAGAGTACTTTCACATCTGTCTCAGATGGGATGCTAGGCTTATGAAAGTTTTTCAGGGCAATGAAAAGGTGCAACATCTTCTGGATGCTCCTTTTGCCTGCTGATTCTCAGACACTGCACAGATGGCCAATGGTAGCTGCAATACTGACTTGTGTTTGTATTTTTGGTAGGCCTCAGTTTCACAATTCCTTTCCTCTTTGGGAAAATAATGGTCATGTATAAATAACGAAAAATAATTAAGGAAAAATCCATTAAAATACAAATTCATATAAAGAAAACAAAAGAATGCAATTAAAAGTAGCAGGTCAAATGAATTTGACAAGGCTGCTAATACCTTTCAAAAAACTTTTAGTAACAAAAGACACTGAGTAACTATCAGCTGCTCATGTAATCTATCTTCAATATAGTGTAATAAAAGAGGAGATGTTTCATGCATGTGAACACTTGCACCACAGCTGTCCGAGAGTTATGAAGACAGGGACTACCAAAAAGGGTTTGAACCTTCTTGTATATTTTTGCTATACCGACACAAACAATAACAAAGTTCAGATCTACGTAAGCAATGCTTTAATTCACGTATTAACTGTAAAAGGACGTATATCTTACAACTGCAGTCTGTAAGATCACACCTGTCTGCAATGGAGAATCTGAACCAACATTCTTTAGCTTCTCAAACATTGTTTATTTGCACTGTGTCCAAAGTGGACAGTGAAGAGTTGTTTTTTTACCATGTCTGTTGACTGGGAGAGAAACAGCACCAAGGAGACTACTTCTACCATAAATTTTAAAGTTCCATAGCCTTTGAAAAGATCAGAAGGAGATAGGAACCCATGCTTCATGTTGATATCCCACTTATCATTTTCACAACAAAAGTTCTGAAATGGATTTGGAGGGTTTTCTTTAAACATAAATTGAGGGAAAAAAAATTCACTTAAAAATATGCTAAGTTCTGCAGTGCCAGGAGACACCACTTTCCGAAATGCTATACACTGACTAATGCTTACCTGGCCATAAGAACTGCCAGCTTGAGGCCGATAGACCTATAAGAAAAGCAAGAACCGATTTCTAAATAAAGGTATAGATTCCGCAAAATTGCAACAGAAAAAATTATTCCCCTCTAGAGTTCCTTTGTTCTATACTCTTTTTAATACGTGGTAACTCTGTGGGATTACCTAAAACCAGGGACTACTCAGGAACACCCAGGAGGAATAAGCAAGCCACTCTACAAACAAAAAAAACACACAAAAACCCTCAAACCAACAAACAACCAAAGCCCATTTAAAAGGCAGGCCCCTACTCAAAAGTTCAATATATTTCAGAAAAAAAGCCTCACCTGGCCATAGGACTGGGTGCCTTGGGAACCCTTTAAGAAAGAGAAGATAATGACCACCTTGTTCAAAGAAGCTTTTATAAAGTACATAATGATTATCCAAATACAGCTGCACAAAGCTTTCCCAAAAAGGCTCCTCCTGAGCCAAAGGAGATAGTGTCACACCGTATCACCTGTGCAATGGATTGTCCTGTTACAGCAAGAGCCATAATTTGAGACTCAGATTGCCAAAGGAAACATAGTTCTCAAAAAATCTGCCAGTCACACCGATCACATGGAGATCAGTGAAGAACTTCTTCCAGAGCACCCAGTTTGCTTACCTGACCATAGGAACTGCTGCTGATTGAGTAGCTTGGCCCACCCTAAGATAACTTATGCTTGTGATGTCTGTGATGCCTGTGGCCTTGAGCCCCTGAAGTCATACCTATCCTTGGCAAACATTTTTCTCATTACTTGCAGTGGTACAGATAATGACAGAAATTTGACTTCCTGGCCCTCCCTCACCACCACAACCCAAGGAAGAGGAAATCTTCACCTTTGTGTCTGCACCACATATATTCTCATCTGTTAAACTACAACAATGTATTGTATCATTATGTTAGTCTTTCCATACATTTATTCTTCTTACAAGTAGCTTTAGCTGTATTATTTGAAGTAAGGTTGCACAGAAATACGTAGTTTCGATTCATTCTATCATTCTTGATACAGATAAGCAAATACCCTTCACAACTTCTGGAAATTTGAGATTTAATATAGGTGAGGTCTGAATCTACCAGTACAGGATTTTTGTTGTGATACTGAGCTTAGAAACACTTCTGCATGTTGCTAAGACTTATGTACAGCTTTTTGAATGCACATTGGGTGGAATACAGTCATTTCACTTCAACTGATCAGATACGGAAATATACATTTATGAGTATTTTAACCAAAATTAGCTAAAGACCAATAATAATTACAGACAAAAAAAAGGACAATTTCATGAACAAAACCCAAAGTAACAGAAGTATCTGCAACCTATGAAATACATTGAAGAAAACATGCAAGGGAAAATTTTTGTTCTGACCCTAGTCTAGTGAAGTCTATGGGCACATTTCTATGCCTTTTTAAGCTCACTTACCTGAAGATAAGTACTACTGCTGCTTTGCTGCCTTTGTCCACTCTACACAAGAAGAAAAAAAATTTTTTTGTAAGAGGAATTGCTTATGTAGTACAACATTTCAAGAATCAACTCTATTCTTAAATCTAGTGGACAGTTTGAGAGAATTCCTTACGCCTTTCCTTGCTTTATTTACGCCATCTCAATGTGCTAGTGAGCAATACTTCAGTACACAAAGATCCTTCATGATGACAATCATCATATGATACGTTATGTCATTTTGTGGGATTTCTGGGAAATTAAAATACAGAGGCATTCATGTTCTATGCCTATAGAACATACTTGCAATAATCTTTATTCAGCAACCAAATAGGATATTCACTTCGCTGTAACTACAGAAGCACATCTGCTTCATCACTGTAGTTTGTCTACCATTTATTTAAGATATTCATACTCATTTATTCCTAAAGAGATGAGTCATTGCTTAGTTCACTGAGGCTGAAAACTCAAGTACAACAAAGAAAGAATGTCTACCTGTACTATGATCTTAGTAGCAGAACTGCCCAAACTCTGTAAAACAAAACAGAAAAAAGAGAAACAGAGACCATTTAATTTGATTTGTTAAACAGAAAATATATAATTGTACCACTTTTCTTGGGAGAAAGAGATAGCAAGTGTGAGGTACTAGGTATCGTATTCTGAAAATCCAGCAACAAACATGTTTATCCTCAAACTCTGAAGGGGAGAGAGCCCAACATTACTAAAGTAATTTCCCATGCCTAAATCTCCTTCAAAAAAAGCTCCTGGAAGAGCACAGGCTATGGCCCTTCACACTATCCAAACAGCTTTTCCAAACCGCGCAAGTGAAGCTGCCCTCAAATATAACTCACTCACTGCACTGGACACACATCACCACATACCTGAATTCAGTTCCTGTCCCAGTCATTTATTGAGCTCAATTTTGGGTAACAAAGGACAAATATAAAAGGGTGGTAGACATCATTTTGTCACTGTTATAGACATCACAAGAAAAAATATGTGCTTACCTGGGGATAGGTATGACGCTGCAAATGAAAACAAAAATCTTTAAGTATTTTGTGTAAAGGCTTGTCCAAACAAGATGCTACAACACAAAAGGGGTTTTGTATATGCAATACACAACCAAATGTGGAAGGAAGATATAGAAAGGATAATAGATTACAAATGTATTTTAATATTAATTCAGGTTAGAAAAAGTCTAAGTAGTAACTGGACATCAGAAAAAAACATACATCAGTTTTGATTTCATACAAACTCCCTTTAACCACCTTAAGCCAAAGCTTACTTTTGGCTGACTACAAGCTCAAAGTAGAGGGGAAATGTAGTACTTCAAAAATGAGAATATGAATTTAAGAATGAGAAAAGTGAATTTACAAAGAAAATTTCAATAGAAGCAGAAAATGAAAACTATTTAGGAACATGGAGGTTATATCTATTGGAATCCAAAGATAATCCAATGTCTCTGCAAGTAGTAATAGCAATCATAGAACCATGATTCAGGTTAAATATTTGGCCTATCGCATCATGTATATGCAGTTATTACCTCTCTACTGGCTATCCCTGGAGGTAATCATGTAACTAGGGTAATCCCTGTGTGACAAAAACTTGTCTCCATTCATGAGGAATCTTTCTGACAAATTAAACAAGCAGCTATCTGAAGGCGCTTTAAGTAAAAATTTTGTGTGATAAACTACTTACCACAGGTGGAAAAGGGTTGCTGTGGGGAATGACCACTATCTATAGAGAGAAGAGAAAAAGCTATTTGTTTACTCATCATAACCATTATTTAAATACATAAGGAAAATGCATAGATAGTAATACTGTGAATGATTTCTTTTATAAAATACTATTTTTTTAAAAAAAATATCTTAATGAACAGTACAAAGCAAAGAATGTATGCACAGTTTACACAAGGGTATAAAGAGATTAATGACTTGCTTCCAGTCATACAGCAACTCAGCTGTAAAAGCTGTAATGTACCATATCCACTGGCCTATACATGCATCCTTTACGATATTTCACTTTCCACCACAAGGTGGAAGACCAATCCAGTCTTTACTCGGTGTTACACGAGAGGAAAGATTCATATTGACTTCATTTTTGTAACGACTTTGAAAACAGTTAGTATTATCCAGTGGCATAAAAAGGAAGAGAAGAGTTGATGCTATCACAAGTAAAGAATTCTAATATAAAGCAAGCAGAAGTATTATGTTTTTAAAAGTAAGTTATTAAAAAAAATTATCAATACATTTTGAATTCTTAAAGGAATGGGAAATTGGAAAAAAATAACTGTGAGGATACGAATGGGCACAGTGTGCGTTTATTGACCATAGCCCTAAGCTTTCTAGGGAATGAACTGAGAAGAATAGTCCATGTAAATATTATGAGTCAAATTCATGAATTCTTAATGATTTCATCCCCATTTCATTTTCATTCTTCAATATTGATTGATTTCATTTTATGAATCACGCTCATTTCTCAGTCTGATCTTAAAAATAATTACATGATATATAACCTTAAAAGCTGAAACTCCATCACAGTCACTACCCTAACTTTTTTAAAAAAAATAAAAAATCCCCATAAAAAAATATGAAATTTTAGCATTTTATATGCAGCTAAGTCAACTGTCAACAAAAGCCACCACAGCACTGCTAGGTACTATAAGGCACTGAAGAACCAAACTGATTCAAATCATATGAATCAATCTGGATTAAAACTTCTTCACTAGCACCACTGAAATAAAAGGAATCATGCTGATTTACACCTGTATGACATTTTCCCCCTTTGAATTAAAAATAAAAGGCATGCTTACCTTCTTACTTGAATCTGAACTACTTGAAGGAACAGACTGTAAAGAATACAGGAACACATTTTTTGTTTAGGTAAGCGTTTGACAAATTAACTACAGAATTATTTTCCACAGGAATATTATAGATAACATTCTGAAGGAAAACAGAAGTATACTGGCAGTTAATAAAGGAATAGTATGAAGTCACTTTTTTTTTTTTCTAAAAAATCTGCTTTTTCCACAGTATTGCATGAAAGCTGTAAATATTTGAAGTAATACTGGAAGTTTGTTTATAATAAAACCAAAATGTCGGTAGAAAAAATTAATCTGTTCTCCCTTCATCACAAAAAACAAAACAAAACAAAACAAAAAAACCAATTGAACAGCAGCAAAACAACCATTTAAAAAAAAAAAAAAAAAAAGCACGAGCTGGTATAAATAGGATATACCATAAGAATACAAAAGTTTCAAATGAAGTATAAAATAATGTGCAAATTCTTCTGTTTCATCAAACCATAAATACAATTTCATAGGCAAGAGCCACAAAACAAAAGTAAATAACTTCTAACAAAGTTGATATTACAACATACTCTAAATGTTTAAATTGTTTATTGAAGTTATTTCAGGATACAGATAACTATTTGAAAGCAGTTATCCTTTATTCCCTTCCTTATATTTTGTTATTGTTCGGTAGAAGTTGACCATAGCTGCCTAGTAAGCTGAAAATGAAAACAAGTTAGAGAGCACATAGTTACCTGGCCATAGGTAAGACTGCCATATGAGGATGCACTCTGAAAACAAAATGTAAATCAGTTCTTTATTTATATAATCTTTGGTTAATTATATCTAGTAGTCATTGCTTTTTTCCTTAGAGGATTTACACTTCAAATCAGTTTGATTTCAACTACAATTCAATAAATCTAGAGCAACACTAAACTATTCTGAACTCGATTGACAATAACTGCAGTAAAGTTTTTCCAACTTTCTAATAAAGCCACAGAGTTAATGCTACTCTATCACGAAGTCTACACTTGCATATTTAACAAATATATTTTTAATATTCTAGATTTAATATAACTAATTATATACTTAAGTTGATGATTAAGTGGTTTACTTGGCTAAGGTTTCAGTTCAAAACAGGAAGTAGAAAATATGTTGTATTTCTGAGTGAGTTTTTTAAGTGAGAAAGAAATGGTAGGCATAGTTCTAATATCAATCTCAATTACAGAGTTGTTGGATTA
Organism: Penelope pileata; assembly: GCA_013396635.1. Taxonomy (NCBI): domain Eukaryota; kingdom Metazoa; phylum Chordata; class Aves; order Galliformes; family Cracidae; genus Penelope; species Penelope pileata. Next base: position 235,351 of record WBMW01004117.1, on the reverse strand, counting down.
AAACACAAATACAGATCGTTAAAAGAAACAAGCCCAAATAATTTTACAGGACTTATTATGCAATATCCAAAAACAATTCCTCTCATAGATTAAAAGCATTAAGCAGTAAGAAAGAATTTTGACATCTGTGTAGGCTAACAAGTTTTCACTGAGACAGTTATGTAATACTTCTTAATTCTGGTTATTAATTTCACAATACCTCAGACCACCACTATTTTCTTTAATATAATCAGGAAGAATAATCTAATTCTGTATAAGTAAATCTAACACGATCTGCAATAAGGAGGTGAGTTAAGAAGCACGGCAGAAGGTAATTAGTAAAGAAATATATAAGAAGCTTACATCTTTACAAGCACTTTGGCTATATGCATTGGCTGCACCTCCCTAGAAAGAAAAACAAACAGTTATTTTCTGGATCGACCTGTCTAGGATTCATAAATTCACAAGTGTTGCTGCCACATGAGGATAAGACACTGAAATGGCATTAGTTATTTAGATATTTGTACGATGAATTCCAAGAGGAGGAACAATTTAGAACGTGCAGACCAATTCCTACTAGACTTGTCTTGGATAAAGGGGAAAACAGACAACCTGTATAATGAGTATAGTAAGTGCAACAGATAACCCTTTCCATCCTTTTTTTCCTGATTCTATAACCTATATATTTCTGCATAACTTTGGAACACCCCTGTCTGCCAACTACTTCATATCATTGAATAAACTATAATATTCATCTTCTCCTAGCTCTCTCCATATTTTCCATTCAAAATGGAAATTTCAGAACACCACTCACATAAATAAGGCAATTGAAAGCTAGGAGTTCCTATATATAGTTATATAAATATAGTTATGTCTGGTACAAAAAAGTAAATAGGTAAGCTCTTACTGGGGCACATCCACTCTTGCTTATTGTGTAGACTACTCCACCCTGAAATAAAAGAAGCAGTCAATTACTCCTATGTAAAAACAAAGAAAGAGCAGGCAGAAAGAAAGGGTGGTCAGGAAAAAAAAAAAACAAACAAAAATAAAAACACACAAAACAAAAAAACCCTCCTGCTATTTATGGCACAAAAAGCTGAGCAGCTGACAATGTGCACAAGCAACTATGGGATAAGCAAACACAGAAGTTACCAGTTCACTGGCAACTATTTGAAACAACTTTATTTTAGCATGAAACACTACTCATCATCTGGATTTCATATAACTTTGTTATTGGTCAGGTAGCCTTTCAAAATCCATGGGTTGTTATACTAAACAGCGCATATTTAAAAAAAACAAACTTCAGGTAGTTACGTGACAAGATGAGAATCTCAGCTCTCAGAAAAGAGAATGTAATATGCAGGAAAGAAATGGAATGAAGAAAAGCCTGTATTTAGTATATGAGTCAAAGTAATTTCTCGAAGTCTGGTAATTCCCCTTACAAGTAATGGAAATGGAAAAAATGGAATGATAATTCACTAATACATACAGTTATTGGTAAGTAGTAAGAAATTAGTCTTGAGAAGCTCAGTTTAAGAAATTTAGAAACACATCAGAAAACATTTGACAGCTCAAGTGCAAATAGGCACATGGTGGTAGTGAAGATTACTAACTAAAAATACAATCATTCCAAATTGACTATACATTTCTCCAACTAAAAAAGTGGAAGTGAACAGCAGGAATGCAGATATACTTATTTCAGATGTTTTAAAAGGTTAACTAGGCAATGAAATCCCCAAACTTTCAAATGCCAATATAATCCTGCATAACAGGTGATATAGACATTATGTTGGAATTTTAATATATGCATGACTATCTCAAGAAGTTTTGAGAAATTTTGCAAATTGTAGAGAAGACAGTGAAAGTATAATTGTTCCGTTTATTTAGATTACAAAAAAAAAGGAAATATAAAAAATGTGTAACAAATCAATAATCATTACACCAGATGTCTCTAAAATTACAAAACAAAATTTGTGTTTGCATGTACACGCATACACACAGGTAAGAATCCTCTAGGAAGATGGAAGCAATCTTTTCCTTCTCCAGTGGGTCAGGAGAATGCTTGGTAAATATGTTTAATGCATGAAATCAGAAGAGGTGAAGCATCTTGTAGGTCAGAATACTGTCAGCAAGCTATTGAGTTGACAGTGTAGGCAGTTGAACCTAGTCCAGCTACTGCACAGTTTACTGAAAGAAAAACTTTGGCTTTCTGTTAACTAGCAGAGACATTATATCAGTGTTAAATCACCTCAGTAGTTGTAGAACTTTATTTGTTCAAGGTTATTTAAGGTAAATGTACAAATGCTGGAAGCTACGATTCTTACCTGACCACTAGAATAGCTGTTCTGAGAGGAACCGGAAGGTTGAACCTGTGAAGAAACCAAAATGCTACTTACTATATTCTAGAAAATGGATTTTCATGTAAATGACTTTCAGGACAGAAAGATCTACCTTCTGGGAAAAAGAAGAACACACGAAGTAGTTTCTTTCTGTGACTTCGTTCCACCAACTGATATTGTTATAATTATTTCAGAGGAGATCATTAAAGACAATATATCAACTGGTTCAGTTGGTATAAATTACCATAATTCTGTTGCTTGCTGTAGAACTATCCCACCTCACCTCTCTTTTAATGTGTCCTCATATACCATGTCTGTCATTAAGAAGCAAGTCTACTCTGGCAAGATCATTAAATAGTGCCAAATGATACAGCATTCAAATGACAACTTTTTACTAATATGACTACGTAGTCATTAGACACTATGAAACGTAGGGCATTTTTTCCTGAGAGGAAGGAGAGAAGTAAAGGAGACTTCTTCACTGAGCTGAATGATAATTTTCAGGAAAAAAAAAAACAAATAGATTGTACATGTAGATGATGATTTGAGGAATATAAGGTTTTAGAGCTATTAAAATAAGTGATGTCGAAAAAATTCATAAACGAGAAAGTGGTACAGCTATAAAGTGAACACAGACAAAACAAAAGTAAATCAAGCCACAAATTGATAAAGATGTGATGAGAAGCAGCTTTTGACTGAGTCTTAAGATTTTTTGAGAATTAGCAGTAAACTGATGTCTTTACAAAATGAATACTTACAACAACACATCCACCTTGTCTTGTGTAAGTCCCTCCACGCTGTAAAAAAGTACAGGTTCCAGTTACTGTTTATCGACTCATTTATAAATACCAAGTTATTCTACAGAGGAAAATAAACTGAATTTGTATTTGTGGCCTGAGTAAAGAAGTCAGTTTGTGATTGTTTGTAGTATGTTACCTAATGTAATAATCTTATTTGATATTTAATGATATCTCATTAAAATATCTCAAAATGAAATACCAAAATGTAAGCATAAATAAGGTCCCTCTAGAAAAATAATTTGGATGGTATGATATAATCTTCATGCTATAACTATGAAATAACTGGACAAGCAGGACAGAAATTCTAAAATTGAGATAATTGAAACTCGGGAAATTGTAGATAAGTTGTTCTTACCTTGCTGCATTCAATTTCTATCATAAGCTGGGAAAAAAAAAAAAGAAAAAGGAAACCATTACAAGTAATCTACTGTATAAAAAGATGTATTATCAGAACTAGGAAATACATTTGGTGAGACAAAAGACAATAGGACAAGTGTTTACTCTGAGTTAGATCATAAGATGGCATAAATCAGTGTTGCTTCAGTCAAGAACCAATACTGTAGATTTGAATGTATTTTCTTAATCTGCTTATCTTAAGATGCTTAATATAAACAATTTCTGGTCCAAAATAAATAAAAACATTTATAAGAATATAATACATAGCTACAGTTCTCAGGAGCTGAGGCAACAGTAAAATACACACCAAAAGTAAAGCAGAGTGCTCCTAATCACCAATTTTATTTTTTATCTGTGCTATGCATTGTTAAGATAATCAAATTATTAGTTTCCTTACTTCTGTGGTGGGGAAAATTATTTATTTTATTTTTTCATCAATTAAGTAAGGGGATTAGGCAGTTAAAAGCATTGAAAATATCTGATGATTTTGGCCATCTGAATGAGCACATGACAACAAATGAACATCAAGTTCAGAGATATCAAGTCAGAGATATTTTAATTGACTGTATAAATTTCTAGTACATAAATGCACTCAAAACATACCTTTCTTTTACTTTTTCCTGTCCCATTAACTGACTTTGAATGTGTAGATGTGAGAGTTTTGCTTTGAATTCCAACCCAAAATTTCTCTATGTCTTGAACAACAGTTGCACTACAAAGGAAATAAAATAATAATATTTTTCCTATCAAAATACTTCAGAACAAAATACCAAAATACTTTTATTTTCTTCCTCAGGCAAGATAATATACTTGACTTGAGGATCATGGAGGAGAAGTTTGAAAAGTACATCATAATTTTTCAGAACACTTATTTTGTTGTTACTGTATTATCCAACATTATTTTGAAGATAAATAAAATTGAAGCTGAGAAGGGAAATAAAACGAATGGACACTGTTTTGAGAAGCACTGACTCCTGTGGGGAGTATCAGGTTACATATCCAGAAAAACAGACACATTCTCTTTTGCGTTCAGACAATCTAATTCTATGGTGGTGAACTGATTTTCACAGCATTAAGGAGTGGAAGTCATGATTTTTTAAAAATTTCTGTACTTTTGCATCTTTTTGTATTGTTCAAGATTAAATGAAACAAGGACAAGATTTCCCCTGTCATAAATCTACACCTCAAATAACGTTAAGCTATCAAAATATTTAGATTTTTTCCCAATTACATAACACAAGCATTTTGTTATACCAGGTGATGTGATTCTTTTTCTTGAAGATCTGAAAACTGTAAAGCAGCACTAAACAAAGTATAAATGCGTCTTCTCCTGTTTTCTTCAGTAGTTAGTTCAATGTACTTTCCTCATGATTTTTGGAGGATATGACCCATGAAGACAATTTAGTATTGCATTAATTTTGCATGATGATATCATACAAAATAAAGAAAGCTGTTTTTGAATTTCACTTTCAAGTATTTCCATATCAAACTCATTTTTTTCCCCATTGTCCAAAAGGAAAAAAGTAGTAAAAAACAAAAGAAAAAAGAAAAAGAAAGAAAAGAAGTAACAATTGAATAGAGTTTAAACAACTTATTCAGGCAACTAGCTGCATTCATATAGTTGCTCTTGTAATTAGAGAGGTCACAGTATAAAAACAGGTTACTCAAAGATCCATTAATTATTTACACATATTAATGTCTGTTGGATGTTATTCGGTGGACACAGCAGGTATGACAAACTATGAAACAAAAATGACTAAAGCAAAACAAAAACATCAGAAACAACAACATAAATCCATGTCAAAATGTCCTATAGAAATAAATTTTCACGGGAAAATGAGAAGAAAAACCACTATTTACATGAATTGTAGATCTCTAACATCATTTGGAGCAATCCATGTTGTTGTAATTTTCTGCTTCACATCTGAATTTGCTTGACTTACAGCTGAATTCTGGAATTAAAAGGAAATACATATAATTATACAACACACAAAAGTGATTTTTGTCTATATTTGGGTAACTGTCCTTGCTACCATCAGGTAACACTGATGTCCTTCCGTATGGAAAATTACAGATCATGGCCTGAACAGGGGACTAGCCTGTGAGAAAGGGCTTGTGTTAGCTTGGGAACACAAGTACACTGCCTCGGCCTGTGCACATGCACATAGCTGAAAACTAGTTTGTGAGAAAAGTGTCCTGTAGCTATTAGCAAGCATCCTTGTTTTGTGTGAACGACCTTGTTTACCCATATCTGTATTCGTCCCCTACTACTATGTAAATGGCCACGATAGCGGGTGGGGGGTACCCCCTCCCTGCTCCAGTCAAATCCTGCTGCTGAACGCTTGCTGGCCCGCCGCCCCTGGAACTCCTATCAGCACAGAGTATCCGGCAGCTGCCCTGGTATCGTGAGTACCCCGCTGTTAAACTGACAAATCTGAGCTCGCCTCCAAGTACTTTCCTTGCAATCAGTGAACCTTAAGCAGAAGCGCTGCTGCTTTTGCACAACACCTTCTAAGAATTGTCAGGTAGTTCTTACATGTATTTCTCAAGAAAAATCTACATTTTTAAATCTACATCTACATTTTAAACTCTATCGATGAAGTATCTTTTGCCATTAAAAATGTCTACTTCTGTCATCCATACAGATTACAGTATTGAAAAGGAAACTAAGCATAAATAAGTATTCCAAAGAGTGAATGCATACCGTGGTGTTACGACATTCCAAGCCTTTTGTGTTTGGATCTGTAATTTTAAAAGTACCAACAGGAACATCTCCTTCTATTTCTCGAGCCTGTAGATTAAATCCTTTAAACCCAACACCTTTGAGGGCTTCTAGAGTCACTATGAAAAGAGACATTTTGAGAAATGTAAGTTTCATACACTATCAAAACCACTTGAATGTTTAACAGTTAATTTCCTCCCTCCAGAACATGACTGAATGTACAAAAGAATGTAAAAAAGAACTAAAATCTTTCACAATTTCTCAAAAAAATTATGATTTATTGCAGTTCTTGACGGTAGTCAAGATCAACAATTAAATAAAAAAGTTCAGAGAAACATTTGAGCGTAAGTGTATTAAAAAGTAACCTGACAAATTATTGACAATTTAAAAGTAATTCTGCTCTGCTAAATGACTAGAACTTGTTAATTTGATTTGCTCCCCTGTGCATCAGAATAATGCATGATGGTCCTGCTGATCAAAAGCTTATTTATTTCCCATCAAATTAGGCCTACAAAAAACCAAAATAGTTACTGAAGAAAGAGAATTGCATTTCTTTCTGTTTCAAAAGAGGAGAGTTACTTTTACCTAAGTTTGAATTGCAGAACCTTTTGCTTTTGATGTACTACAACTGGAAAAAAGAAAAGATAGACAATTTGTCTCTCATTTCCTAGATTAAATATGAAAATTCAGTAATTACGAGATACACAATTTTACTCAAAGTTTACTGCATAAGGAGCTCAGAAAAGTATGGAAAAGAGCAGTTTCATGTTTTGTGTACATCCAAACTGAAATTAAGTTTCAAGAAGCATAATCAAAATTGTTACGATCTATTACAAACTTGCTCTGATAATGCCAATATAAGGCACTTTCACAAATAAAATCAGAATAATCATTTCTGCAACGTAGATGTGTGGTACTCATTAAAAATAAGTTTTAGTAGATAAGAACAGATAAACTGGGAATGACAAAGTCATCAGGGCAGGGAACAGTCATACCTTGACAATTTAACATTTCAAAACACCTGCATAATTAGCCTTTTGATTTGCCATTGATTTCAGTCCTAATTCACTGCACAGGAGAGGTGGCATCCACCACTCCAATGTAGCGTTAAAGGAAGCACAGATGCAACTGGAAGTGTTCACAGATGTCAGGCTATAGGTAAAAGAGCAATGCATTCAGTGGAAGGGCAGCTGACTGCAGCTCCCTGAGAATAAGCATGGGATTCTTACAACTTGAAGCAATAACAAGTGGAAAGTAAGGCTTGGTTAGTCAAAATGTTAAAAAAGTCAAGGTTAGTAGCATCTGGAACTTAATGTCATGGTATGACCTCACAGAACAGCTTACATACACTTAAATCCATCCATCATTCTGCAGGCTGTATTAAAAACAGCTATCAGTAATCAAATAGCCGTTCCATTTTTAAAGAAGTTATTCACATGTGTTTTTCCAAGAATTAGAGTTATAACAGAGCTCTAGTGCTTCTCCATTCCCCTCCATAGCTATCACTTGCTGTGGAAACACATTCACACTGCTGGGGTCAGGTAAAACAGAATCCCAGCTGGACAGCTGATATGAACAAATCTTACTTTGAACTACTGAGATACCACAATGGAAATGTGCCACATCACAACTCACTTCTGCTTCCGTGCTTGTTCTACCAACCGACTAAAGCAGCACTCACACTTCACTTAAAGTGCGACAGCACCATGAGATGGCAACATAGTATTGAGAAACAAGGCTGTCAAGGTGTTCCATTCAGAGAGTAACTCCGGATTAGTAGGATAAAAAGCCACAATAGCTTCACCTCCTGCAATTTGATAAAATCTGGGATGCAGTTCTTACAAGCATGACTCAAAGCATCTCACTCTTGAGTTGTCATAGACTGCATTCTGAATTTTATTTTCCTGTAGGATTACAGCGCAAGTGTCACAACTAGGATCTCTTTGTATGGCAAAGGGCTGATAGGACAGCAAATATCCAAATACAAAGTAAGAGAACATCTACTTATTAGTCCAGTTTGACCAGTTGTCTCGTGATTTTACTTCTGTCACAAAAATTACACCATGAAGTTAAAATATATTTATCAGACAGGGAAAAGAAAAAGTAAATTGAGAATATGGTTTTGATTATATAAATATATACACATGAAAACATATATAGATATGAAACATTAAAAAAACAACAAAAACGAACATCTCAAGTATACATGAGTAAGATTGAAATAGAAAAAATATTTCGATACACCAAGAGAGAAATGAGGCAATCCTGGTGAAAACTGGTAGTTCTGGGAGACACAAATATTGTAGGTCACTCAGATATTTACCTTGGATTTCATTTCCTGGTTCAAAGCTATCAAAAGATACCGCAATAATATATGGTGGTGCAGATGTCTGTGGTTCAGTTTCATAGTTTGGTAACAGAGAATCACAATCAATTGAAGTATTTGTCTGTGGAAAACCAAAGATTCTGGGCAAAAATATCCCACAGAGCACAAACACTAAGCTGAAGCATCTCCCCATCTGTGGGAAAGAAAAAAGAAAAAAAAGAAAGAAAGAAAATATAGGTTATAGTATCTTCTTTTTAGTAGTTGCCATAGCTGACAAAATATCTGCCTTTCTCCAAGGTAGGAAGCAGAAGAAACCTAGGAAGTTTGGCTTTCACTGTATTCATATATTTTGAAGAAAGTCTATTAAAATAAAATGCATATATACACTGACAAAACAGTGTAATAAATGACACGAGTGCTTTCATTTTAAAATACTGAACTACTATGTAAGCTTAAATTCTCTGGTCACATGACTGCAATCCATAATAGCCATATCCACTGCATTACAGCTTAGGACTAGAAAAGGATTTCCACAAACTTGCATGTTGTTGAGCTGGCAGATTTAGACCAGATCTTTATTCAAGAACTAAGACATAAGCCTTGCTCTCTCAAACTGCTTTTTGTAGATACAATCATGATTAGTAAGCTCTATTTTGATTGCTTTGCCTACTCCTAGCTCCAAACAACAGCCAAGAAATCTATCGTGAAATGCTCTGGAGAACTCTCAGAAGTTTTCCAAAACACTTGTTTCCTAAGGGACTTAACAGAAGACTTTCTTACAGGCCTTTGGAAGCATTTTAAACACAATGTGTGAGACGTGTCCAATTTGTATCATCTACCTGTACATCTTAACTTGTGCATGAATACATAAAACCATTCGATTTTGTGTGAGCCAACTACAATAAATAACAGAATAACCTGGAAGAGTGGGGGGAAAAGACCTTCAGAACACTTAAGAACAAGTGTTTACTTTTGCACTTGTATATATCCAAACTGAAGTTTCAAGAAGCATAATCAGAACTGTTATGAACTGAACATAGACAATTTTTAAAAAAGTCTGTGAATCAACAGATAAAACAAATGACAGGAGTGTTGAAAGATTTCCTACAGGAAGATGATGGAGTTTTGCATTGTGTCACAATCAGTAAGTGCAGCAACCAGGAAGGATAAATGTGCTGGTTAGCATGACTTTCAAGCAGATGGAGACTATCCCTCCCAAAATCTCATGAAAATATCATTTACATGGGATCCTTGTAAGCATTCTGTCTTAGTATCAGTCTGCTGGGTGCGGTTATCCAATCTCTTGTGACTATTTTGACATAGTCCACCTCTAATTAAATTTTAAATACAGCATGTAGGTGCTATTATATTAACAGATGTGGTAAACAGTGATTTAATATGAACTAGAGTATGTGTTGTTGAAATCTTTATCTGACTCATGCTTAAGATGGAAAAAAATCTGTTTTTAATGAGACGCTCTATTTCAAAGCACAGAGTCCTTACCACTAGTTCATTTGGGACTGGAATAATCTGGAGCTGCACTCTGCCATGAAAGAAAACTACTCTGAAACCTATTCTTTCCCCTTTTTGTGGTTAGAAGACAACCAGAAACAAAAGCACAAAATGAAAAATTGAGATGCCTTTTCTTTGCATCAGCTGTCTGTTTTAAGAGTTAAAGGGCTACCCTAAAAGTTCAGTGAAATGGTATCTTCCAACACAAATTTACACCTTTTTCCTACGAAAAATGTAGAAAAAAAAGAACAGCTTATTGTGAATACTTATTAAATAAAAGCTTAGGGAATTCTGGGAAAGATACTTTATTTGCAAGCTTCTAACTAACATAATAAGAAAAATTAACTGTATCCTCAGGTATACATGGTCAATTCCATCTGAGTATGCTTGTCTGAGATGCCTTCATCTCACAGAAAAATTCTACTTTTCTTTTAAAGAACAGATACAATTGCATCTTCCCGTAAGTCTGTATGGCTCTCATCTCTGCAGCATTTGAGATGCTACCTTAAGAATCCTCTTCCACATTTAGTCTAACAGCACTTCAGGCCAACAATTAAATCCCTGAGTGATATTTAGTTAGCTACCGCATTCAAAGTCTAGTGGACCTGGGAAAAGACACTTTGGTGATCTGCTTCTCCAGAGCCTGGGGCAAACTTCTGCATAGAAACAAAAGTTGTTTTAAAAGACTTTAAATATAGCTTATTCATAAATACTTTTTGTGTAATTTGAAAAAAAACAGGCCTGGCCAGTCCATCCTGCCAACAGTTCAAGATTTGGTCCCATATACGCCTTCTAACTGATTCTTTATGAATATTTTTTTCCTTTCTTTTCTCCTCCTAAGCCCTCTTGATGAGCCATAGGCTTTAGCTCTTGAGAATAAATCTGACCAGTTGATGTTCACCCTGTCCACCACATCCCCAGCAACACACCTTATCGATCAAGCGCTGATGTGTGGGCATCCTCCAGTCCCTCTGGGGTCAGTGTGGATGAGCTGCTGCCCAGAAGCGCGGGTGCCCAGCAAGATGAGAGAGAGGAGGTGACTGCCTTGGCCAATCCCCAGCAAGGCGGGGAACCGGCATGGCCAATCGCACCTCTGCCTGGAAATTAGGACACTGCAGGTGGGACTCCCTTGCCCAGTTGTGGCGATGACAACACACCTCATGGGTGAATCATGCCCCCTCTGACCTTTAACTAGGCATCAGGGACAGGTAAGGCTTCTGAAGGCTGACAGCCTCAACTAGTGCGTTGATTAAAATCTGCAAGATTATGTTGTACAAAAGCCTTACTAATATTTCATGAGTAGTTTGAATGTTCTACGCTAGTCCACTTAATTCGACCTCAGAGAATCCTGCTGCTAGCTTTTCACATTTTTACTCCTTTCTTACCACTGGAAAGGACATAGAAAAACTCAATTCGTGGTAGTGCTGCCAAGCATTTTCTCATAGCAAAGAGTTAATGAGGCTGTTTTTACCTCATGTACATTGTAGAAAGGATCTGAAATTATTGGTCTGACCTGCATTAAAAACTAAACAGGTTTTTTCTTTAGAGATATTTTCACAAGCTCTCTACTGATCACTAGAAAAAGCCTAGAAGCAGAAAAATGTATAACAGGCACTTCCAGGGAATACCAAGAAATCCATGAACTAAAGGCTGTTCACATGAAAATTCTTCAACTTCTTGAAGCTTGTGCATTTAAAATACACTTAAAATTCAAAATTTTGATGGCATTTGAAGAACACACTATTTTTAAAAATTAGCATATTTAACTGTATTCTTTTTCTGTTAATCACCTTTAATTACTGAGCAGTATTTTATTTATATTATTTCATTATGAAAGGCACTACTTCCTATCTACTACTGTCTGTTGGGAAAGAGATCATATTCTTCCTCTCTTTACCATACCACCAAACTTACCAACATTGTATCTAGCAATGAAAACGCGTGCTACACGCCACAAATACAATAGCATACTGGCAACACAGTCAAATAAATGACACAACAAAGGAATGTCAGATGATAGCACTAGAAACAAGTAAACAAGGAACTGAGATCTTACAAATGCATACATGCAAGACCTTTCTTGTACGAAAATACCAGGGCCTCTACTCCTCTGACTAAATGTCAGTGCAAAAATTGCAATGCCTTCACCACTCGCTAGATACAGGCAGGTAACCAGAGCCAGAGCTACTACTCCTGGCAGCTATGCACAGGACTGAGTACTCCATGAACACTGGGTTTGGCAGACATGCATAAATGCCAGACAATGAATTGCTGCAATCTTGATAATATTATGAAGAGGAACAGATAAGACAAATGATATGCTTATGTTGGCTGTAACGCTAACAAAATACTATATTATATGGGCTGGTAAAGACTCAGACCATCAGTTTATGATGTGAGAGTTGTAAACATGGTGTTCTAGCCCCTATACAACATTAATACTTGTGGTTTATTTCAAAAGAACAGTATTTACACTGCATCAAACATAGGACACTGATTCAGTAATAATTTACCTGTTCACCAGAATTGACACTTAAAAAAAGTCTTTTCCAAGTTTTCACACTTGAAAGGACAATTTTAAGTTCACAAATAAGTGCTGAAATAGCGGTGGCTTCCTGACTGTGGTGAAACTGTGATTACAAAGTTTGTTATGTATTGAAGCTACAGTAAAAAGTGCAGGTCAGCTGTGCACATGTGGACTTCCCTGGTGCTTGGAATGCATATTCTTTCTTTAAAATTAACGACATTAGACTTGTGGCACCAAGGGTGTGTCAATTCATTTCAGGAAAAAGTCAGGGAACATGGGAGAGGGGCTAGAGTCCAGCAAACTGAGAGGAAGAGGATCCCTAAGCAGTGGGTGGAAATTTTAACAGGTACACGATGGACAAAGGGAAAGCCATCTAATCACTCAAACAAGAGTTATCTCCTTGATACGCAAACACTAGCAGTTTTCTAGAAACATGTTGTTTCTACCAAAAGCTGTTCACACCAAATCAGACCAAGCAGCCTGTTTCCCTTCTCTTCACTGACACCAGGACCTCCAAATGTCCCCTTCATGACAATCAGCAGCCTCCAGCTTGTTCTCTGCAACTTCTGCACCAAAGATTAATTTTGAGCTGGTGAAAATACATTGCAGCTGGAAATGCTAGAAAGATTAACGAAGTTTCGGTTGCAGTCAATATACATATACAAATAACAAGGTAAAAGATGTAAAGGTTATTTTCATCAGGGTCTGGTATCCTTATCAAACTGCTTTGATATTTCTAGTATGCTGTATTGATAAACTACTGGGTCTTGGACTTTGCAGCAGAACTGAGAATCTGTTTGCTTCTATACCTCAAGTGTGCTAGCAGATAAAGCATGACAACAGCCAAAAGTTTTCCAGAGAAAAATGTGTACAAAAAGTGCAAATTCTATAATATGATTTGTAAGATTACAAGTGTATATTGTGCCAAGAATAAGATTGTATACAAAACACTAATCACTATGTATTATGTTGTTAAAGGTCAGGTCGGTGGATATAAAGATGTGAGATTATAACAAGTCATCTTTCATGGAGACCTCCAAACCAATTCTACAAAATAATAAAATAAACAAGAAGGGAGAAAAAACTATTACTTCCACACACTATTCTCCATAATTCCGAAAAAGAAAACTATTACTGAATATACTTGCCTCCTCTCAGGTGCCAGATGCCTTCCAAAGATCTTCCAGTACAGTTCTTTGTTTCTTCTTGCTCAAAAGGGAAAGCCAAGAAAAAATCCTATAAACGTTAAAAATAAAGTTTGCTTCCATAATGCTTACTTTGAAAATGAAAATGAAATTTCTGCAGTTTAAATGAAAATATCCTACATTTCCACACAAAATGAAAATGGTTTGTTCAGCATGCAGTATTTATGTTATTAAGACGATGTTACCTTAGCTGCAACCCTCCAGCATCCTTTCCTGTTTCAATAACTGGAAAGTATTCAACTAAAGTTTAGAAACACATTTTTGTGGTCAAAATTTACTGTTGAGCCTTCTTACTAGGCTATGGTGAATTACATCATAATGATTACATTAAGAGATATTTATTTACTTCTTCTTTAAAAACAGTATTTCTTCTGTGGTAATATTTACAGTCTGTTTAAAAGACCTCTAAATATTCCTCCATTTTTGTTTATTGGTAAACATTATACATCCCATATTTAATAATTACATTCCCTTCTTAACAATACATCAATGCATAGTACAGCAGAACTTCTTACTGCTCAGAATAGCTCTAGCTATTCTTCTTACTCTAGCTAACTATAGCATTCTTCTTCAAAAAATTGTATTATTTTAGTACATTCTAAGAGCAAACTAAACTACGGATAGTATATTTTGCACTCCTGAGAAAATATATTAAACACATTCTCAATAACTGGTAATTTAGCAAAACAGTAGTTTACACGTTTTTCCAGAACAAAAAAAAGAAGTATGAAAACAGCTTTCTCACATATTAAACATTTTCAAATTCGTGTTGTCTTTAATTTCTTGTCTTTACTTTTCCTGTCTGGCTTAAATCCTACCAATGTTAATGTAAGTCTGGTACTCTGTCAGTAACAACAATGGCCTACACCCTGAAAGTCTTGGTTAGATGATGTCACTGGGAGAATTACTGACTTAAAAAAAGTTTCACTTGACTACAAAAGAATTAAAAGGGAGTTATCGAATGGTCCACTTCTAGTTTGTTTTTTTTTTTATTTTTTTTTTTATTTTTTTTTTTATTTCGACGCAGTGGAATGAAGGTAAAAAAGGACTGCGCCTACTGATGGCATAATCTTATGTGTTTCTCAGGAGAAACACCTGACATGAACAGCATATACAACAGCAATGACATACGAACATTGCGTCATCTTATCTTGCGTTGTGCAAGCCAGCAAATAGTATTGTCCCTATGTGCTTTTAAGGTGAGTGTTTGGGTGTAGCTGCAAACAAATGCAATGCTTCATATAAACGACAGTGACTACCACTTGTGATTTACCAGACTCTATATTCAGATTGAAGAATTTAATAGGAGACACCTGCAGTTAATACACTACACACATATACATGATATATGCATGTGTGGCCCCTTCATGAGTGAGCAGCTAGAGTTTGTGATGATTACCTTTACCTAGAAATCCAACAGTACTGGGTCAAAAATACCATGGCTACAAGGTGAAAAACACGGGCTAGTATAAAGTCACTTTGCTAATGCATGTTCATTCATCAACAATTTTTGACTGGTTTTTGGGTAGCTTGACAGAAATGTAATTGTATGTCGATAACTGATACCCGTGAAATTTGCATGATTACATGACCAGACAAAGTATACATTTGGTATTAGTAATCACAGAACTGCAGTTAAGAGCTTCTGTTCAACCTCTTAGGCCAAGAGGGACATTCTCACACTAGTAGATGTTCCATTGGATTTCCAAATCAATGTAGATCCTTGGGATCCACTTCTACAACTCTGTAACCCACTCAGAAGTTTATAATTTATCTTCATGTCAAATCAATACAGGATGTCCCTTTGTAAGAGAACATGATTTTAGCTTTTTGTGTCTTGGGTTCAACATTCACAGCAATCAAAAAGCAGTCATCAAAGAAACATGCACACTCTTTTGTAGGTAGAGAAGCTGTCCAATTTTGCTTAACAATGTGTGTACAACTACTTGAATACAAGAGCATAAAGGAAGCAGCAGCAGGAGGGAAGATACAATGGGCTCATGTGGTTTCTGATTATATCAACTTCCCTAGCAATAGCAAGTTAACAGTATATATTTCCAGGATTTGATCAAGTTATTTGATTTTGTACAGGTTTCCAGCAATAAATAATAACACTTCCATTGCATTTTTTCTATTCACCTCTGAACGTGCCTTACAAACAGTAATGAAGTCCCACAGCTCCTTCTGAGGCAAGGAAGTATTATTATTACTATCTCATTTTACAGATGAGGAAACCAAGTCAAGGAAGGATTAAGTGACTTGGCCAAGGTCATACAGAAAGTCTGCTGCCATGCGTGGTATGCGTCAGTCCTTGTCAGCACTCAGTGACACTCCCTGAGTTCACTCAATCCCTTTCTCTGCACACAGAGAGCATCTTCAAGATTTCATATGTATCGTCTTCTACCCCAATTTTGACTGAAAGAAACATCTCCAGTCTTGGTGAGAGTCAGGATGAACGTGATCCCAGTTAATGGCTTTTCTGTTATTTCATCCAGGACTCCTGATAATCTACTGGATTGTACTTAATTTTTACCTCTGCCAAGAATTCCTCCCTAATGGACTCAAAACAGTGTAGCTAGGCAGGATAATATTGCACAGACAGACTATACAATAAACACATGAACTATTTTTAAAGATATATACGGATTTCTCTCAGAACACACTAGAAACAAAACTCCAGATTTCTAAAAAAAAAAATAAGAAAAACTTTCCTTCTCCGTGTGATATAAACCAGACAGACCAAAGGTTCATAGAATTCATGTCATGCTGTATAAACGTATATGTCTATCGATACGTACAGACAAAACACAAACAGCAAAATATCTCATGTGTAGGCAGTTACACTACAAAGGTAAATCTGTAAGTGCATAGTCCTCATAGTAAGAGCAAGAATAATTTCAAAAAAATTAAAAACCACATGCTAAAGTATTTCACTTCTACAGCAACTTTCAAGCTGAATGCTGACCTTTTTATAAGATCGACGTGACAGGTAATAAATAGAGTGACCAACTCTGTGAAAGAAAAAGAGGAGGTCAGTAACAAAATAGTCAATGTGGATTTTGGGAAAATGTGGCTAACCTGTAAGAAGTTAGTTGTGTTGGACAGGAAAACTGCGTTGAACTGTAAATTGAGAAACTGGACATAGCCCATGAGTCAGCAATTAAATATTGGCTTCATCACCACGTACAGCAAAGGAATTTCTGGATGGGCAACAGAAGTGATCTATGCCTTTTTCCTCACACTGCAGCAGAGAAAACACCATCATCCCCTGCAGCCCACACAGTGAAGACTGCATTTTCCTCAGCTGAAACAAAAATGCCAAGAGACAGCCATGGCCAAATCAAGAATGAATTGACATGTTAAAGACTCAAGACCAGAATGATAGCTGTTTCTTCTGTGCTGGTCATATTCAATTTCTGGATGCTGGTGCAGCACCAGAGTACTGAAATCCCCCTTTCACTTCCTCATTTTCTTCAGATTCAGATTAAGATGACTGAAATCTTTACAACCTGTCATTACTTAAAAGCATTCCTTTGCCAATAATACCTCCATTCCTCCATTATATTAGGAAAGAAGCAGAGCTGCTGCTGTTTTCTTACGTCACTGACTCAGTAATCCCAACTACTCCGTTCATACATTAGCAGTACTGCTGCAAAATCAGGAGTGCCTATTCTCTGGGGCAGAAAGAGTCATTTTGTAAGCAAAACAGTGGGCATAAGAGCTGGAGGAGCTGCCATTTATTCCTTGCTCTGTCACCAATTTCCTGTGTGACTCTAGCAAGTCATTAATCTCTATATGCCTCACCTAGAAAATGGGATAATAATATTCAACTACTACATTGGGATGCTTAATGATTGTGAAATGTGCTGAGCTCCATGGATAGAAGGAAGCTTCTGTCAGAATAGTATAATAGCATGACTATGTTTGGTGGGAAGGTGCTAGGAGAGTCACTTCGTAACATCAATATCACAATTACGCATTACACAGACAAGCCTGGCTAATCAAGTGAATGAGTTACCGAGAAACGCGTGGTTTATTTCAGTTGAGGCATCTATGCACACTACGGAACCTAAAGGTGAAAAGTTAACAACTTGGAAGTCTGTGGAAAGAGGTTCCTTCTTTAGAGAATGACACATCCTTTTCTCTAGTCTTAGAATCTAACTGCAAGCATGAGCTTGTAGGCTCAGAAACGCATCTAGAGGCTCTGAAACTTGCTCCAGACAAGTATGTCCCATTATGTGACAGATCAGTCATAGAAATCAGAGCACATATTAGTTCCGTGTTGATTTTTCCTTCGATATTTTAGAAAACTTTGTGTCTTTAAATTACTGATCTGCCTTTCCCACACTCTTAGATAAGAATGCAGCTAGGAATTCTGAATACTTATGTGGGCAAATACCTAATCCATGAAGTCACTGGGAAATGTAGATGCTTAGTATCTCAACAGTACAACACAACAGTTTTTGGAACTTCTTTATGAACGTAGTTACCTAACGTTAGACACACATACTGGGCAGCTTGATCTTCCCAAAGCCTCTCCTCTCTTCAGTGAGTCATCATCTCCCTGTCATTTCCTGTCTTAGGGTTTTTTGTTTGTTTGTTTTAGGTTTACTTTCCTTTAATTCAGAAGAGAATGTAACATCAAATACTTTTTTATACTCCTTTTGGCCAGCATCACATTAAAAATATCATGATTATCTCTCACAAACTCAAATAACTCATTCTGACAAAATGCCTGACAAATGATTTTGGGGCAAAAACTTGAAATTGTTGCTTCTGCTTCCACACCAATCCTCATTTCATTAGCGATGAGAAATTAGTTCTTAGCTAAATCTTCTGTGATGTTTTAATATCGATGCAAGATCAGAGAATGTGCTGTTTTCCTCTTCAGACTAAAAGGTAAATATATTTATACACACTGACTGTAAATACCTATTTCCCCACTACTGATACCTTAAAAAAATAAAATAAAAAAAATGAAATCCACATCCAGTACCTTGACTACAGGAAGTAACATGCAACTTTTTACTTGAAAAAGGAACTTAATCAAGCATTGACTTTCACGAAATGCATGTTCCTGAATAGGAAGGAATGAGAACTGTATTATGTAGTAAACAGTATGCAAGGGACAGAGAAAGCTATTATTATGTCATTTTCTAGAAAACACATTCTCAAAGGTTCTCATGGCTCTCACAGGATTACTAAGAATGTTACTACAATCATTACAGAAAAATGTATTGTAATATTAAGTAGCACTTGCAACTTCCTATGAAATCAGCTCAATCCACAAGGACTTAGAAATTTAACTGAATTCTCCCTAGGAAACATCTGTCCACAGGATATTCATATTTCAAAAAAAATACCATAACATCATGGGAGAAATAGGAAGTTCATGTATTCTGCCAAACACAGGACAACTAACCGTCTAATTGATTTAATGAATTATACCATTTTTCTGCCTCTCTCCAACAACACAGCTGAAAAAGGATCATCTCACTCTTAAGTCACATGTTTTGGTTTCATTTTTTAATGACCAGGAGATCCCACAACATCATATTAGTGCCTATCGAAGTGTTGCATGATTGCAAAGTGACCAGTTCCAAGTGGAGGCAAAAGACGTCATTTAGGTGAATTTGTAAGTAGCAGCACTTCTGAATTCCATCACCAAATGACTTGATTCATGTCAACCAAAGTAGAATTGGAGACCAGTTATGATACACAAGTGGTCAGTAGGTCAACAGGGTAGAATATTCACTACAACCAGCATCTTGGGAAGCACACATGAAGTAATTAGTCAAGTCCTGAAAAGAAGAAAAATTTACTGTTTACTATAGCAATTTTTAAAAATTCAATCACAAATGAGTGTAGAAATCAGAATTTATAACATGGGACCACTCTGCTTGTTATTGCTCAGTCGTGCCTGAATAATGCAAATTCTATTAGTAGCAAAGTTTAGAATGTTAAGCAGAAGACAACTATGAATTATTAAGTTAAATGTACACATTAGATGCAGAAATACCTGAAGGGACTGTTCTGAGACTCTCACCGTTTTCTGCTTTTTTCCTGTGCTCTGAAAAGCCTTTATGACAATATTTTTAACATATACACTTTTTGAAATGCTCAGTACTGTCTCTTTTGTGACAAACTATAGTAGATATGCTACAGAAGAGAGCATAACACCTGTGAAAAGCCCCAGGATTAACTGCAGTCCAAATTTTAAAACCAGGAGTCATGTGCTTTGCTAATTGTCATAAAATAGATGTACTAAAGCAAGACCTATCCAACACCTGGAACTGATCATCCACCAAAGCTAGGGATCGTCTAGTATGAGTTTATACTCTAGAATCTGTAGCTCTGAAATGATGTCATGACAGTTTCAAATATTCACCTCCAGCACAAGGAACGCACCAACTACACTGTATAAACTGACATCACTGGCAGGTCTGCACAAGCCTACAGTTGGTTGTAACAACAGACATTTCCAAATGAGAATGAGCCCTACTTTTGACTCAGAAGGCAGTGCCTGTTGTCAGGACCTACCAATCAGCACAGAAAAATGTGAGCTTCGCATGACTGAGGTTGCATTTCCACAGCTGGGAGTGGAAAAACCAGAATGGGCAAGGTGGAGACCATTAAAATCTGGCCTATTTCTTCTACTGCAATACTCGATGAAGGATTGTGCAGGGATAAGGTAACATACAATTTGTATGTAAAAATAGTAAAAATGAATAACTCTTCAAAAGAAAAAAGTAAGAGCAATAAGCAGGTCTTTCAAAATTGTAAGCTTTCTGTCTCTCCCTCCACTGTCCCAACGCAGACAGTTACAAGAACAAGTCATACATAAAGAAAGACCCAACTACGCTTTGAATGAAGTTTACTCCTTTTTTCCTGTATCCACATTAAATGTTTAGCAGGTAACTATAGGAAATTAAGAATATCATAGCATAAAAATTAACTTTCATTAGAAATCATATTTGTAATGTATGATGTTAATAATTTTACAGTAGAAAAATTAATTTTCTTTACAATTCATATATATAATAAACCTCAAAAGGTAATGTTTGTGTGGTTAGCTGCAAGGTATTTAAATTTTTATATATTTATAATTTATACCCTGAAAGTGTTTAAGTGACTTTTAATTGTAAAGAGCTGCTTTGTTGGAAGGGTGCGACCCAAAGTTCAAGAGCTGACCCTGACCTGTGTGGTGGTGACTTGGAGCCCTAGGGAACTGGGATGTCTCTTAATTTATTATGATGCTGGCTGAGACATCACAAGATTTTATGACCTCTTAGCTAATGGTAACCTTGATCCTTATTCCCTCATTGGCTAGTTACGCTTTCCGCAGTATGCTGTAGCTTTATGCAAATAAACTGGAGATCAGGAAAAAAAAAAAAGAGAAAATTCTATATCATTTGGAAGCTTTTGCTACATAAATAAATAAAATCTATTTTATTTGAGTAACACAGTAACGTCAATTCTCATAATTCAATAACAAATTTCTTTAGTCTGAGAAGTATACATACCAGCTTTCTTCTTTTCACACTAGCTATACAAAAAGCAATTGGAAATTTCACGTCAACAGCAGTTATTGTTTTTTAAACCTCATAGCTTTTTATGGCTAAATTTGCAGTCCTGGACACAAAGCTCATTGCTTTTGCTTTGCTAGCAAAAGGGAAGTCTCTCCTGCGCTAGAGCTCCCTCACAACACATGTGAGATAGGGCCAAAGTGTAATTGTGGAAACGAGAAATTAAACTTGTAAGTGGTTGAGAGAGGTCTTTCTTAGAATTATGCAGCAATTTCTTAAAATTGCTAATATATTTATGAAATGCTAACAATGGTAAATTAGATCAATGTTTTGCATGAGCCACTAAGACAGAAAGTATACGTTCAAACGAATTCAAAGCACAAATGTCTAGGTAGGTTATTTTAATCAGAGCCCTTTGAATCCTTTTTGAAGTTTGGGTAATGCAAGACAGATGCTCTACACAGGATGCAGTATAGCTGAGGTAGACTTTTTTCACCACGGTGAAAAGTCTAGAATAGGGTGCTACTGTGAGTTTATAATTGCAACATGGGAGCAGGTTTAATCCTCATATTCCTGAGGAAACAATAACAACAATAATCAGTATAACTCTGATTTTTCTACCAAAGCCAACAGGAAAGGTGGACAACAACTGAGAGAGTGTCTGAAAATCAGAACAAGAGCAAAAAGATGGGAGACAAAAATAACATCTATGTAAGTCTCAGTCTTCTGTATTTTAACAACCACAGCAACCCAGAAACTAAAATGGAAAGTGCAGCTTTAGTGGCACTCTGACTCCAAAATGCCACAGCATATTTATTTTGACTCCATATGCAGGTGGAAGAGGGAGGGATTTGTGACGGAGTGATTTGTAAGAGGGAGTGCTCTGTGTTGAAAACAGGATATGGTGAAACAGCTTCATCAGGCTCACCCTGTAATTAATTTCAGGAACATATCTTGCAGCACCCTAAGGATATCTATGCTTTCCTGTGTTCCAGGAGCTCACACTGAACTGATGATAACTCTATACCACAAACTTTTCTAAGCTTATCAAGGGTCAGTAAAACAAGTTATTTATTGTATTCCAAAGTTCCAGACCAGAGTGTTAGTCTTGAATTGGACTGTCGAGGAATTGGTAACACACCTGGGTAACCTGAGTTAATGACCTATCACCTATTGATATTATTTTGGAGTTTAAGACAGAAAAAAAATGAAACCTGAGGAAATGGTTTGCCTGATGCACAGAGAAGTAGTGGATCCTACAAAATTAAAATATTATGAAGAATGAAAATCAAAAGCATGGCATGTGCTATAAGGTGGCCTAACATACTTTCAGTTAGCAAGACTAGAAACCATGAACAACCTATAGAGCAAGTTCAGTAAAAAGAAACAAAACAAAACATTGGTGTTGGTGCAAAGACTAGAAGCAAACATAAAGGTACTAAATCTTCAGATATCTCTTATTTTTTCCTAATAAAAGTTTCTAAAAAAAATCACAAAAGGTTAAACAATGTGCAAGAATATGTATTATCAACTGATCTGAAAGCTTAAGCTATTTTTTTCTGGCACTGAATAAAACCAGGTTCCTAAAAACAAAGCTTGGGAACAAATAGCAGCAATGCCACTACTAGTGCTGTCAATGGTAATGATCCTTTCCACCTGAGAACATATCAAAGTGGTACCTAGTGTTACGAAAATTGGAAGATCACTGCTCCAGTCTGTCTGCCAGTCTAGATGAAGGACCCTTCTGTGCTCAGAATTAATGGAACAGGAGAGGTGTGGATACACCTACATATGCAAAGAAGATTATTTATTGACATGGCCTGGGAAAAAAGAAGTTAGGTGTGACAGGCTTGAGCAATGCCTGTTACCATTTCTGCAGATAGTTTGCTACACTGAAATCAGTCCTGTGATGCGTATTTCCAAGGGCTTGATTGGGTGGAGCTGCATTGTAACTCATTTACTACTTTGCACCCAAACTATTTTTGCAGTTTCAAAAGCATTTTTATCTAAATCATTTGACAATTATGATGACAGGAAGAGTACTTCAAAAAAATCATGAGGAAGAATACAGATTACACAGGAAGAGGCAAGTGGCACTGCACTTGCTATGATTATTCTCTACTGATCAGTTATGAGAAGTGTTCTGCATACCAACATCTGAACATGATTAGATTGGTAATTGACAATAACAATTACTTAATCTCCATTTGTTTGTCTCTTTTACAGCAGCAGAAGAAAAAAGTGGCTGGATGGCTCAACTAACTCATTTAGATAGATCGAGATTTCTGAATGGCTTGAAACTAGAACTTCTTCTTGGATGTAAGCTACTCTAAAATTTCACATTTAGACATGCGTGCACCTCAGATAGCTGAGATTTTCTATTGCTGACAGTCAATTTCCTTAACATCCTCACAGCTTGTGAGATAGTTCTAGTTTACCCAATGAAACATTACTGTATAAGCAATCATATGACCCTGACACTAACACCAATTTTACATACTTTTAAAACCAATGTACAAAATGGAAATAAAATTTCTACCTGAATCTTCACTAAGCTTTTCTAAGTGAAACATAACTCAAGCCTGTAGAGTTTAGAGATTTTTTTTTTTTTTTTTATTTGCAGTGACGGTTGGATTACTCCTAGAATTTCTGACACTTAGAACTATGTCTGAGATTACAGAATCTGACTTTACTTCACATTTTTAATAGACGCTCGTCTGTCTGACAGTGCAGATGTTACCACAGAGATGAAGCAACTGGAACGACAGAGGAAAGAATAACAATAGAAAATGTGTTTGTTATGGCCTTCTTTCTCAGAGAAGTATCCCATTCTCACTACATTAATGATGTCTTTTAAAAAAAAAAATAGAAACAAAATATCAATACAACAAAGTAGTCAAAGAAAAACAGCATCCAGAAAAGACAGGTTCGAGGTTTTGGAATTAGATATACCAGTTTCATTGTCTTCAAAAGAATGATCACCACTCACATTCTGCATAAGTGTAAATGACTTCCTTTTTTTTTTTTGGTGTCTGGGAATTGCTTTATTCACTGGTCTAAAACAGGTTGTCTTTGGTGACTTGGTGTGAAAGGTTTCTCTTTTATATTTCCTTGGAGAAGACTATTGATAAGCTACAGCAAGTGGGTACCGCAGAGATGCTGCATGTATCTATTGGGGTACATTCCTACTAGAACTATTATTTTAAAGAATTTTGAATTTCACTGGATAACAAATTAACATTTTCAAGCACTTAGACTCTTTAAGTCTGTAACAATAAGAAGAAATCTTTTAAATAAATAAAAATGATCTTTGCTATTATGACTGCTTCTATCATGCTCAACACAAGAACACCTTCTTGGGGTTTTCAGATATTGCCTTAATACAAAGAAATTATTATCTAAATTTAGACTTGCAAGGCATAACAGGAGCCTACAAAGAATCAGTTTAGCTACAGCCCTTCCCAGTAGAATCAGCAGATCTTTGTTCTTTAATATTTAAGGGTCTTCTCTCAATGTTCCGGGACTGGGATGAGAGTTAAGGCTCTGAAGACTCATCAGTCAATCAGCCTAGAGAGAGTTCACATGTATTCTGTGCCTGTTTACCAAGCCCTCCCTTTCACTCTGCATAGCAGTGAGAAGTCACCGCAGGATGTGCTCTCATGATGCTATGTCATTAGGTTTGCACTCAGTTTTCACTTTCAAAGGCAGAAGCAGGTGAAGTCCCACCCCTTCAGCAGCTAACATTATGGGAATACCCATGTAACTATTTCTATTCAGAGCTCTTAATGTTTTTTCAAGGTAAATCTGAGACTTCTCTACTGAAAGGAAAAAAAGTAACTTACTTTCTATAGACAGCCAGTTCCCCAAGACTGGAACAGTCTTCCATTTTGTTCTAAAATACTAAGCAAACCTGGAATCACACCTGAAATTTAAAAAAAAAAAAAAAAAAGAGAGAGAGAGAAATGTAGAACAACTTAACTCTAGTACAGATTTATTTTGCTTAGGAATTCCTGCTGGGCACTCTATCCTGGGATATGATGACACCCCTTATTTCCTTAATGTAAAAACATACATTGTAAACATAAAAATACTTAGTGCACCTTTTTTTTAATTATTTTTTTATTTTTTTTTATTTTTTATTTTTATTTCAAGAGCAATAGATAAAAGTATAGCAATGGATGAAAGTACTACAGAGACATAGGATGATTCAGGTGGCAAGGGAGCTCAGGACATCGGTAGTCCAACCCCACGTGTATCTGTTGGATTACAGATATGAGGTCAAATCTCACATAACCCTGCTAAGGGTCACATCTACTCAGGTCTCAAAAACCTTCAAGGATAGAGACTGAACAACCTCTTTAGGCAACCTGTTCCAGCGCTTGTATCTCTCTTTACTTTAGGAGAGCTCACCTTATTTTCTGGAATTATATGACATAGTAAATAACTAGCACAGCACATAAAGAACTTTTCTTGAAGTTGGCTACAACTTATAATTTAGTTAAACTCATAAAATGAGTGCTACCTCTGAGTCTGGGAGACAGGAAACAATACAAGACAGGGTAATACAACATGGGAAGTGAGCCTGACCACGATGTTTTGGACCCATCTCAGAAGTTTGAAAATAAATAATTACATTGCTTTAGAGTACTGTCTAAAGGCTGAAAGTTTAATCGTGATTAAATGCTGGCATAAATGTAGATTTAATCTATTGGGCATGCAGTGTTCATTTACGCTTTTCTCTATACTTCGCTGATGTAAATGTTTTATCACTGTTGCAATGTTACTTAATAAAATGGTAGCAGCTGGGTTCATGCATTTCATATAAGCATTTTTGCTTTGAGTTTTGGATGTCAGGTTGATCACAGGTTTTAAAATAACATTTGTGTCCAATTGTATATCTAATGCCTCCAGCATTTAGCTTTTATTACATAAGCTAGCCTTGCCATTTTGCCAAACAACACACTCGACCTGATGGTGCTTTTGTCTCTCTGTATCACAAAAAAAGTGAACTCTCTAAGCCCATTATACCCAAAACTCCTGGAAATGCTTGAGGCACTGACGGTTAAAATACTACTGGACTAGAGAAAAACTGCTGGTGGAGAGAGGAGACAACGGTATTCCTTGCTTTATTTCGTACAGTTACACTTTGAGGCACACCTGTACAAGTCTGCTAATGCCTACCAACACCATCTCTGGCATGCCCACTGGTTCATCCTCAGAACAGCAGCATCTGGCTGCTGTTTGTCATTCTCACTGAACAGCAACAGAAACATAGCAATGGATAAAAGCTGTAGTGGTTAGAGCCTCAGAACAGGCAACATACTCTTGTGGTATCCTGCAGTACCGCAGGTAGCTGTGGCAGATTTGCAAAGACTGCTCGTAACAGCATAACAAAGTACTACAGGCTGAAGACAAAACATTTGTACAACTTGAGGTTTCTTAACATTCCCTTTTTGACTTCTTTTTCTTTTCCTCATCATTCTTAGTCACTTTCCTGCAACCTTGCTGACTCAAACAGAACACTGTCCTCTCATGTGAGCTGTGGCTTCCACTAGCTTCCTGTCTTGCAGTCAGTCACTACGTGCCCCTCTGGCAAAAGCTTCAGAGCTGAAGCCTGATTAACAAACCAGGCCTCAGAACATCCACAAATTCTCCATCCTATAGAGCAAACCAGAGACACCAAATTTTTACTAAACTAAGAAATCTTTTCTCAAATACTCCACTGAGAAATACTTTGCTATCCCATGTAGGATTTCAAGTATGAAAAATTAAGTGACATATCAACAGTGACATTTCATTTCCTAGACAAAGCAATAACATGGGAACACACGCAGCTCCTGGTATGGTGAGGGGGAGAATCTATTTTGGAGGACAGAGCCTGTTTACAGGGAAGCATGACTCGTAGGGAGACTTTCTGTAGATCAGGGAGTCCCTGGTGTGTGCAAGACATTCCATTTGCAAGAGCAGTGAAGAGTACATGCCCTATACATTGGATAAATACAGCTGCCCTTAAGACTTAAAACAGTTTTCAGAAATAAACAAGTAAAGCATTTCACACGAGTCGGATTTGCTTCCATATACCAGTCATGAAAGTGCTTTGAACTCGGAGTTTACTTAATTACAAACACCTAACAAATTAACCAAGGTAAAGATTGTGGTTTAGTGTCCGTTCTTCTGTTTGTTTGTTTTTAGGTGGCCACTCTCCTCCTTCCATCCACTTGTCCCTCATCTCCTGCTGTCACCTGTGATGTTATGCCTAAACATATCATTATCACCTTCTGGAGGCAGAGACCAGGTATTTTGTCTTTGAAGCACAATGAATCCTACTTAGGTATAATCAATAGTAATTACAGTTATGTAATGGAAAATAAGAAGATGAGGAAAAGGAAACAGCTGAGATCATCATAATTACTTTGTAGTATGACTGATAGGGAAAAGTGAGAGAAGCTGGCCACCCAAACAAACAGGTACCTATTTCTTTGGCTTTTTGCTGGAGTAGAAAAAGCAAAGTTCAAGTGTATTAAACATCACTAAACACGATTTATAACTTAAGCATTTACAAGCTCTGAAGTGAAGCAATGCTATCTATTTACCTGGGGTGCAAGCACCTCTGAGGGTTTTGCTGCAGTAATCTTTTTGGAATGCAGCAATTATCACCTACGCGTCAAATTGGAAGTGTTGCATTCCTCTGCCAGTAATCCTCTCCTCCATTTCGCCAGAGGACAGGGAGGAGAAGGAGGTGACTCCAGTGGAAAGAACAGTCAGAGCCACAGTGTTCTACTGCAAGAGTGAAGAAGCACCAGGCGTTAACCTCACACTTAAAAGCTTTCCATGCGGAGTCTAAAAGCCTTCTACACTCACAAGATGCAGGATAATTTGGTTAAAAATTGAAATTGAGCTCTGTAACACTTCTGATCCAATGCTTTATGTTCATACTGAGCACTGAACTCTGGCATTCCCAGAAACATTCCACAATGCTATCTTGCTAACCCAAGAGAGTTTTTTGTTTTCTGACAGGCTCACATTTAAATGCTACACACCCAAATGATAATTACATGCTATAGCTATTTTTTGCTTTCCAGACCATGGAGAAGTCATGCCACATCTGTGTAATGGTATCAGCACACACAGAGGCATGCATATATGCATATATATATATATATTTATATACATATATTTATTGGTATGTATAATACCAGTGTCTCAGAAATCAAGTTTAAGAAAGCAAATAACATCTTACTAGCAGTTGAGGATAAAAGAGTTTCAGAATGGATCGGTAGTTTAAAGGAAGAGAAAGTAATGCTGCCCAGACAGAAGGTTCTTAAGTTACATTAAGAACAACGATGTTGTCCTGAACAAGATGAGAGAGCAGCCCAACTTGAGCTAAGAGAGCATGCTAATGCTCTTCCTAGTCCAGTTAAAACAAAACATGGAAATCTCAACCTCTTGGTTGCAGTTCAACAGCCTCACTATGCATTCTCCAAGAGTAACCACAAGTGCTTTTAGTTCTCTGCCTAACTTGACAGCTATGTTTTAATCGCTATTAAAAAAAATGCTGTCAAAGCCACGCTTTCTCAATTGTCTTGACTACTGTTGGTGCATATTCAGTTCTTATGTTAACAAAGAAGTACTCATGTTAATTTTAAAAAGCATGTTTTGTATTAGCTTTCCCTATTGCGCAAATTCCTGGTCTTGCTACGACCTGTAGAGTCATCTGAATGCTAAACACAGCACCGTGAAAACCCAAAAATACCAGACTCAGTTCTGAATAGGCCTAAGATGACACCATGCTCTGCAGCATTTTTTAATGAAGACAAATGGCAGTACAATGGTGATGAATACTGAGAAGTTAATAGTGTAAATCAGTTTTTTCAGTACAGTTCTGGATTGTGCTTTGAGTGCAGGTCTTAGGCCACTTCTGGGCTTCAAAGGGATTTTTATTACAATTGTCCCACAGAGAACCTGCTGACCACCAAGGCTGCTGTTGGTACAGGATCTCTCACAGCTAGAGATCCTAGTGCTAGACCTGTAGTGAGCCAGCTGATAGAAAGCCAGGGGAATAAGTTAGTGTGTGGCAAGTCTGGCAAATGTAAATTTTAGATCCTCTTACTCTTTCAGCACTTTTTTTTGTAATTTTGCTCTGCAAAAAAATCCTGTCCAACCTTCTTCAGGCCATCAGATCACTGCAGTCAGGTAAAGCTTTTGTTTAGAAGCACTGGGAAATCAGCTCCCTTGAGTTCCCCCAGGCTGATGTTCCATCTATTAAACAGACTCTCTAGAGAATGCATTATTTTTTGCAGTAAGTTTGAATACAATTGTAATGTATGGCATAGGCAGCCTGCCTGATATCCTAAATGAGCTCTCTGATGGTTACAGTAGCACCATAATGTTGAGGTGTAATTGTATAACCATCCTTATGGAGAAGTATTCATCTAATCCTATAATTGAAAGACCTCCATGCTTAGTATGAGTTTGTCCTTCAGACTGTGGATCTTTGTTAACATGTTACCACATGTTACCATGTTTCACAACAGGACAGCATCCTTTTACCAACTGTAATGACAGAATAAAACAAATATACTTCGTATGTCCCTTAATCAGGCTTAACAAGTGAAAATACTTGAGAGAGTCAATTAAAGGTCAGATGTCTAAGGACCATCTGTCAGCCATTTACACCCTGCAGCAATTCAGACCGAGAATTTCTGCAAAAACTCAACAATTTGCTATAGCTGCACGCTCACACCTCTGTTTGTATGACCTATGCACAAATACGCCTTTGTATGTCTACTTTAAAAGGTTTAAACCATGTCCAGATCCACAATGTGAGGTATTCATTACAAGCTTGAAACTTGGTCATTGCATATGGTTTTCAACACTAATTCAAACTAAGTAATACAACTGGGAATAAAAGGATAATAGAAGCGAAAAAATGGGATATGAAAAGGTAAAAAGGGAAACTATACACAGGCCTCAAATTGAGAAGCAGTTGAGGCTGTGCACACATCGTGCAGTCAGGCGATCCGCAGGATTCAGCTGTGGAGGCAGACACTCAGCTTCACACCTGAGCTCACAGAAGTCAAGTTTCAGCTTAATTTATGGGATCTCATACATTTCCAACCCTTGCTCCATCAATGTGAAACTAAGAGAGTCAGGAGGAGTTTGTGGCTTCCAGTAATATTAACAGAACTATTATTATTTTCAATCAGAATATACAAACCTGTTGTCTACAGACGTAAAGATCTAAATTATGGAATAACATTTTTTTTAAAAAAACTTCCAGACAGCATTAAAGTGATACTATAGATGTAACTTTCACACATCAGTTCCTTACATGCCACGTAATTTTCTACATGCCATGCAATTTTCTACAGAATGCAGTATAGTGAATACCAACACAAACACATCTGATGAATGTTTGAGCTATTTCATACAGCCATACAACAACCAAAGGACCGACCTATTCTGGGCCTTTTG
The DNA here is from genome assembly GCA_013396635.1 of Penelope pileata. NCBI lineage: Eukaryota > Metazoa > Chordata > Aves > Galliformes > Cracidae > Penelope > Penelope pileata. The sequence goes on along the minus strand of WBMW01004117.1, from coordinate 204,545 downwards.
AAACCTATGTGACATTTTGGAACTCAGCTGGGAGATTCTGCCTGAAACAGAGCCTATAAAGCTGTGCACAGTTAGGTCAGAGCACAGGCTGTGAGGTTTCCTGATGGCTAAACATGATATGACATTATGGATGTGAGAGCAAAGGAACTGTACACCATAAAAGACAAGGTGCTAGCTCTGCAGAGCTGGCAAAGTACTTAACTACAGGCAGTAATCCAAAGATACACACAAGTTGACCTTCAGGCCTGCTGCAAAGCAAAGCATCATGAGATTGGGCATGGTGTAAACTGCAGTATAATCCCTGGCAGGTGTACAGTAAGATGACACACAAAGCACATAGTAGCAGAGTGGTGTACACAGTGATACATAGTGGTGCGTCCAAAGTCTCAGCACTTCTCCTGACAGCCCTGGTGATGGCACAGATAGAAGCAACTCCTGGTGAGTGTAGCTCCATAGACAAATGTTCCTGACAGTTGTTGGAGTGATCTGAGCAGGCAGAATTGATACTCTATAGACTGGAAACTAACTCTCGACTTTCTGTTTTTAAATGTCTGAGTTCTGCTGAACTCTACACTATATATTACCTAGTACCTCACTAACATGAGATACGACACAATAGCAAAAACAAAACACCACCACCAGCAATGGAAGCAGCAATATTCAGAGATCCCATTCAATGCAGAAGCAAGGCTGATGGTTCTTTGCTTAGAAGATGCCTTCTGGGCCAAGCAGGAGTTTGGCTAGGAGCAGTGTGCCCTGGTGGCTAGGAAGGCCAATGGGATCCTAGGGTGCATTAAAAAGAGCATTGCCAGCAGGTCGAGGGAGGTGATCCTCCCCTTCTACTCTGCCCTGGTCAGGCCTCAGCTGGAGTACTGTATCCAGTTCTGGGCTCCCCTGTATAAGAAAGACAGGGACCTCCTGGAAAGAGTCCAGCGGAGGGCCACAAAGATGATAAAGGGCCTGGAGCATCTCCCTTATGAGGAAAGGCTCAGTAATCTGGGTCTGTTCAGCCTGGAGAAAAGAAGGCTGAGAGGGGACCTGATCCATGTTTATAAGTATCTTAGGTGCGGGAGGCAAGCGGAGGTGGGGAACCTCTTTTCAGTGGTCAGTGGGGACAGGACAAGGGGCAATGGCCTTAAGCTGGAGCACAGGAAGTTCCGCACCAACATGCGGAAGAACTTCTTCACGGTGCGGGTGACGGAGCACTGGAACAGGCTGCCCAGGGAGGCTGTGGAGTCTCCTTCCCTGGAGATATTCAAGACCCGCCTGGACGCCTACCTGTGCAACCTGCTGTAGGGAACCTGCTCTGGCAGGGGGGTTGGACTCGATGATCTTTCGAGGTCCCTTCCAACCCCTGCAATTCTGTGATTCTGTGATTATTTTAATCAGCACAAAAGGATTACGGATTAACTGGGAAGGACAGTGAAAACCATCAAACAGTAGAACCAAATCAAAACTGCCCCAAAAGAAGTGTTTTAACCAGCTAGCATTGCTGTCATCCACTTCCAGATGTCCTGAGGACACAAAAAGTTCTCAGGGTGCAGCAGTCATAGTTTTCCAAGAAAATGTAGGTCACAGAGATACATACTGTGCAAACATCTCCTAATAGAAAAGCAAATGGAAATAAACTAGTGTGAGTGGTGTGTACTAATTGCTGGCACAGCTGTTCAGTATTTCAAAGCTTTCTCATGTCTGAGTTTCATACCAGATTTATAATGTAATATAATATTCAGTAAAGCATTAATACTATAAAAATGCTTACCATGTTGTATCCTTGACTTCTATTGTTTTCCCCCATGTTTGAAAACATGTATACATCAAATGTGCTGCTATAAATATACCCTTTCAACACACTGAGTATATAATCATAAATGAAATAGAGAATGCTGAGAATTAACTTTATGAGACAGAAGTTACTATTACAGTAATTACTACTACGAGTCACCTTTGGATATGACATTAAGAGACTTTAAAATGCCAAGTTCAAGCACATAAAACCTTATGGTTTGATGTAGCACTTATGTTTCCAGTGAGGTCAATGATTTCTGGGAGAAATTCACAGTAGTATTTTAGCTGTACTGGAGAAGGGTGAGGTGAAGGGTAGAGAAAGTGGAGAGCTCTCTAAAACATCATAGCGAACTAGCTGAAGACCTAGAAATAGGGCTTAGAAAACAATGCAGAATTTTGACGACATTTCAGTGAAAAATGTTTTTTTCAGCCTCTACAGCTCTTTTTCCCCTGAGATTTCAATAGACAAGTACCTATTTTTCAAAAGTGAAGACCAGATGACGATTGAAATAAGTTTGGAAATGCATCTATCACTGTAATGAGTACAGTATAAGAAAAATCAGAAAAAATATATTATTTTCTACCTATATTAAAAAAAACCTGATTTTTAACATTGTTGAAAAATGTTTCTTTTCAAAGGTTTTCCATAAACTGTAACCCAAGCCCCATCTTTTTGCATTCAGCTGCCTCATCTCAGAATTAATCTCTATTAAAACACAAACAAACCAAGTGATTATTTGAAAGAAACATTAACACAGGTAATTTAGGCAACACCACTTCCATAGTTTCAGTGAGATTGTGCAGGATTCCAGAATCAGAAATAGAAACAGATGAAGAGTAACATATTAAAAGCTAATTTGCTCAACAAAATCTTTCTAATGAAAGCCTCTGTAGCATGAAATCAATTAAAAGCAGATTTCTTTTTAATCTAACGGAAACTGTCAGACTTTTTCACTTATACAACGTGAATGTGATGAGCCAAAGTGCTACCACACAGCTAAAAGAAGTACTAAGATGAAGCGCCTGTTCATTTTCAGAGCTTCTATGACACAATGAGCCACTGTCACGACCCTGTTAAACAGCAGCAGGCTGCAACACGCAGCTACGCACAACTCCACGTTTGCTTCTCTTTCCTGCTTCCTCCATTTGAAACACTGGAGCTAAGCCAACATCCTCCTCACCTCTCTTGGCTGTCCTGATAGGAGGCGTCCTCCCTTTCTGTCGTCTCCTGCCCCTAACCATTCCCAGAAGGATGTGGTAACCATCCCGCAGAGGGCTGCCCTGCAGTGAAGCAGTCTGGGTTAAAACTGAGGCACTGACGCATGGACTGAAACACAGAGGTTCCACCTTCCACTTAACAAATCCCTTTCACTTCCAATTAGCAATTCCCCATCTCTCCTTCCCAATAAACATTTAAGTGCTTCATAATTTGAACTCTGGCACCAAAAGTAGAACATACACAAACACCTCAATTAAATGGGGCCTCTTATGCCAAACGAGGTCAGGGAGAAGGGGAGGAAGATGAACCAGAGCTCTGCAATCTTCGACTTCACAGCAGCTCTCAGTTTAGAGCAGTTAATTCATCACTGATACAAAATAAGCAACAAAATCTGTGAGGTTTAATTACCTGACTGAAAGCTCCTATCTCAGCTGCTGAACTAAAACCCTTCCCATTTCAATACTGTAACTTCCAAAGTCCTCTGGTCAATCTTCCAGCAGAAACAGAACAAAACTTCCCAGCAACACAAGAACAAAACCTCTAACACTTATGCCTCATTACAACTAGTTTTCAATATTATTACTGAGAACGTTTCCTCCAATTTGATAAATCCACCACACAAAATCTTTTGGGAATACATCAGAATTTTAGATCTGTTCTGTCAGATGCCCCCAGAAGTACTGAGCCCTGGAGCTGTCCTAGAAATACAGAGACAGCTGCTACAAGAAATCAAAAAGAGTTTTTAGTAGCTGTCACAGTAGGTCTGATCATAGGCTTTACAAATTACAAAATTAACAAGAAAATGCAGCACTCCCATCCATCTTCAGCAACATTTTTTCTTTTTTAAACACAATATGCTGACAATGTCTTCTTGACACGAGGGCTGCTCTGAAAGTAATGCCTCCTGTTTTATTATGTTGGCCCACAACATCAGAGGCGGATGTTGGTGGGATGGCAGTAGAGGTTGAACCTTCCCACTGGTATTCCCTTACATTTTGTTGCCATGCGACAGATGGCAGCAGAGGGGCAGCCTGACACAATGGTGTCTGACATGGGAGTGCAGATGGAGCAAAGGTGTGTCACTGAATTCCTCTGCGTGGAAAAAAATAGCACCCACTGCCATTCCTTGATGTTTGCTGAATGCTGATGGAGACCAAACAGTAGATGTGAGCACAGTGAGGCAGTGGTGGTGTGTTTCAGCAGTGGTGACAGTGGTCACTTCCACTGGTGCAGATTGTTATGAGCACGGCATGCAGGCTCTTGTTCACTGCTGGTGAAAATGCACAGCTAATGGTGCTGACAATATTGAAGTGTTTTGTAGCTGAGATTTCGCTCTATCAAATAGTTTTATCGTGCTCTTTTGTAATTGTTGTAGTTTCCACTGAAACAAACAAGAGGCATTACTTTCGGAGCATCCTCTGTAACAACAACATAAGACCTCTGTTTGTTTCAGTAGTGCTCAGTGCTAAAGTCACTAGAAACATAAGGGGATTTTATATATTTCCAAGCTTAATGCAAGTGAATAAGTTTCACTGTTTCTAGCCTCAGTGAGTGCGATTGATTGTCCTAGAAAAATGCTGCAAGCTGAATGCCTTAAAAAAAAAATCCACGCAAAAAAATACTTAGGTTAGAATTACCACAATAATTATGAAAGATTTATGCTTATGAAAGTATAAATATTTTCAGCTTTTGCATTGTTTGTATACAAACGTAAGGAAACACACGAACGTAAGCAGTTACAGAATCATTAGACTAACTACAGTGCAAACAAATCACATGCGTAACATATAGCTGGTCCCATATCCTAGCAATTAGTCTTCTTTAGGAGGTAAACAGATTCCTGGACTTCATGATAAAATAACTTCCTGATCTTTTTAATACTGAAACCTGCTTATTAGCTTAAATTACCACTTTAAAACATCCATCAAAGACGTATTCCTTTCCTCTTTCCTTACGTGGAAATATATTACTGAAACATTTTCTAAGCATCTAAAAAGCATCTTGACCCATGGGAGAAGGAACAGAGCTATCAGCCTTTAGAATACTGACAAGCCCGAGTGCTCTGTGCTCAGGCGGCAGAGCTGGAGAGCCGAGCCGCGCAGGAGGCTGCGCAGCGGAGGGCGGCGAGCTGGCGCCACCCGCTGCTACGAAGCTGGAAGTGCTAATTTTTCAACTATGACAATCATCCCCAATTTTCTAATGAGACACTTCCCTCCAGCCAGCCCATAGTCCTAGCCTCTAGGTTACCACATTATCAAGAAAGATGCTTTCTAATACATCACCCACGACATTTAAGTCATTCATTCATAAACATCTCCAACATATATACATCAGCTTCTTTAAAAATCTGAACCCAAACTGTCCTTAGGAATAATACGATAAAACATCTTGACAACAGTTAAGCTACTAATGTCCTCTGATCACTGCTCTTACTAAAATAACGTTATCTCATTATTTTGGTGCACTTCAGGGCGCCATGGAAGGAGCCATGAACTCCCTTCTTGTCCTTCCCCTCCTTATTTGGAACCCATCTTTCATCGCATATTATTAGAGCAGATCTCCCTCTCCATGCATGGGCTGTGCGTAGGGCACTTACAGATAACGTCTGTAAGACTAAATTACAAAGACATATATACAAAAAAAATAGCTCCTGAGTGTATCCTTCAAAAGAACGGGGTATAACATGCCAACATTTCTCCTCTTACAGAAAATGAGTAATGTTAAGACAATACATTAAATCTACATTTTGCTTCTATAGAAGAAGAAAAAAAGAAATGGACTGGCAAGCATTTGCTTCAAGCATTGCAACACTAGACGGTCTTTTCTCTACACTGCTGTACCTCACGCAAATGAACCACACTGTCCAGAATGCAATAGGATGGTTTTATATCAACATATTGCTTTTTCACAGAAGTCTGTACACACAAACAGCCAAGGTGGTTTCACTAGAGCTAGAACATGCCACACATTGAACTAAGGTACGCAAACCTGTGTGGAAAGCAGACCTTCCGCACAGAGAATTTCCAGAACTGTTTGATGCAACAGTGGAAACACTGCACTGGCTCCCAACAATGCTCCCTAGAGACGGGCTCCTAAAGCTCTGCTTCTGGTCATGGCTCTGCCTACAATCTCTGGTGAAATTCTAAACGACTGTTTCAGAAATCCAGGTTGAAAAGAACGGGGATAAACGTTAACTGAATGCCATGAGCACAACGCAGGTCCTGGCCTGGCCCCCTGCAGACAGAGGATCTGTAATAAAATCTCATCAGACTGACGGATCTTTGTAACACCACAGATCAGTCTTTCTCAGTTTAACCACATTTTGTCTACAAAAAGCACTACTAAAATATTTCCATTTCTTATCTCAGAGGAAACCACTAAACGCAGACGTTAAGATCTGGCTCTGACATCAACCCAAACACACCAAACTGCTGCGCTGGGCGTTCTGGGCCCAGCTGTCTCTGCGGGCTCCCTGCCTCCCAGTCCATGCAGTGCTGCTGCCCGCACTGCACCCAGGGCCACGCACGCTGCTCGGGCTCTGAAACAGACCTGCCCTTTTCCCATTTGATATAGATCACCCTGCTCGGACAGCTGTGCTTTTGAGCAAGAACTGAGGAGCTTCAGCCTCGCTTTGCACGGACCTTCTGAGAAGTACAAAATGCACAGCAAGTCTCACAGACTATGAGCTTTATTGCTCCATTAAACCAACACGTATGTAAGCTCCAGTGCTTGCACAACAAACCAAAGATGCACATGCAAAAGAAAAAAAGCTTACGGCCAAGCAGGGCCACTTCCACTAGGCTTCCCGCAGACCACGGAAACTCGGCCGCAGCATGCAGCCCTCCCCTGGGCTGCGCCCGCCCCTTCTGAGGCAGCGGAGCCCTCGGCGGGCGGGGAGGGGGCGCGGGTCGCTCCGTGGGGAGGTGACTCTCTCGCAGCCCAGCCTGAAGTGCCGGACAGGCCTAAGGCCAGCTGGAGCACGCCGTGCGCTCTAACTCTTATCAGCCTGACCACCGCTTCCGCCGAGGCAGAAAGCGGGCAGCGCCCGCAGGGCTCCGAGCGAGCGCCTCCCGCCCGCGGGGCTCCCCTCAGCGCCCGTTCCCGCCGCCGCCCAGCGGCAGGGAAGGGACGCGCTTTCTCAGGTGCTGACATCCTAAACAGAAGCACCTGTGCTGTGAGACTTCGTTTTTATAAAGCAGTGCAGGAAAATGAAATCTAGGCACCAGTGATAGAAACCTGGCACAGACAGCTAACTCACACCTGTGCTGCGCTTGGACAGCTGCTAATCAGTCCACGACTGAAAAAAGCTTAGACATTGCGTTACATCTTTTGTTGCTGCATAACAGCAGCCAGGCAATGCTGTATGTTATTTTTTTCCATTTAAAAGCTCTGTCACTAAAGCTATACTTAACTAATTGGTGCAAAAGTGACATTATAAACAAGCATATATTCCATAACATACATTCATGTATGCAGAAGTAACTTCAAATATTACTATTAGACAAATTCACTAGCAGACACAAATACACACTCTATCAGAAATGGAGTTTGCAAAACAGCGAAAAGTTTCCTATAATAACATGGGAACGTTTTGATGAATAAATTCCACCATTTTTTCACCCCAACAACGCAGAGTGTCATTGCCAATGTATATACTCCAACAGTTGTGGAAATTTTTTCAGTCACAGCTCTTAAGATACACTTCCAATTTCAAACCATTTTCATCAGATAAGAACCATTTATTCTGCCAGAAGATCTATATGGTATGTTTATATCTTAAAATAATGAACAAGAGAAAAATAGACTGTTTTTCATCTAGGAAAACAGTAAACACCAGTGACACAGCAGGACATAAACCTCAGTATCATTAACAAGAATTTTGGGAAGATCACTTTTTTTTTTTTTTCTCCAATGTGCAAAAGGCATATAAAATATTTTTCATCATCTGTTGCTGACATTTCAGTAAAGTTTTTGCTTGGCATCTATCACCCATCTATGATTATGTCAATAATGTCTCCCAAACCATGTAGTGCAGCAGCTCAACATTTGAGGTGCAGTATACACCATCCTTAACCAAACTTCAAGTACTGAACACTTTAGCAAGGCAGTTCATATACATAAGTTTATTAACCTTTCAAATAAGTAGTGTAAGTACAGCCACCTCTTACAGTTCGTCTTCAGTCTCTTAACCTGCCCTTGTATCCATCTTTAACACATCCCTGAACAAGGCAGCACACTTGCACTCTACTTTAGACAGTGTAAGAAAACTTTAAAACACAAAAATTGATCTGTGTTATTAGTGTCATTATTACATCCTGTGTATATTTTATTTCCAGCATGTTGTTTAAGAAATGAAACATCAGTTTTGCTCTTTCCCTTTGTGATGCACGAAGCAGTCAGTGTCAACTTCTGCCTATTTTGTTGCTCATGAATAGAGTTGGGAATTACAGCTGTGCTTCTGCCAAACATTCTTCAGTTTGGGAACACTGAACAAAGTCAATAAGGGCATACAGGTATCTAAATATTTAAGAACGTATGTTTTACACTTTGTTCAGTGTATGCTGTTCCCAGAGAATTACACAGAGGTAGCCTGCTTATTCTTACTGGTGAAATTTCAAACAGCCTAGAAACCTCATCACGTCCAGCAGGGTCAGTTAATTCCTTTTCCCACTGACATCAACTGTTTCCATCTGCTTCAAGAAAGCCAGGATTTTACCAAGGATAAACGGCTGAAGTGACCATCTAACAGAAGATACATAGCCTCATCTAACATACAGGCTGTGCATTTTATGCACATGCATATTTCTTAAAATTTTCTCATAATGAAATAAGAGATTTAAATCAAGAAATAAGTATTTATTATTTAAATAAACAGTATTTAAATACATGTATCAATGAATTATCACAGGATATTGTCTCATCATTGCTCAAGAGTTAATGCACGAGTAGTTTAAGGTTTTTAAAATTTTATATTTAACTGCAAAGGTTTACTTGTTTTGTAAACTTATTTCAGTGGTTGCTTAATAGATTGTTCAACTGAATGCATACAAGAAAACAACCCTAATACAGTTGAACAAAGTTACTCTGCCTTCAGTGATGTATGGTGCTGTACCTAAAAGCATACCAAACTCAGAAAGCTATAGGTTAGTCTACTCGCCTTCAAAAATGCATTTGCAAACATCCATTTATTCTGAGACAAAGGAAAAACAAAAAACGAGAGCTCTTCATATGTTTAGCTCAGTAAAGAACCGCTCCACTTTGCTACATGTAAGATTTTGACTTGACAAGTCTAAAAAAATCATAGAAATCACTACCTAAAATAAGTTTGTGCATATTCTCCAAATTGCTCCTTACTAGAAGATTCTCCATCAAATGTTCACTACAGTTTTATTTTATTGTCATGGCCTGATTTTCTAAAGAGAAACAAGCCCCACACAATTATTCAGCATAGGAGCTGCTGACTTTGAGCATTTTTGACAGTCAGGATGCAGTTTAAGTGATAGTGCAAAGCAGGACATTTCTGTTGCAGTGTAAGCCAAGTGTTCATTTATGCACAATGATGAGAAGACCACAGAAGTTTTATGAGATAATCAAAATAAACTTCTACAAGTCATAAAGAATTTCAAGGATAACACCAATCGACCAGGCCTGAGTTTCACAGCTAAAAGGACAATACTGTCCATTTTCGTTGGTCAGTTCTGGAAGCCCTTTCCAGGATGATCTGAAAAGAAAAAACAAATGAGTATTATTGTTAGATTATACACTGAAATCGAAAGAACATTTCATTATAAAACTTTTCAGAACATTTTCTCAGTAGGAAACAAAATGATGCCTGTATTCGTACAGTCACAATATGTTATTTAATTATTAAGATCCACTTCAGTTCTTCTGCAGCTGAAAATTGCAGGGTTCTGTGAGGATGTTTCTCCAAAGTAGATTCACTGGTATAATAATACATGAACTTATACTACTGGAATGATGCTCCTGTTTCCCATTCATGTAGTTTTGCAGCTTGAAGAATGTAAGTCATCTTTGACATAACTGAATGGTATTCAAATTACACTTGAAACTGGATTATGGTGCCAAGAAGTGATAAAGGTTGGAAGATGGTGTGAAACCATAAGCCTTTTTTCTCCCACTTCTATTTGTTTATATACAAATCCCTTTCCCTCCTCATGTAGTTAGATAAACCCTTCCGTCATCACCTACTGAACCCTGAGTTACGGCTAGAAATGAATGCATATTTGATGTGCTGCAAAACAGACTATACGGAAAGGATATCAAGGGGAAGACTACTGTTCCTTTGTGTTTGTCTCAAATCCTTCAGAATTAAAAAATATAGTAGAAAGAAAAAAGAATTTGTTTATTTTAAGGAGGAGAACTCAAAATGCAAAGGAACATTTAAAGGGCTGTACAGTGAGTTCCTCTGTCTTCTTAGAATACAGGCATTATTAAGATTCCAAAATAGCCAGACTAATTTGCTGACTTATAACACATGAAATCTTAACAATATTTTGCATAATCTTCTCTGTGAAATCTTTATCGCTACTAGTCCTTTAACTACTTTTTTTGCAGGCTGTTTATAAACAAAATAAAAAAACATTTTTTGCTGGAATTTGTGTTTTGTACAAAACTAGACTCCTGATTTTTACATTAGGAATATCTTCCCTATTCTTCCTGAGTAAATATTAGTAACTCCTAAAATCTGTAAACAGCACTATATCTCAGCTGTACTTGAAACCTGACTTGGGATCTGCAATAATGTTTATTGTGGTCAACTTCATATGCAGAAAACAGATGCTATTTATATTATAGACTTTTATATAATACAATAATGTATCATTATATATACTTACATGCAATCAGATAGGGGACACCCCCAGTCACTAGGTATTTTGAATCTATGTTGGTATCTTACCTTTCAAGGTGAACATAGTGGTGAGAAAGAACATTCTTTATGAGAACTACAGTTTTTGCATAAATCTCTGGACCAATCAGCTTTGAGAAGTACAATTTGGCACGAAGAAAATATCCAATTGGCCACAGCCACTCCTAAGCAAAGAGCAATAAGAGATTATAATTATAACTGTCAGTTTGAAAAAGTGAAGCAATTACTCTGGAATTGAAGAAACTGGTTCTTACAGGTCCTTGGTGGTAATTAAAACCTCTGGCTACATTATAGTTGTCATTGTCAAGAGCATTATCGTATACTCCACAGTACACCATATCACTGCAAAAAAAGAGAAATTACGAAAGCAAAGCATTAACAGAAATAATGCATAAAAAGAAATGCAGAAATGAACCAAAAATTTGCCATAGGTGGTTAGGTCAGAGAGGTCTTTATCAAAATTCTGCATTTTATATGACAATGGAATTCCAAATATAGTTAAAATTTTGCAGTTACTTGTGTTCATAATTTCACGTTTATGTTTTTATTCAAACTAATGCTACGCATTGTATCTTATATGAATAGGCATCAAAATGCAAATTCAATACCTTTCAGGATAACAAATTTGACTTGCTTGCTATGCGGCATCCAAAAATACCTGGTGATTGTCTACATAAAATCAATTATATGGAGTTTTAGAACAGCAGAATACTCGCTCCTGAAGTATTTATTGCAGCCTTATTTCACAAGTATATGCGAGGATTTTAACAAAGCATTAACATCTACAACAAATAATTTCTACTGTCATGTTCTGTGATGAGCACTTATGCCTCTGACACTTACTCTGGGTCTAAAGTTTTCATGCCTAATGGACCAAGCAGCTTTTCCTCTGCTATCCGCAGAGCTTTCCAAGCTCTCTCAGGTGTGAACAACTCAGGGGCCTAATAAAACAAAGATTTACACACACAAGACTGTGTATAAGAACATAGATGTTGACAAAAACCCACTCGTATTACTGAATTAAGTACAGTTACACTTCTGGAACCTACAAGATAGACTAAGCAAGAAGGCAGAAGCTATTCATTGCTTTGAATTTTATTATTTCTTTTAAATGCATTTGAAAAGATTATTACTGAAGTTCTTTACAGTGAAAAACAATCCATGCTTTTTAGCTAATTTGAGGGGACTCCCCTCCCCTCAGTCTAACCTAAGACAAACCAAAAACCCCAACACTGAAAACACTGAACACCGCAAATTTATCCCAGTGATAAATTTGGACAGCAGTTTCATATAGTTAAGTCCTGTCAAGGATGTACTTTTATGAAATAGTCTAAGATGGATCAATATTAAAAGCACAGAAAAAAAAAAAACTTTCAAAATTTATTCTAAGCAGTATACTTTGTTCCTGATATAGCGACACACAGCAGAGCCTTATAATGCAAGTTTAGTTCAATAATAAAATAATTTCAAGTATAAATGCTTCTCCCTCACTCCTCTTACTTACCACAACCATTGCTATTGTAAAATTTGGCCTGAGTTGGTAATCACACCATGGGCTTGAAGCTCCATAGCTGTCTTTATAAATTCCACGTTTGTGTACTAGATTTGGATGTTTTTCATTTGGATCTGCTGGGTTCTCAGAGACAAAGAAGAGCCTTTCAAAGTGTGCTTGAATTTTTCTGTTCCATTCATCATAAGTGACGATCTCCTCCTTTCCTGCAAGATATTACACTCAGGTTTTATACTCTGAAAACCACCAACGTAAGTGTGCTTATGTCTAGTTCTGCTTACTTCTGTCTTACGAGATTCCTAACACAATAAAGGCCATAGAAGCACTGCAAAGAAGTTGTTACTTTGAAGTTGAATTACAGTGCAGATCAACTCCAACACCTGCACAACCTTTTTTAAAATAATTTTTTTCACATGTAACTAGCTAAGAGCAAACAGTATGACTTACTATGATCTACAGTAAATATTTGATTGACTAAGTCTGATGTTTACAATGAACATTTTCAGCATGGTAACATGTTATCTCTTTTAAAGTAGTTAGTATACATACTTTTGCTACTAAGGAGACTTCTAAGAGTGTCAAAACATTAGGAAAGTGCCCCTTTTAAAAGCTTTCTCCTTCTGAATTCCTGGCACTTAATGTAACAGGAGCACATCTAGTCACTTCTCTGCAGCTGATGGTTCTCCACCTTAGGCCAATTCTACAGTTCACAGAAACAGCTCACTGAGACTTCAAACAAGACTAGAAAGGTGTCTAGAAAAATACTTTATAGACAGCAACTGCTTGCAGGAAAACTGAAAACATACCTGCTTATTTAAGCACGACAAAGTTTTATTTTCACTAGACTGGCACTATATAGCACAATTGGATTGCATGTTAAGACATCAACACTGGTTTTGTATCTAATCCTTAATTTCAAAGTTAACATAGCCATCCACAAATACTGTACTTGCAATGCGGCTAACAACAAAACAGAAACACATTTAAAACAAAGACAAAACCCAAACAGTAAAGTGGTTTAGTATGGGAAATTAAAGCACGATTATCTAACTTCCACTATATTTTAATCAAAATTAGCAATAGTTTTAGGAAACTGAAATGCACATTTATTTTTGAAAAATTTAAATTTCTCTAATTTTTTTTAGGACTTAGTCTGCAGAGCTGAGCTAGGAATATCCTTTCAATTGAGATACATGTACATCTTAGATAAGCAATGCTTTTATGGAAGAACCAGAAAAAGTAAAGGAATTTACATCAGTTTTGTATTAGGTGAGAGTGATATTACCTCATTTTCACCACATACAATTGGAGTATAGCAAAAAGGAATCAAATATCAGAACTGAAATATAATATGCCAGAAGAAAAACAAAAGATGCAAACAAATGCTAAACACCCACAACTAGAAACTTCCATCATTAAGCTAATTATTAAGGGACAATACATAGACTGTCAATAGGAAGGAAGGTAAGTTTCAAGATAGATAATTAGCGGATAAATAGCGACAGAAGGAAATATACATGCATCAGCTTGAATCTAAGAAAGTCACGATTCTGGGACGAGAGACAGAAGCCAAGTCATAAATACTATTTCTACAACTACGCATTATTATATTGCTGCATACTGAATGCTGCATTGTCTTTCAGATTTTAAGACATTCTGAAGTGACAGGTAAGTTCATGACTTAAGAATCTGTACTGTCTAGGACATATAGGAAAAAGCGTTACATTCACATTTTCTAATATAGAATAAGAGAACCATTGAATGAAATATTTTCCAAGATTAACCTTTAACTTTATAGTAAAACAGCTTTAGAAGCCATATACATTCATCTAGGCCCAGTAAACTCAAAGTAAGGTAACTACAGCCAGAGCAGCATCCCTTGAAACATAAGACATATCTGAAGATACTTAGGTCTTGGATCATTTTACTTCACTTTCTGGTAATGAATGATGTATGTATTCATGATACATAATAATCATATCACCGATATTCATTTCAGAAATGGGGTTTAGGTTCCAAAATTCCTTTGAAATCCACAGCATATTACGTAGAAAAAAAGGCTGATGCATTGATCAAATAATATTGACTCAAATGTTTGTAGTAACAAAAAATTTTACTTATACAAGATAGCTTCCTCAAGTTTTTCCTTTTTTCCTCCTAAACTTTCTTGTATAGTTTTGATAATCATTCCTGATGTTATATGGCCACCTGCTCATTTCACGTATTTTTATACTTTCATCATAGAAGTATGAGATGTGCCTGTTTTTACCGTCTCTTTTTACGGTGACGCCATGGAACGGGAACTCATTTTTCCTAGATAAATCCAGCAACCAGCGAACAGTCGACTTGCACAGGCCAACAATTTCCACAGCAGAGCCATCTCTAAAATAATGATTAAAAAAAGTCCAAAAATTATTTTAAGGAGACTAGTAAACATATTTTTTTCAGTTATTTAGTGAACTTTAAGAACCTTATTTAGATACTGTATTTCGCCCTTGGTTGTTGCAGTCCACAGCATACCTGTTTTTTTTGTTTGTAAAAATTTAATGTTTTCCCTCAAAACAGTCTACCATATCTGTCAAGTTCTGGCACTTGCATTCCCATCATCTTCTCCAAACATTTTCCACTATATGAGGATATTGTTTCCAACACACAGAGTTCTTTTAATCACCTTTTCCTCACTGTTACTTAAAAAGGCTGAGAATCTGAAAACCTAAACTGATTTCTATTAGTGAATAGTCACCAGCCATTCACAGCATCATCATTCAGTTTTCTCCTACTAGCTTTAATACATATTCAAAGAGAGCTTAAAAGAAAAAAAAGCAAAACAAAATGCCCTACAAAAACCAGAATTCGTGAGGACATGGGGGTTGGGCTCAATGAGGTCCCTTCTAGAGGTCCCTTCCAATCCTTACAATTCTGTGAAATAAAATGTCCACTATGATCATCCAAAAGGAAAAAGGTAATTTAAATGCAATCCTATTTACTCTACAGCCACAGTCTGTACAAGACCTGAATGCAGAAAATTGGTCTGTGAAAACGAGCACAGTATGTGCTTGCACTGAAGATATTATGAATTAATAAAATGAAACTTATTACAAATACTAGGTGATACTGGAAGGACTGCAAAGATACTGAAATGAGGTTGCCAAAAATTTCATTAATGAAGAACTGAAAGGCATACATTAGAGATATATTAATGGTCACTAAGACTGTGCTTTTACTTCAGTGCTGTCACTGTGAAGAACTGTTTGCCAGAGGAAATCTGACACATCTCCTTTATGATAAAGATATCTCCTTTATAAATAGGACAATGATGGCTTACTGCTTGTAATCCAATAAGAAAATTATCATACAAGCAACAAGAACAACAAAACAAACAAAGCAGAAATTGGGAAACACCAGTACAGGATATATAGCCTGACATTTATTAGCCTCCTTTAAGTCAGTCTGCCTGGATATGTAACTTGTGTACCACATACTTGCATACAGCGCTGCCACATTATTTCTCCTTATATAGGCTTTCATCTTCAGCATTAAGCACGAAAATCAAAGGGTTTGTTTCACTAAAGAATACCTCATATCAGTGCTGTAGAGTTTGTTAGAGAAGAGCTTGTTTTTAAAATATTTTATCTTGATTTTCAACTTAGATGTTGAATTTTGAATTCTAAATAAGAAATACTCAAACTAATTATCACTAGGATCTCCTATAAGTTATTCATAATCAGTCTGAATAACAAATTTTCCAGTCACAGTACTGCAAATACGCATTTTTTCCTAAATTACGTTTTACCTCTTGAATTTAAATGTTTACTCTTCACATGGAGCAAAGCCCATGCCAGAAGATGAACACTTTCTCTGCTTAAAAACAAAGCACTCTTTTCTTCAAATGAGAAGAAAAAAATATAGAAAAAGTATGACTAATATTCTAGTAGTCAAACAGAAGGTAGAAACATTTAGAGTGCTTGAGAGAGCACCTCTCAAATTCTCCATATCTTCAGTTAATAAAAAAAAAAAGTCTGCCTCCCAAAAAGGTTGGATTTTGTACCTTGGAGTAGCAGGAATTCCTTTGTTGTGAGCTCTGTCACTCTCTCCCATTTTATCCATCCAGGTGCCACAATTAAAGCGGTTCCCACCAAAGACAAAGCCAGTTTCACGGTCAACACCCGCTGTTACGTTAAAACCTGCAAGCAAGAAAAAAAATGCGTGAAGTCTGCATGTTAAAAAACACAAGACCCCAAGTGCATGCTCCAGCTCAAACTTCCTAAATAAACAAAAACTCTCCACACAGAAGAGATCTGAGGCAAGTTTCCGGAGGCAGCTGTACGTTTCCAGTCAACTTGTACCACAACAATTCCTGAAAGTAAACATGCACTTTTTAAACATTAAGTGTATTTAAAGTAATACAGTAGCATTAAACATATCATTAATTTTCCAAAAATAAACTCAATACCTTGAGGAAAAAATATCAAACATATTCATCTTCTGAATTGCATAGCAAGCATGCTGTATCTTTGTTACCTTCATCTCTCATGTTCTGATCTATCTGTGGACCAGCATTCCTTTCTCTGAAATTTATGCCTTCCATGTGCCGTTGCATTGCCTCCTGTATTACTTCATAAAGTGGCTGATCCTAGGATTGATTGCATTGAGAAAGGTGAGATTAAAAAAAATCTAGTAAAAAGGCTCTAATGTGCAAACAGTAGCAATCCTTAGTCTCTATGATACTTCAAAAGAAGAGCATCTAGCATTTTCAGCAGCATCTTCATCTACATGATACATTTTACACATTTATATTAATAATTGTATAATAAAAAAACCCCATTTTTTCAAGAGTAACAGGTAGTGACAGGTTCTTCTAGATAGAAAATTCTATTATATCTACCTAGAATTCTAGATAGAATTTTCTATCTATTCTTCTGTTAAAATTATNTCTATCTAGAATTCTAGGTAGATAAAATAGAATTTTTTATCTATTCTTCCGTTAAAATTACAGCTGCATTAAAGACTTTTAAATCAGAAGTCATCTTTACCACACTGCCTGCAGGCTGAGGAGAAGAATCATCTCTTGGGTACATCCTAGAAACAGGACACCTAAGAATGTCTAATCCACTTGGAACAATCTTACAGTAGTCCTGGATACACTGAAGCCACCACCAAACAGCATCACGACAGTTGTATCTGGCATGCGTCCCCTGGCCAAGCAGGTTGGGAATGAGACCATGTCTTAGCGTCCCACCAAATGCTAAAATTATGTTTCTAGAAGAAAAGAAAAACACAGTCTTGATTAAGTTACTTTCAGGCAATTATTGAAACAAGTATTAAAGTGTACACATTTATCTTAATAGCAAAGTAAGTCAAAGAAAGAAACAGGATCTTAAAAGACAGATTAGTAGCTTCCAGCAACAATATTTTGGCAAGACTTCATTTAGCATGGACTTCTTTAACAATAAAAAAATCATTTATTATCCCGCAAATTTGCCAATATGAATACAAATATTCATATTGTTAATATGAGAAAGGCAATTTTCTTTTTCATAGATTGTGATATTGACTCCAAACCCAAACCCCACTGAGGCCAAAGAAAAGGCTTTNAAAAAAAAAAAAAAAAAGAAATCGTGACAGACATGCAATCATACCTTTCTGATCGAAACGGAAACCCCTTGCTACTTCAAATATTTAAATAATTAACTTTGAAATTATTGCTCAGCAACAATACTTGAAATACTTGAAACAGTCACTTATTTAAAGACAAGCAGTAGCGTCACAGGAGTTAAAACTCCCTTATCTATATAGAGTATCAGCTGGAATATCGGCTTCATTTCAAGTCCACATCGCACCACTGAAGTTTTATACATTAACGGTTTCTAACAGCTTGCATGTTCTCTCAGGTTTTGAGAGCATGCCTTTCTCCTGACTATCTCCAAAACTATTTCAAACAACAGAAAAATAAGAATCATTCACTCTTACCTTGCTTCTAGATAACGCCCTGTGACTAACATTAGGCCTCTCAGTGCAATAAAAGTATCCCTTCCCCAGGAACGAAAAATTCCAGAAGAAAAGTGAGGTAAACCTAAAAAGAAACGTCATTGTTCATCTCATTTATTGATATTGCAAAAATCTCCAAGCACACGTTTATACAAAATAAACAGAAGTAAAAATATAACTGCATGCATTTTTTTTTAAGAGTAAGATGTTTATAACAGTCTTTTAGACCAAATTCTTTATAAACAAATATCATTCTAAAATGAGTTTTTATTAAATTCTAGAATTTTACAATCACGCTATAGACTATCCCATACCAGTAGCAGTCACATTTAGGTTTTTTTTTTTATTATTTATTTTTTATTTTGGATTAAAGCACTTTGTAATGTAACCACATGCCATCCACCACCACATATAAAAAAGACACAACCAGAAAAGGAACAAAGAAGAAGACAGAACAATGACAAAATATATAATGCTTTGTTGGCAGGAGTTTATTGTACGAAAGCCATGCCATCTCAGCAGCACAAAAGGAACAACTGGAGATTTATGACTTTCTTCAGCCTAAGAATATCCTCAGTCACTATAAAAGGAACTCTGCTTCTCTTTTTCAGCAGTTTCTAGAACTACATCTTACTGCAGACATTATAATGTATGCTTTAACAGTAATATTCCTTCTTAATAGGACAAGGGTGGACTTTACTATTTTAACTTTCTCCTATTTATTAACTTGTCAAACCCAACAAACAAAAAATGCATTGTGGTAAAGGTTCGAAACAGGAGTCCGTTGCGCACACTTGCTTAAACAAAACTGTACTTTCTGTCACTAAGCCATGCAGTGTATTTGCTAATGTTCAAATTTGGCCTCCACACCTCTAACTTTACAGAACATGGCAACAGAAACTTGAGAATGACAATCCGTTCAAGAGCTAAAAATCTCACAGACTCAACTATGTGAGGGGAATATCTAAGACCAAGCCTTCATGTATAATTAATGTTTATGATTAAATAAAGGGAACAGTGCTTGTCTGTGCTTCTAGGCAACACCACAACAGCCTAATGGAATGTTACAGGAAACCAGAAACTAAAAGAAGTACAATTCCATGAGAAAGACAGACAGCAGAAAGAATGGGAAAGAAAACCTGGGCCAAGTTGGAGAAAAAAAAAAAAAAAACAAAAAACAAAGCATACTAAGCTAAACACAGAAGATAATACCTAACATAAAGTGCCCATTTAAAAAACTGCGAGATGCTGGCAGAACATTTGGAGAAATAAACTCTATTTGCTGACTGCTTTTATGCTCTTTTCTAAGCAGCTATTGTTGCCCCTTTTGGAGTCAGCTCCAGAGGCTGTAGAGGTTCTTTTGTTAGTTCTTGTATAATTAATGAAAACCTGTAAGCAATAAATCCACACTTGCAATCCATTACAATTCAGTTCTTAAATAAATATTTTAAAACAAACTAGAATCTATTATGGGAAGCATATTTATCTCAAGTAAGTCTTTTGGAAAAAAACATACTTGTGGATCTCCATCCACAGACAAAATGCATGTTAAAAATGTTAATTGCATGTTAACTGCAAGTTAAAAATGCCTAAATAAAAAATTTAGAAGCTTTTCTTCCCAGAGCAAGAACAAAATGGTTGTCTCCCAAAAGCGCTGCTAGATGAAACTCCTGTATTTTTAAACAGACAAACCTTCATCTTGAAGGCAAGTTAAAACACAGGGTAGGAGTAAAGAAAAAAGCTACCTACATTTTACATATGGTTTTTGACATTTAGATCCCAAGCATAGTGGAGACTACTCGAACAGTCTTTCAAAAAATGGAGTTGTTAAGAATTTCTTTTAATTTAAATGTTGTCCTCACTTACCAGCTGCCAAGGAAACACAACATTGCTCTTTCTCATTGGTAATCTCATTCAGCCTATAGGGCACATCATGTAAGGAAGGAGACAGATTTGGCAGACATGAATATTTTCCTATCCCACACATCTGGATTGAGCCCAAGGAAAGGTGTTTAACAAACGTTGATCCATTCTGCACAAAGCTGTAATTCAATATAACTAAATTTAAAAAAAAGTCTTTTCATGCAGCAATATCAGTCCATAAAATGTAACCTTTTTTCATCTGCAGAGAAGTATTAGGGATATTATTTACAATAAATACAATAAGCTAACAGAACGAATTAGCATATTATGCATTAAATTTGCATATAAGCTTTAATTTGTAAGTCTCTCTTTTTCTCCCAAATAGCTGCCCAATGTTATCCTTAAATTTTTAATTTATTAACGCCAATGGAAGCGTTTACATGTTGAATACTTCTAGGGAAAGGGGTACTGTAGTGAAAGTGGTTTACTTTACTTGATGTCTACACACAGATCTGAGACCTCAAAAGTATGAGGAAACTAAAAAGATATTTCACTATTTCATTCCATAAAAAAAGTTTTGTAAAACCTAGGCAGCATTTTTAAATATCTCTGCATTTGTATATATATTCTTTTATGTAATAATTATAAATCATTAAATCCTTTAGCATATTGTCTGAAATAACGCAACCTGCATTCCTGACTAAATAATCTCCAAGTATTTCTTTTTAATACACTAACTTCCACATGCTATCACATCCATACCAAATCTAACTTCTTTATTTTTCACAAAATAATGATTTGTTTTGAGTGTTCACAGCTAGAATAAAGCTTCCACTAAATCAATCTTCCTTCCCTTTCCAAGAAAGGACACTGAAGATTAAACAGTTATTTCCGTAACTACAGAAAGTTCTCAGATAAGGAGGATATTCAGCTGTTAGAAAAGAAACATTGGAAAAAGCATGAGAAACTAGTGCAATCTCTTTCTTTTTTTCTCCTCCATAATTTAAGGAAGCATTGCAGCTTCACTAAAATCGTAGCAAGTCTCTGCAATGCTTAGAAAATTGCTTGCTTAAGGTTTCATCTTCGAACAGTGCAATGCCAGCAGTAGTTATAAATCCAAATCCAGGATCAAAATCTCAAGTCAACCTTCCAAAGCATTACTGTTAGAGGACTGATTCAATTTTCACTACTCATTTTACCATCTTCCATAGGACAGCAGAAATACAAAAGTATTCAAATGATGTTCTCCAACAGATCAAACACAAAAGGTACAGTTTATACAAATATTTCCACATCTCTGACATGCAAAGCATACCTAGACATCTGACACCATCCGATATCCAGAAGCGTTGTGTATGCACCCACTAATATGGCATCAAAGTAACATGGGATAAGGTAACGTGGAATTTTCTTTAAATAGACAAACATGGCCTTCAACCATTTCCCAACCTATTAAAATATAATATTATTTGAAGTTGGTAACACTGGAGTTCAAAAGCAGTGCTTTTAGGATCCGTTTGGTTGGAATATTTATCACAGATTTTGAACAGATGTAAGAATGCTCCAGCCTTTGTTGCTATATTCAATACCTGAGATAGCCAAATCAAGTCTTATGAAATAAATAAAGCAATTGCCTTGTAGGAAAGTAAAGGACTGTTTTATAATGCAGGTTAACTTGAATCTTAGTAATTCCTGTTGTCTCAGTGCTTGGCAGGACACTCTTACCGCAACTGCATCACAATCATGTATAGCTCAGGAGTACTTAGGGCCCCTTTTGAAAGTACTCACTTAAAAAGATGGTTACTTCATTTTTACTTGATAGAAAGTAATAAACAGTAAGCCCTAAGTATTTTCTACCTCCCTTCTATAATCTATTCTTAAGTAGGATTGATGAAAGGGAAGAAAATCATACTAATGGTTTCATCTCCTAGAAGAAATTGCCTAGACAAGAAATAATTTATAGGCAGACTGAAATTAAAAACAGCAATAATGGAAAAGGAAGCAAAGCAGTTATTTCAAACCCCAAAGTCACCAAATATATATTTTTACTTACTTCTGCACAGGCTCCTGCACGTGAAATCAGACGATTACTGACATAATCAATCATCCAATCTCCAGATCTTAAATTATCACAGAATGGATGGCCCAAATCATTCTTTGGTCTAATGTCTGCCATCACTGACATTAACCCTGAAGATATAAACACAACTCAGTATTACAGAGCACATGATTATCACAAACAGCAATTGTATTTCCCAGAGCAAAAGCTACAAAGCAACAGATAACATTAACTGCTTTAACTAGAGCACTTTTCTTGATCTCCCAAGAGAGTTAGCATACAACTCACTTGCAGTTTCCTCAGAGTACATGCTAAACAATCACAAAAATCTCTGTGGAGTAGGTAGCATGATGGAATTAACATGTCCAATAAATGACTGACACTCCTCAGTTATCTGGTAATGCCTATGGTTTAATAAATATGACATTTCACACGAATTTCACATGCTTTATATTAATTCTTTTTGTTTTAAATATCAGAGCATTGGTGTTAAAATATATTGAAACTTAATTTGTTATTCAGAGGGTGGTGAAGCACAGGCTGCCCAGAGAAGCTGTGGATGCCCCATCCCTGGAGGCATCCGAGGCCAGGTTGGATGGGGCCCTGGGCAGCCTGATCTGGTGAGGTGGCAGTGCTGCCCACAGCAGCGGGGTTGCAATTAGATGATCTTGAAGGTCTCTTCCAACCCAAGCCATTCTACAAATTTATGATTAATTCTGCAAGTCCAGAATAATAGGAAAAAATGTTCTTGTCTAAGTATGTTGCCAAAATTTGATTCCCTGGAGTAAAACACTGCTTACCATGGTGAAGCAGAAACAACACACTGGTTTTTATCCAAGCAGTAGCATTAGCCATTAAATAGTATTAAGGAATTATTTAGATGAAGTAGCTCTATTTTACCCTTTCTCCCCATCAGGGAAAAAAGAATGCTGAAACCATTACCTTGGAGGCCTGCATACTTGAGTGGTGACCAGTTTGGTATATTGTAACAACCTCCACCATCTTCATGTTCTTCTGCCTCACACCTGTACAGCACTTGATTTAAGTCAGCCAAAGTTAGTTTAGATGCAATTCTGAAAAACAAAACAACACACTTCATATTAGGAAGTCTACTTTAAGCAGCAATTACACAGAACATCAACGAAAGAGCCTGGGAACCTTAAGTATCAATCTTGTTTAGTATTATACATATAAAAAGAACATCTCAGAATTTCTATAACAATCCAAATCCAATCACAGTAAAAACAACAGCAACAAATCCTTTCTTTAAATTTACAGACATTTTTGCTCTTACTGTAGTTCTCACAGTTCCACTTCAGAAACCCAAAGAATACTTACGAAGAGAATAACGTTTTTAATATAGGTGCTGAATGATCATCAGGAAGACTCCCAGATTTAAAATGAGGACTGAACTGAATCAGATGATTGCGGAGTACACCAACAGCCTCTTGTGCCTTTGGATCAAGACTAACTCTGAAATATGAATGCATAATTTATAGAAAGAAGCATTTATGATAACATTTTCTAAGTCTCAAAAAAAAAGAATCCTAACATTCTATTTTAACTAACACAGTCATTTGACAATTATCGTAACGTACCTGAATACTATTACACTTCCTGGTGTTAAATTTTCAAATTCTATTTCTTGAACAAATTCATTTGGCCCTTTTATGGCAGTTCCAGCTTGCTTTATAATTTTACTGTCTTTAATCTTAGAAAAGAAAACATATTTGCAACTGAAATTCAATGTCTTTTTTCTAATGTAAAATATCATAAATGACAGAACATGACATCAGAACACAGATGAATAAGGCTAATTACCTGGATATGCTCTCTGAGTTCCACTGTGAAATTAGGCAATCCATTTATAAAACGTTCATCTTTTTTGTAAGGACTAGTACTTCTCTCAATAGTTCTAGCCTCAAACACTACTTCTTCAATTTTTCCTAAGAAAAGTTAAATCATGTTGTAGCTGTTAATACCGATTAAATGAGAAGTGATTCTTTTGAATATGTGAAGCAAAATCTACAACTAAAAAACTAAATATGTAAAATGCAAGTCTCAGTTGTACAACTAAAGATTAACTGTGACAAAACACATGGGGAAGTACTACAATTAACACATAAGCATTCATTACATTTATTGAATGTAATTTTTGTGTTGTTTTTAAAATAATCTTTTCTTAAATTTTATAATAAACTAACCATGAAACCAATTAACAATTTCTGAACTAGATTTTTTTTTTTTTTAAATGATTATTAGCTCTGTTAGTTCCGTTATTACCTTTTAGGATAATAAATAGGAGATTTTGTATTAGACTAGTTTCCAAGTTGTGGATATAGGTGATATGTTTTCACAGTCTAACAATTTATATTAATATTCAAATAACTTTAATTTTTCTTTCCCTTCAATAATCTACAAACTGAGGCGTCTTGAAGCCAGTTGTGCATACCTTCATACATAAATGTAACTGACTTAAAAACATAAACACATACAGACCTGGATATACTTAGAAAGCCAGTATAGGAAGCTGTTCTTCAGAAATATGTCAGAGATAACGTGTAGCGGTTGCTATACTTTGTTAATGTTAGGTATAGTAAATACTTTCCACATTGAATTAATATTATCTATGTATTACTTCTGTTTATATTAATGTACATAGTATGACACTGTTTCTTATTAAAATGTATTTTAAAATCACAAAAGTAGTTGTAAATAACAAACCTGAAGAGTAATAATACTCATAATACTCACAAAGATTATTAGATTCTGGCTTTTTTTTTTTTTTTTAAATCAGTGTAACACTTCACAAATTGTGACTTCCTTCTCACACTCTGTACTAATCATCCTCCTCTCTTCTTACCATTTCACAAACACATGTACATGGTGAACTAGGAAGCATACTCACTAAGAAAACCTTGAAAACCCTAAGGAAGTTTCTTATTGTTTCTTTAATCACATTGGGTGCACACATATTAGTACACAGAAAAAGACAGTTACATACTGAAAATTCTCATATTGATTCTATGTGTTCAAAGTTTAAAAAAAAAAAAAAGCAACTGGAGTATCTTGAATTCTTCATACATCTGTTTTCTCTTGAAAAGCAATCTGATTACCTGGGATACACATTTCAGGTACTTCTCTGCTGTAGAATGAAGTCTTGGGATCCCTGAAAGCAGTTCTACTTACGGCCACAACAGACTGGTGCGTGTTAGGGCAATGCCTCGTCACTGCCACTATATCTTCATCAACCTGATCTACATACACCTAAGAAGAGGCATACCGTTACAAACGTGCTCACTCAAAACATGAATGTAGAGAAATCACAATGTTATCCTCATGTCTTGCCTGATTGAAGCCTTTAGCTCCCAGCTCCTGATGCAATCTGTTCATGGCCAGCCTTCCTGCTAGAATTCCTGTTTGGAAATTAACTTCAGAAGTCATGTGTGCTTGTGGATTCCAGGTTGAATAAAATCTTTCCTCAGATACTACAGAAATCTGTAAATACATTAACATTTTTGCAAATATCAATTACTCTGAAAAAAAAAGTATTAGAGATTTCACTTATATAATCAATTCAGGTTTTGCATTAAATTGGACAATTCTAAGTAATGGTAGCTAGTAAACTGCTTGGAGCTGAAAACAAAAACAAACCTGTGGAAAAATAAAAAGAAAAACACTAAAGAAATCCCAATGTTAAAATACATATCACAGAACAAGAATCAAATATACATTTTTAAAAGTAATTTAGGAGTTAAACACAGACCTGATGTGGCACTAGTTC
Source organism: Penelope pileata (assembly GCA_013396635.1). NCBI lineage: Eukaryota > Metazoa > Chordata > Aves > Galliformes > Cracidae > Penelope > Penelope pileata. The sequence goes on along the minus strand of WBMW01004117.1, from coordinate 178,446 downwards.
GTCATAACCTTTGGTGCTTCCTGTAGCACAGCATGCCATGGAAACAATCATCGCACTAGGAAGAGCATCATATGCAGACCGGTGCTAGGTTAAAAAAAAAAAAAATAAAAAAAAAAATCAGGTACAAAGTGAATCAAATATATAATTCATTCCTCCCAATTCAGCATACAGAACACACACTGTTTAACAGAGGAACTAATTACTTACTGTGTAATCCTAATTTCCTCAAGTCTCAATAGATTTATTTATTAAGACTTACTACAAATGCACTAACAAAGGCAACATAAGAGCAATCCTCAAAAATAAGCACTTCAGTTCACACCGTTCTCTCATCCTCTCCTATAAAACAGGAGTGTAGAATGAACCATTAGACAGAACCAATTATAGCAACTGGAATGAAAGGATCAAAACAGCTCACTGAGTAGCTTCATATACCTTTTCTCTTTAAAAGACAAAATCTTGGAAGTCAGTGGGACTTAGGTTACTCACTGGATGAAAACTTGAAGATATGAAACACAGTTTTCTAAATACTGCTCAGAAAAAAAAAAACAAATACCAAACCAACAACATCCACACTGCATCAAGCCCTCCCATGGTTCAGAAACATCAAGTTAAAAGATAATAAACAAGCTTGGTTTCCCATTTAAGTGCTTACCTGAATTGGACACTCATTGTCATGTGTGATATCCATGAACAGTGCATGTGCTATAGCTGGCGTCAAAGGCCTCAAACGTGGCTGAACAAAAGAGCCAACAGGTTCACCTCCAAAACGATAAACTAACCTTCCCTCTTCATGGCTATTATAAGCTGTCATGGCCTCTAAAGAACAAAATAAGCAAGTGTTTCCTTAAGAATAGCTACCATATAGTACAGCATGCACAGAGATGTTAATGCAGCATTTTACACTTGTTATTTTGGTGTGTTCAATCATTAAAGAAAAAAAATCACATTAAAACTTTCTTCTCCAATGTGGATACACAACCTTGAAATATTCTGCTTACTGTAATATGTTAAGGTAGGGAAGGAAGAAAAGGGAGAAAAAAGCAGATATCTGTAATAGTTTCCCCAAATGATTTAAGAAACTCATGCAAAAAAATCAGACATGATGCAGCACTTGCATAGCAGAGCTGTGCTACAGTTTTTAATCTCCCTCACTGGAATTTAAGTGAAATATTTAACACCTGCTGTAAATTATCGCAGGATGTCTTCTTTTAATTTACAGCTAGTACTGTAATTTTTTGCTAAGAATCAAGAAGTCACAATACATTACATTGAGTATGAAATTAGAAGTGTGTAATCCAGAAGAAATATTTTCTTTGAGAAGAGCACATACTCTATAATCTCCGCTTGGAAAGACAGCACATAGACAGCAAGCCTACCTCTTATCAAGGAGGTAATGCCCAGACTATTCACAAAGACATTGTCCAGCTCCTCATTTCCTGTGAATAGTTCAGCCACTACAAACAAATCTGCTCGCAACTTTCTAGCTGTGTCCAGCATGTACTGCAAAAAGCACAGCCAAAAAAGCCACAGAAAAGGGAAAGGTAGACATAAAAGAGGACAAGTTTCAAAGCTAGGCAGGGATTGAAATAGGAAAATGCCACGCAGCAAGGACAAATAGCCAAAATTAAGTAATTAAAAATAACAGTTGAGTTGCACAGAGGATGACACAAACATAAGCGAAAATCAAGGTTTAGGACACACCATAGGAAAAATTAAGTACAACATAAAGAAGAAAAGATAATTGCATAAGCAAAGAACATGAATATGTAAGGAAAAAAAAAGCATACCGATGTTAGTTTCATGTTAAAAACTCTGAACCATACATGACAATCCTATACATATCTTTCAACTGCTTATTGTACCTCTAATCAGGCTGGTAATTCCCAGGCGGTTGACAAAAACATTGTCAATGTACTCACTGCCCGTGAAGAGTTCAGCTATCACATAAAGATTAGGTCTGACTGATCTGGCTGTGGCCAGCATCTCCTATAGATCATAATACATTTTTAATGGAAGTCATCTATTGTCAACTACGTATACACAATATTCAGTGTGAACAGTAACCAAACATATAAGTGCTCTTAATATATGCAATTCATTAAAATATTCATAACAGACAACAGTCATAAAATTATGTTTTTATTTTATAGAGATTTATGGATTACCTGGATAATTCTAGAAAAATCTTCTGAACATTTTAAGCTAATTAAAATTTTGTTTTTAAATAAAAATTTGACTCAAAATGCAAGAATAAAAGGTTAGATAAGAGAGATCTGTTAAGCCTTCAAAGTTACCATTCCAAAAATGGTTACAACAGCATACAAATGGCAGAAGTTTTGAAACAGCTGCATTTTAGAATCACTTACAACTTTCGTGCAGACACATGAGCTGGTTTAAGAGAGTTCTTCACAGATGTAGGTAAGCTCAGTACCCAAGCTAAGACACTGCACAACAAGCTACACAACTCAAATCTATGTAAAGTTACTACAGTAGTTAAATACAATTTCTGGATTTAATCAGCTCTGTGGGAAACAATAAGCAGTAAATCTTAGTAATAAGCCTGAATGAACTTTGTGCACATGTTGTTTACCTACTTCTAAATTCTGGAATGTAGAACCCCTCCTGTTTAATTCAGCAATAGCAAAACATACAGCAAACCAACACTAATACTTTTTACCAAGCTTTGGAAATGACCAAGACTAGAACTGACATACTGGATACTGACAGTGATTGCATTTCAGTCTGCAGCTATATGAGAAGTTACCCACACCCATCAGAACTTGCAGTATTTCACCTGAAATGGAGAATGACAACATACAATAGCTACACCATTCTGCTAGCTCTTCAGAGTAGCTGGAACTACATCTAAACAATGTCATTCAGGAAACCTTGTCTACACTCTGAGTAAGCTTCATTCACATGTAAGACCCTGCAGATTTTGTAGAAGCAGTGTAGAGTTTATTTCACAGTCAGAAGCTGCTTTATCCAAGTGCTTTGTTTCACGTACCTCAGCTACATGAATAGGTGTTGAGTGACAGTTGTCAAGACGAACACCGTGGAAATATGTGGCAGTGATTTCAGTGTATTTTTTCATGTGTGCCCAGAGGTAAGGACAGTCTTCAGGTTTGTTGCCGTAACGCAGTTTCACACTGTCTCCCCAACAGATAAGCTCTCTTCTCAAGTAAACATTTGAACCTGTAAGGGAAATAAATTCACTATAGTATACATACAGGATAAAATGTGCACCAAAACAACAGATGTGGTGTTTTGTTTTCTACTGCTTAAGAGTAGGAGGATGTCGTGATGAGGAGTAAAACTTCTAACAACAACTATATAAACTCAAAATCTATGTACCTTATACTAATGTATAATTTCAGACTACTCCAAGGGAATACTTAAATTCTATATTTCGATACAGAAATAATTCTTCAGACCCACATTAAATTACATTTAATTCTTCAAAGTAGTATGACAACTGTACTTGAGAAAAAGAGGGACAAGTGTGGTGAATTCAACATCACAGTACTTCAGTTCCAGAAAAGCAGCATACAAATGAACAGAATCACTAGTTTGAATGTCCACAGTGGTCAGATTCAAAAAAGTATTTCACTGTTACCATAAACAAACTGCCAGAACCACAACTTAAAGTTTAAACTTTTGTTAACAGCAGACTGTGGTAACACAAGCCAAATTTCCTGAGTGCTCAGGTGGATAGGTAACTTAAATGAACTAAGTCCCTAAATCATTTTGGTATATTTGAAAGTATTTATCCTTCATCTAATCTTGCTTCATTCACTGTTTTTGCTTTCTTTTTGATGCAGTCAACTAAAAGAAAAAAAAGATTTAAAATGTTTTTTTCCGAGTTCAAGTGTAATATACTTGTCATACAGAATAAACCATAATTTATGACAGAGGTTTAATTGTGGCAAAGAAATAATCTGTCTTACCTAAAAAAGTGACTTTTCCCCTATGTAAATCAGGTATTTGGCAATAGTAGTAACAGGATTTCTTTTTTTTTTTTTTTTAAATGTTTATTATCAATGCGTAGTATCTCAACACAATCATGGAATTTTCAATAATCAAAGCCCACATAGGAGAAATACAATTGTCTTTGAGCCATCAGTCTTCTGGAAGTCTGTTTATATTCATCATATCAAAGTCCACGCAAAGCATGAAAAAGCTCAGCACCATTCTGGATATCAAAGACAGATTTAATCCATTGCTTTCAGCTACTTCTAGACTAGCTATACTGATGTGTCACCACAGTTATTTTAGCCATTGAACCTTGACTTAGATCAGGAAACTTGTTCATCTGAAAAGCAATCCTGCCTTAGCAAAGAGATTATATTTCAGCCAGACTAATTCCATGAGTTTCATATGGAGAGCACTGAAGTGACTGGGTCTACACTACGAAAAGAGGCACAATAAGAACAAGCTGCTAGCAAGAAGAGAGCAGGGATTAAGACACTTCTGCTTCCAAAAATGTTCACTTAAGCACAACTTATGCTATGTCTTCACTAGCAGCAGCATAGCTACAAGGATAGGAATATTAGCTTTCTCTGGATATATGCTACGCTTGCTTAAGGGAAGTTTACAAAACTAGCTGCATTTCAATTGCTGTACTTGTGTCCTTCATGTATCCTCTTTTCATGCTGCTTTATGGTACACATTATTCCTACTGAGACTAAATGTGGAACACAAGTACCCAGAACTCAAAAAGCCACAGATCAATTGAGAGAAAACTCAGTAATGGAAATAATTAAAACCAGTGACCAAAAGAAAAAAAATCTCCAGAAAAAAGGCAATTAGCTGAAAGGCAACTGAAGAACACCTATGAAACATTTATTAACTTTATGTACGTGAAAGGGAAAAAGTAAGCTAATAGAAGGCAGTGAAAAGGCTGCAGACATAAGGGGTATGCCAGCATACACCACTGTGGAGTTATCAACTGTATCAGCTTCTAAAGCAGACTGCAGAAAATTCTTGCATGGATTTTTTTTTTTAAATTAAACTGGCCTTTGTTTGATTCAGTTTACAAAGCTGCTCTGAAAACAAGACTTGGCAGCCTTTTTTGTTTGTTCGTTTTACTCAATATCATTGCTGTCCCTGAAGTAGTTAGCATGCATTTTCCTACATGGTAGATTCATACCCTGTCTTACCTTCACAAGCAACCCACATACTTAAGTGGATTAATCTTCTTGACAATGCCTGCATACAGAAGTATTAAGAACTACATACTAAAGGTGTTCCTAATGCGGGGCTGACAAATATCTAGAATAAACTTAGCAGTCTACCTTCCAGGACAAAAAGAACATATTGTTAGCAGTTAGCTTTTAACACCAGCATTAATATTTTCAGCTCCGTCATTAGCAGCCCTTTGCTTTGTGAGCACAAGGATGGTCCTTTCTGTTCTGATACAGAATACAGGCTACAAAGGATAGAAAAATAGATCAGTTCAGTCTCAGCAGAGAAAGACAGTTTTGTCCTCAACTGGAATTGAAGTTTGACATTGCATAAAATATTACCTAATCTCACCCCCTCCCTCTCCAATAAAAACCCTACATAGTCCGTTTTTTTTTTCTTTTTTTTTTTTAGGGACAACTTGAGAAAAAGAATTAATCCCAAGTCTAACTCTGTAATAGTCAAATGTTACTTTGAAAAATCTCAACACTCTCCCACTGACCTGAAAACAATTCAGCAAAAATACTCACAGGTACCCTTTCATTCATGTTTAAACAGATTTGAAGAAAGCATACACTCTCACTCTCAAAACACAAAGAAACTATCTGTACATTTCAGAAATTAATTATATAGCCTTTCCTTTACATTATAACTGTCCAGCAATTTTACAAGAACATGCCAATGCCATTTTCAACATGGTTCTACCTACACAGTTACGCTAAGAGACTTCACTATGGTGCAGTTCCACAGGTAGCAAAGGTGACCTGCTCCTTCACTGCTGATGCTAAGAGGAAAAGAAAGAATCCCTTCTCCACTGTCTTTTTCCCTGTTCCATCCCAGCACTGTCTCATGTGCTCACCTGTTGACTGCCTGACCGGCATGCACTGGACCTTTCAAAACGTCAGTTTTTGCTCACTAATGCAACAAAATACTATTCATGTCTTTATCACATTAGACTTCTACTGTATTATGGAACTGCCAACAAGTAGTGGTGTTGGAACAAAGTACAAGGTAAACAATGACAGAAGTAGGGGAGGCAAGATGTCCCCATTTCAGTGACAGAAAGCTGATCATTTCCCTCTCAAATCCTGTGAAACGGTATCTCAAATCCCTTTTCTTTATAGTTGACCTCCTACATGCTGAATACAAATAGAAGTGCTATAAACTGAGTATCTGCCTGTTATTTTGCTTTTTCAACTTCATAGGAATATATACAGAAAAAAATAGACTAAATGAAATTCTTTTTGCTTTGGCTAGAATATCAAAAGGTTTACCAGATGATTCAAATTTATTTCACAAACCTGGTTCTGCAAAGTTTCTAAGAGGATCATCACCCATAACCCATCCATTATGGGCCATGAAATAACAAGCTTTATCTGGCTGATGCATCATAGTTTCTTCTTCCTCCAAAGTCAGCTCTTTGAACGGATAAGTAAAATACCTATGGAATTGACAGGCAATTTTAAGAAAATATATATAACTGAAATTCACCGTCTTTGAAATTAAAGTATCTGCTATGAACTGACTTGACAAAAAATATAAATAGGCAGTTAAACCATAAATGATGATGAGTTATCTATTTTTTATCATGTTTTGAAGCAGAAAGGACTGCTTTCTTGTCCTTTCAGAAAGCACACTATTTTGGTGTCAGCTGGTACTCTAAGATTAAAGTCACAGCCCCTCAGATACGTTGGTGGCTGAGGTTTAAGTTTTTCTTAAACTTTAAGTTTTTCTAGTTCAACTCCTCTTCCACCTACAAGAGCAATTTGCACTACACAAGGTTTTTTATGTGCACTGAGCACATTTCATGCACTCTAAAGACACATTTGTTTATTAAATCATTATTATTGCTTCTTAAGATAGTCAATTCATTGATGAAGTGGCATTTGTCTATAGGAGAGAAAAAATACAATTATAAACATTTGCATTCACACTCTCTGGATTGATTCTAATAGTTTTCAACAATGGAAAAGCAATACCTGGTAACTAAAGGATATTTTCTACTAATAGGACCCAGTTTAGGGCCATGACCAGACAGCCGTTCATACACCACAGTCCCCGCAAGACAATTGACTGCCTAGAAGTAATTAAATTAAGCATTATTAGAATGCAAATAAATTCAGGCAATGTAAAGAAATTCAGCATTAAGAACAAAGAAATTGTAAAACCTGCTCCTGATGATGATGAATCTGCCTGTATTGCTCAGCATTCAGTTCCTCAATTCTCTTGCGAAACCAGTTACAACATTCTTCTATTGCACCTGGTCCATTACTTAGCAAGAAGACAAAACAGAGAACAAATTGAATAATTTAGTTGTAGAACATGACTAAAATGTGTTAAGAGGTCTTTCCTATCTCTGAAAATAATTTCATTGATTTGGTTGTGTAAATTTGACTTCACTTGTGATTTTAACTTGTAATTAATTATACAATACCTGTGTGGTATGAACGTTGCCAGTGCTATATTCATATCTACAGTACAGCCAAACCGTCTATAATCAGGGTCTTGAACTATGTGAAGATGTTGGTTTGGATCAGACTTAGTGCCTATTTTGCCTGAGGACAAAATGAAAACAGTATCCATGAAATAAAAAAAGAAATTACATTTAAAAGACATACAACTTATACAGTACAAACATAAGCAACATATGGGTAGACAAAAGGCTTTGAAGGGTATAAAGGAAAAGAATATTTAAGATCTGCCAGAGCTGGCTACTCAAAAATATTTGTGCTCAATTACAGTAATGGATTCTGGCAAAAACAAAGTTTTTTTTTTTTTTTTTATTTTTTTTTATTTTTTTTTATTTTTTTTTAAATTCTCCCTCTTTTCTACTAGAAGTATTTCCCAGACTATTAAACACAATCTTCAAAGACTTTACCAGCACTCAAAGCATCCTTGTAAACTTAAACCAGTATAGTAGGTTTCTCACATAGCAGCAACTGGGATTATTTGGTTTTACAGCTAGGGGCAGGGGGAAGTTTACCTATAAAGTTTCTTGAATTATAGATAAAGAATCCACCTGTTCCAGCAACATACTCTACCTTTAGTTAGGAGGGTTCTAAATTGCTGCACAGCTTTATTCACATCCACTTGGAAAAATTCCCATAGTTTAATTTTTGGATATATGTCTTCCCAAATGATTTTACGGACACACTGTAAAAATAAAAATTGTTAGTTAATGTTGATGATTAAAATAACAAAAGAAAAGCTAAGTGCTCAAATGAATTGATTGGAGGAAAAAAACCAAAAAAGGAATAGTTACTTCATTAAATATATCTGCAAAGTACATCTGTTGTCCATTTCCACAACCTTTGAATTGTTAAAAAGTTTATTCAGCTGTTTACAATGTTTGTTAGCTTAATGCTCATTTACTTACATTCAGGTGGTGATCATTTTCAATCAAGGGAGGGACCCCTTTATCAATACACTTTCCATCAGCCACCATACAGCTCAAGTGCCACAGAGCTCTATCTAGGATCCAAGCTGGCTTCAGGTGAGGAGAATTTACAAGGTTATAGCCACATTCTGGATGCATCCTGAGCCACTCACTGTTAGCAGCTTATTCAAGAAAGGGAGGAAGAGAAAAAGTATAAGCTGAATACTTAGTTTGATGCAGATATCTTAACACAAAAAAAACTAAGGTACTATGGTACATTTAAGTAGTTCATGTTGTAATTAAAGTTTTTCATGCTAATAGAAAATAATATCTTCTGCAGATCTATGCATCACTGATTGCTTTTTGTTTTGCAATGCACTTACAGAGACTGCAGGAAAGTTTTTTGTTACATAAAAATGTCATAGTATCAGCAATCCTAAAACATTAAGGAAAAAAGTCACATTTGTGTTACTGGGAAAAAACCAACAACAAAAACAAAAAACAAATAATGGATTTGAAACCTCCTTTTTGCGTTGAAAGCAAAACTTAAATCCCAAACCAAGATTTATGATGGTCTAAGGTGATATATATTTTTTCATTCTTAACCCTATCTGATGCATGCACAAACACACAGAGTAAGACACCAGAAGCACACATGCGTCCCCCAAGAAAAAAAATGACAAAAAGTGTAGTAAAATAGACTTTTAAGAACAGACGAGCTCTGACACTTGTGTAAATAATGAAAATTATAGTGGTAAGGAGGAGTGCCACAGTCTCACGAGTAGTATGCTGTCTGGTGTGTGCAAACTGATCACAAGCTCACATCAAACGTGTATGTGTCTATTTTCTAATTGTGCCCTGTAGCATCTGCACATACCATTAGGTACAAACTCAAAGTTAAGGAATTTTAACTTGAAAATGGATGTGAAATTCTAATACGGCAGTGTGCATACAACAGTATAGAGTAAAAGCACATAGAGCAGCAAGAACCTTAATTCTGGAGATATGACACAGAAGGAAAAGGCTTCAATAGTGAATTTCTTTCCATTTTTGGAAACTGTCCTAAACATACAGATTAACTGAAAATAATTTCCTTGCACTTTTTGAATGAGTTTCTGCAGCTGAAAAACAAAATGTACAAAAAAAAAAAAAACCACGGGGTATATTAGAAAAAAATTGCTGCTCAGGTTTTACAAGCTTTTTTCGCCTTTTTTTTTTTTTTTAAAAAAAAATCGTTCTTCATGAAACACATCTTAATAACCCAATAGTTTAGGAAAGCAGAGAAAAATAATACCATCAAACAGGAGAGAAAAATATAAATAATTATTAGATTGAAAACACAGTAATTAATACTTCCCAAATTATAGCAGAACAATTAACAATTAAATAACGTTTGCTTAGTTCAAAGTTCAAACAAAACAAAGTCCACGGTGAAAAGTGCTTTCTCACTCTGTAGTATGAAGAGCTCTTCTAAGCACCCTCCTGCATTACATCTCAAGACCATTACAAACATGGCGAAAATCCACATTTAAAATCAAACCATTTGTGGAAGTTAAGATCCTCATGGTTTAAAATGTCATGTACTACTAAAAGCACTTTCCTTATTTTAAAGCTACATAAAGCAATAAACAAGCTCATGCTGGTAAAGGCCATTCTCAGCCAGACTGCTTTCGTTTTCTTTTAAATGTATGTGCCGCTTCCGAAAAAAAAAAAAAAAAAAATCCTCAAAAAAACCCCGAACTATCTTACTATCTATCTTACTCCATTCTTTTAGCAAGAATCGTGATTTACTATAAAGGACTTTCATGAGTAAATGCAATTCTAAAAGGGCAATATTCTGTTACCATGGAAAAAACAAACAAAACAAAACAGGTAAGGAACAGAACTATATTTTCTGATCAGAAGATAAGAAATGGCCCCAGGTTGGACAAGAGGAGGTTTAAATTAGATGTCAGGAAGAATTTCTTCACAAAAATAGTTACGCATTGGAACAGTCTGCTCAGAGAAGTGATAGAGTTGCCATCCCTGGGGGTATGTAAGGGATGTGTGGATGTGGCACGTAGCATTTAGGGACACGGGTTAGCAGTGGAGTTGGTAGTATCAGAACTAGATATTCTTATGGGTCTTTTCCAACCTAAATGATTCCATGATTCACAACATGTAAATATTCTGGAGAAAAAAAAATGCATAAAGTATCACTTGTGCTTACATTTGTTACAGCGAGTGACAAAACACACAAGTATGAAAATACTGAAATATTAAGACAAAGAATTTCTAGAAAAATATTTTTTTTTACAGAAAATTTTTAGAAGTCAATGCATCCTTATGTAGGGAAAGATACCCTATTTCATGCTTTTCAAGAGACTTTGTATAAACTAAACACAAGCAATATTTAGTGGTGATGCTCACTGCCTAAGACTTGTTTTTCCCTTTATAAAGGCAAACAAAAGTGTTGTCTGACGTTACTGGTCAAGTGCTTGGAAGGATTTATTTAAGTGTTAAATTGCATTCAGACAATAGTAGCCTCTTCCGAAAGATAAAATATATCTTATTTCAGTTAAAGCCGTGGCTCAGAAAAGAAAAAGTTATCCTTTTTCTACCTCTTGGTAGAAAGTAAATGCAAGCGAACACAATACTCTTATTTCAGGGTGTTTGTTTAAATGCACTGAAGGGAAAACACTCAAAGGGCTCATCTACCCAGGCACCAGGCAGGGACTGCAAGTTTATCTGCGATATTCCTGCTAACATGCCAAAGGTGCATTCATCTGCCGTACTTTTACAGTCACGCCATAGATAATGGCCTTCAATAGAAACTAACAGACATTTACATCCAACCAAACCTGATTCCCGCCATTCTCTACCATACAAGTGTACAAGCAACCCTTGCTTCTTTGTGAAAAACAAACACTTGAGCTTAACCACTTCATAACGAAGCTGAACTCCCTGGTTTTACAGTGGGAACGGTGGGGGAGCACTGACATTTTATACAGCAGTCTCAGCTAGAAAGCTGAACCTGCCGGCAGATGATGAATGCTGTAAGCTGACAGCTCATGAGCTGTTTGCGTTACCAGCAGGAGAGGATTTGCGGTGAGACAGCTCAGTGCTTCAGGCTTTTAATGCAGACATACTGCAGCATTAATAACTAAGTATTCATAATCCACTCAGAATAACCGACTATACATTTTATGTCTTCTACTTCCAAATAAGTCTGTGAAACGTTTTCCAACTAAATCACCAAAAAATACTGAAGTCAAATTTCCATCTGATTAAGTTGCACACAAAAAGAACACCCAAAACGATGTGCTTATTTCTTCATTTCAAAAGCCCCTACAGTATCTACCTCCACATGCATATGCAAAACTACAGCTTAAGCAGGCATTTATCATTTACATGTATTTCTACTTCTGCTAAATCTGGCACATAAAGTTTGTAGTCAGCTGCAAATCAAGAAGTTCTGATAATTAACAACCAAAGGAAGAAAAAACGTTCAACTCTCATTGCTGGTTTAGAAGTTTGAAAGTAGACAAAACCATCAAATGCAGCTTGATTAATACTTTTAGAATCTTGGTCATTTGAAGACACTTATAAACATCTGTTCACCATGGTATAATTTAAAAAATAGTTCACTCATTCATCCCAACGAAAACTCATTTGGACTCTGTTTGTAAACTGGCAAGTGCTTCTGCAAACGTAGCCAAGTAACAATGCAACTGTTTTCTCAAGTATGTGTTGGAGTCTAATAATTAGTTTTGACTTTGGTATTTCTGTCCACAAAAAACATTTTCCTTGGTAGCATGCAAATATACAGGATCTCAAGCATGCGTGAGATAAACTCAACTTTTAGTTAGCTGGTAAAGTGTGAGAAATTATTTTCTGACAAGAATGTCAAGAAGCCAAGGTCCCTTCAGACACAGTCAGTAACTACACTCAGGAGAGAACATTTCAACAGATACGGCCCTGTTGTTTGCCCTATTACACTGCAGACTGATTGGCTAGGAATGTTTGGCAACAGTCAACATCGAAGAACAAAAACAAATAAAAGCTTGTAATTCACAGAAACCTATGGTTTAGTTTTTTTTTTTCTTTTTTTTTTTTTTTAAAACCTCAAAGGACTGTGACATGAACATGCACAGCCATTTGCTGTTCTCTCTGCATGAGAATATTAATTATTGCAACGTTCAAGATTACAGCATAAAATAAAAACTGCATACAATCTGCATAAAATTCAAAAAACTCATTATTAAAATAGTCAAACTTATAAATAATAAAGTACTATGACTGACTTTCTCAGTCACACTGAAGGAGATCCCAAAGTCCTTCTCTGCATGACTGACAACTTCAGCTATGAAGAACAATTGGCTGCAAAACCTTCAGTGCATTGGCACATCTGTGCTTAAAAAACAAAACAGCAAACTGTCTACCTCACCCCCAACACACACACAGATGTAACATTGCCTCCAGTGCTTAACCCCAGTCCCTTGTCCCTATTCTGTTTGTTATCTGCATGTTAGCAACCATTAGAGCAGTAAAACAAAATAAAATCCTGTTAACAAGAAAGTAGTCAGTTTATGTTAAATTCATTATATAGACTTCATTAATTTATGTGGAAGCTGCACACTACAGATCAGAACAATAAGCATGACACTAAGAAAAATACAAACATGCACAGTTCATTAATTTCCTCTATGAAGGGCTCTACTCAACTCAAGCAATGATAAAAAATGGTTTGACATCTTATGGAGACATAACTGTTGCAATTTCAAAGAACCGTCCTGGATTTGAAAGATTTGAAGACACAGAAGTAAGCTGCTTAAGAGAAGTTAAAGCAAATGATGACATAAAGTTATAGGACCCATTTGGCTATTCACACAGAAATCATACCAGTATGATTGTAGACTACATCTGTGATGCAAAGCATATTCCATTCATTTTTCATTTTTTCCACAAGAGCTCCTATATCACTCCAAGTGCATTTTTTATTATGGCTTGAAAATTCAGGATTTACTTCTAATTGATCAGCCAGTGAATAACATGATCTAGACAGTCCAAGCTTCTGCAGTGGTGTAAAATGAATCATGTTGTAACCTATGTAATAAGAAACCATTTATTTAATAAGAAAATCAAATTTCAATCAAAGAAGTTAACTAACACAAGTATAAGTTACAGTTATAACATGTACTTAAGCCTAGTATTCAGAATATCCAGTGTAAATTAAATCTGAATCTTCACTTTAAAATTCTACATAAAAGATATTTAAAAAACATGCTATAATTCCTACAAACTTCCATATCTATCTGAAATGAATACAACAAAAGTAGTTTCCTGTATTAGGAAATCCTGAATATTTGCACTTCTGCAAATATTTAAATCACTTCACTGACTTAATCTGTTAATTAAAATTGAATCTAGTGGAAAATATTTAATCTACAAACTGAAGGACAAATGAGCGTAACTTTGCTTTCCCATCACGAGATAAAAAGAAAAAAAAGTGTATTGTTCAATATGTGTATTGGTATTACCTGTTTCTTTTGCAACTTTAAGCCTATCTTCCCACTCATGAAATGGTCCCAGACACTTAGCGAGGAATGTCTGGAGTGTAACACAATCCAAAGGCAGTACATGATTATCAGCTCCGACACGCAAAATAGGATCCACAACTATGTAACCTCCACCACTTTTCTCATTTCTAGGAGAAATTAATTTTCATTGGTATAGAAAATGCACATTGCACCAGTCAGTTTCAGAAACAAAATCCAACAAGCACAGCTATTTCAAAAACACAGTAATTTAGCAGACTGGCTGGGGGGAAGGTGGGAGAAAGGACTGCAGGTAGCCAAGCAGGAAACACTGAAGAATCATTGATTTCCTAGGCACCATCTCTCTACTGGATTTACACCAGTTGCTTGCAGGAATACAATTAGGGTACACAGCTTTAAACTCTGCAGAAGAGATAACTTTGTTTGTTTGTATTTTTGCTTTGATGTTTGTAAGATAACTTTGTTACTCTGGGAAATTGAGTACTAGTTCCTCCTTTTAAGGAACACAGATAGAAGCAAAGAAAACAGGACTGTCCACCTTTTACACAAAAGCCTCCATTTGGAGCATTGTCCTGGGAAAGAGACCTGAGCTAAATGCCCTTTAAAGCCTGAGGGAATTTAACCACCAGTTCCTATATCTTTCAGGAGCTCACAATACTGGGCCATTGCAGACACTGTCATTCTCCTCAGTTGAAACAAAGGAGGAAGTAAATAATGTGAAGTAAAGAATGGCAGAAGCTTTATGCTACAAAGATAGAAAACGACCTCTTAAATCAACGAAGAAAGTACAAATTAATCACTCAGATGTGTTTAGTATGCTAATGACTGAAGTCTTGTAAAAATGTTTTGCTCGTCCAACATTCATGGAGAATTTATCACCATTGCATATTCTCCAGAATACATTTGTATCAGAAAATCTTGGACAACCTTAACAGTTGTTGCCTTTCATTAACAGATTCAGACAGACTCCACTGTTGCATTCAAAAAATGCATGGAAAAATTCTGTTTTAATACTTAACAGCAGTTTCTTCAGGTTAAAACAAACCAAGGGAGTAGACTGCATTTTGGCTGTTAGTATAGCGTTTCACTTACCCAAGACTGAAATAGTACTGATATGACCCAGAAATTTGGAGATCTAACTTGCAATACTTGTCAGAGTCATCTTCTTTTCCTGTGGGATTGTGCCATGATAATGTTCTGAACTTGCGGCGATCAAATACTTCTCCAGAAGCTGGGTAATTAGTGCACACGGTGACATGCTTGCCTTGAAGAGTTGGGCCCAATCGGAACTGTAGTTCAAACCCTCAAGAAAAACAAAACCAAAATATTTTCAGGAGAACTAGATATTTCTATAATAGACATTTCTGTAATAACAAATTATCATTTGGTACTAAGTTAAGAAACGCACTAACATATCTGCCAAGTCCTTAAGCAGAATGGTATATTTCTACATCATCTTTTGTTCCTGCTTTTCAAACTTTTTTCATTGCACACTTTAGCTAAGCCTTTTTCTTTACTTATATGGCACTTTTCATCTCCTTTTCAATTTGTTCTGCTTTGCTTTATAAAAAGTCTTGGAAATAAAATACAACAGAAGATAATGGTCGTCAGACTACATACAATTTTATGCAGGTTTTGATATATGTAGTATTTTAAAACAAAAATCTAAAAGCTAAATGCTAAGTTTGCCAAGTCTATATGTTAAGCTGACCCATGAAAATATCTGGAAAAAAAAGTAACAAATTTGAAAATAAAATATTTGAAATCCCTTCATTTTCAATTGAGAGTTCACTTTAAATTCCTTATGCTTTTAATTGCAAAGTCCTGTATACTTGTGTGTAATGTAGAGGGTACATACTATTAAACTGAGAGCTCAGGAAGTCAAAGTGAGCTTTGTATACGTGCTCTACAGGTCACACGCACATCAGAGAGAGCAGTACTTAGACTAAAGATACCCATGATAAAGAGAACACAATTAAGTTTAAGATATTACAACCTAAAACCATACTGCAGTCTGTTCAGCTGGATATGAAGAATTCAGTTTAGCCAACAGCTTTCAGAATAGGTTTTCACTTGCAGGTATGACAGCCTCTATCATGTACCTGGCTAATTAGAGTCCTTTCAAATGGCTGAAAGAGGTCTAAGTGCTTGCAAAATGACTTTTGCTAAATTCCCTACCAAGTAGCTGGCTGTGGTAACACAGCTACTAGCCCTAACAGTCTACAAAATTGGAATTTTAAGTAAAAGAAACTTGAGCGTTTGTAAAAAGAGAAAGCTATCAATATACACACGGTGAATTATAAACTCTAAAAAAATGAACAGTGGCAAGTTCTAGTATCTTAAAGTGGAGGAAAGCACAACAAACAAACACTCATCAAGCAGAATCCTGGCAGATTTTATTAGTTTGATGTTTGAGTACCTGTAAATCAAAGTCTCACCAAGATCACAGCTTTTATTAACATAATCACCATTACACCAACAACTTCAGGATTCTACCTGAAGTTCAGTGGGTTTAGGATCTGAATGTCTGCCAGGTAAAATGAAGCTTATTTGATAGTCAACAAAGAATAGCCTTCCATGAGAAAACTTGCTCCTGAAGGTTAAGTACACTTTCTCTGGTACAGTCCTGACATTTCGTTACAGGGATTACTAAAATTAGAGCACAGGGATATATGGCATCAATATCTTATTTCCTGTAACAGCTACACAGATACGAAGAAGGCTGCGCTCAAAATTAGCTCTGCCCTCTCAGAGTCTGCTACCAGCAGAGGCGTTTTGAATGTTTCAGAGCCATTTCTGAGTTGGTCCAACAGGACTTACACAACTGGGAGGAAGACAGCAACAGAGGCTGGGGTCAATGTTGCAATTCTTCATGAATAACATTTTTTTTAGATTACCTTGTCAGAAAATTTTGAAATTAATATACTTGCAAAGAATTCTTATTCTCAAGAACCAATATCTGGCTCCTCTACTAAAGTACTGTGATGTTAGGTTCCTGGTCACTAACACAAAGGGAAATAAAAGCCAGAAAAGTTTCATATGCAATAAACAGTTGTTGCATCATTAAAAATGGTTCCTATACAGCGTGGCTTTAGTTTTAGAGCCTGAATTTGCTGACTAGCCTAACAGTGGACCAGTTTTACGTTTGTTTTTTTTTTGGGGGGGTGGGGGGGTGGTAGATAGACTTGAGAACATCTTTAAAGAGAAGCAATACCAACTTCTTATTAGCATGCAGCCAGAACACCAGTGTAGCACAGATACAGGAAATCTGACAGGCAAGATAAGAAGATTTGGGAGAAGCTGAGGATCCTGCATTCTGAAGTGCTACCCCAGACTTGGCAAATAGTATTGCCGCTATATTTCAAAGTTATTACGTTAAAGATGGGGTGTTGCATAACACATCGCAGATGAACACTACAGAGTTCGACTGAAGAGGACGTTTTGGGGTCGGTGCAGAGGGTCTGTGCGGGGAGAGGCTCTGTCCTGCCGTGTAGGGAACGCTTCACACTCACTCGCACAGAGACGGACGGCTCTCGGTCCCGAGTTCTGTGAGCCAGACCGCACCGCGACCCGAGAGCTCCAGAAACCGCTTCACGTTAACACCAGGCGGAGAGATAAACAAAATCCTACAACAAACCAACCCAGCGGGCACCGCCACAGGCTGCCCGTCCTCTCCCGCTGTCCCCTCACGGCCCCAGCGCTGTCCCCGGCGCCGACCCACCTTGCTCCAGCCGGAAGAGGGTCTTGTCCAGCTTCTCCATCTCGTTGAGGTGCAGCAACCGCGTCTGCTTACCGCTCGGCATGGCTGCGGCCCGCGGGGCCCCGCGGCGGGCTCAGGACAGGCAGGGAGCAGCGGGCCCTGCCAGGAGGAACACACACAAACACACACACAAAGCCCCGGGTCAGCGGGCACCGGCAGCACTCGGGAGCGCCCCGCGCCGCCGCCTCGCTTACATCGTCCCCGGCCCCGGGCTGAGAAGGGAGGAGGAGGGGAGGGAAAATGGGCGGCGGGGGACACCCGCCCTCTCCCCGGACCACGGCTCCCGGCTCACAGCTGCCCCAGTACTGGGGGGGGGGGGCGGGCGCCGGTCACCGCCCCGAGC
>WBMW01004117.1:22529-160173 GCA_013396635.1 Penelope pileata | reverse complement strand
AGGGCAGCGGCCGGGGCCCAGCAGCTGCAGCCCAGCCGCTCTCGGCTGCAGCCCGCGACCCCGGGATGACGCGCGCACCCGCTGACAGCAGCGCGCAGTGCTCGCAGAGACTGTTACCCCAACCTCTTTTCTTGCTTTTTTGCAACAAACTTCGCCGTTCCCCCGGGGCAGGCGGTGCCGGCAGAGCTCGCGCGAGAGCAGAGGGCCAACCCCACCCCAGAGGAGCGGCCAGACCGCCCCGCCCATCACCGGGGATGGCGGCGGTCTGGCTGCTGCGGGGTGAGGCTGAGCTGAGCTGAGCTCTCTGCGGCTCCGGGGCTCCTTGCGCGAGCGCGAGGCGGGGATTCTCCGTTCTGCAGCCGCAGCGCCCAGCAGTGCCCTCGTGCGCGGCGCGTGTGCGCCAGCCTGAGGGGCCCGCGGAGCTCGGGCAGCTGAAGCTGAAGGGCCGTGTGGCTTAAAGGCGCTCCCCCGCGAGGTGTCCGCGGCTGCCAGAGGGCCGGCACGGGGCAGCGCGTGGGGCTCGGCCTCGGCCGCGTTCCCTCAGCGCTCCCGCCCGCAGCTCCCCGCTGAGAGGCAGCGCTGCGGGAAAAGCACGGCGCCAGCGGGCGTTTAACCGCCATACGCAGTACGCGGAAAGGACCACGAGCTCTAGGGAGCTCTCTTGAGTCGAGATGTGAGGTCTTTTTTTAAAAGAAGAGCGCCCTTATGTTGAGGAATGCCGCCCCAGCGGGTGCCCCCGCTCCACTCCTAGCGCTGCGCCCCGGCCCCGCCGCAAAGGTCAGCGCCCGGCCTGAAGGTCAGTCTATTTTTACGGTCTGGAACTGCATAGAAAACAGTTTTGCTTCTCTATTTACACCCAGTATGTTAGACTGTTTATTTCCAAAGATAGTGTATTTGTGGAACCAGAAGTCTGCAAAACAACTTAAACTTAACCATTTGCTTCCAGTCACCCCATCCACCCGATGTACATCCATGCCTTGCTGCAGTGTGCTCATCCGGTTGAGGTGCATTTAGGGGCAGAGGAAAGGCACTGCTGTTTCTGGAGATGCCTCCACCCATTCCAGACTCGATTTGTTACCTTTTGGTAGGTAATTTTTCTCATTCCCTCTTCAGCCGCCTTGGAAAATTCTAGATCTCCCCTACAGTTCACGGTTTTAATATTGTTAAAAAAGGTTTTCACGATGCTGTAAGTGAAAAGGTCAAGTTTTGTGCCCCAGCAATGTTAAGATCCCTAGGACAGGCTGAGGGGAAATCCCTGGGACAGGCTTCCCCTGTGGGCTCCTGCAGCCCTAGCACTGCAGTGAGGCTCCTTCAGGCGCGATGCTTTCAGTCTGGGTTATTTCACAGGGAATATTTCCAGGGGGCCCAGTGCCTTTCTCCCTTCTTTGTCCTTCCTAGCTTCCTTGTTCCTTACTCAGCTTGCTAAGCCTGCATGCTTCGTACACTGGACAGACATGCACGCAACGAACCCTGCTCTACTGTACAGGGATCTTTTTCATTTGAATTGGAGGTGTCCCAACAAAGAGGACACAATGTAGCCTTTCAATACCTATAGGGGACTTTTTCTAAAGGATGGTGACTGACTTTGTACTGGAGTAGATAGCGAAAGGACAAGGAGGAACGGCCTTAAGCTAAAAGAGGGGAGATTTAGATTGGTTGTTAGGAGGAAATTTGTTATTCAGAGAGCAGTGAGGCACTGGCACAGCTGCCCAAAGAGCTGTGGATGCCCCATCCCTGGGGGTGTTCAAGGCCAGGTTGGATGGGTCCCTGGGCAGCCTGGTGGTCTTTGAAGTCCCTTCCAACCCAAGCCATCCTGTGATTCTTCAATGAATTTCCAATAGGAATGGCAGTCAAAGGAGCAAAGTCAACAGATGTGTAACTGAAAGAGATCTTGTCTATATCTTTGTTCAGGTCCTCAGTATCCAGAAAGGATTTTGCAGTTGTGCTGCCACACAGCCTTGTAGCAGTGCCTCTTCCTGCAGGTTGCTAGTGGCCTATGCTGCACACATAGAAATCTCATGATCTGCTTACACAGTGAGCAGTTCTGAGAGAGGAGATGAATGAATGCCTGTGTAACCATGTCCTTTGCATAAATAGCTCCCCTAAAGCACATTTGTGAAAAGCAAGAAAAACTAGGATATTCCTGAATACAATTTCACTGGTGCTAGTAGGTTTCCAAATGTGGCTGTTTTCCCTACTTGAATTTCTACTGCGAGTAGGGAAACTCACCTTACTCTAGTTACTAGGCCTTCACTGACACATCTGTGCTATGCCATACTTTCAGACCTACTTCGAAATGTATCCAAGTTTATGTTAAAGGATTTTTGAGTCTTGCAAGAAAAAAATCTTTAGGAAACCAAGTTAGCATACAGCCTCCTGATTCCAAATCCTGAAGCAGTTACGTTGACCAACGTTTATGACAGGAGCTAGAACTGACATCAAGAGCCTAAATGAAGGACTTCATGCACTACAGAACAAAGAAGTTCATTAAGTATTATTAAATCACATAATAATTAAAGCAGTATAATTTCATTGGCCTTCAATATGAAAAAAACGCAGCTCTTGCGAAGTTACTGAATGAATACTCTGGTCCCTTGATGAAGTTTAATCAGGAAAGCAGAAGGGACTGCCCTAAACCTTTTTCCATCCACATCATGTGATGCGCTGGCATGTCCTTAAAGACTTTGGGCCTGTGTTAATTTGGCAGTGATAAATTAAGCCTGCTTTCTGCCTATGGGAATCTTACCAGCAAAACCTCAACGTGCAAGTGTTACAATGTAGCATTGCAAACATGGCGTAGGGCACAGCCAACAGCAGTTACACAGGGCATTTACTACACTGACATCTAAATGGTGAACTTCACAGCACCATTTCATCTTCACTTTGCAATTTTTCTGTGGGGAAAGATGAATAGTAGCTTCAAAGTAACAGTGGGTACCATATCAAAGTAATCATCAGGAAATAATTTGCCAGCTTTTTCAAACATATTCAAAATCTTTCAGTTCTTTTACATGCACCTTCCTAGTACTCCCTCCCTTCCTGCCTTCTGTTTTGCAACACAGTATTACAGAGTACTTCTAGCAGTGGCCTCAGCACAGGCTGGGGAGCCTGTTCACTGTATGCTGGGTCGCGCTGAAGTCATATCACTCATGGCTGCTTTCAAGACTGCCTGCAAGGTTTAACAAAGTAGAATACTTGCGTGGCAGTACTTTAAAAACAACAACCAAAAAAACACCCCAAACCTACAGAATAATCACTTCCAATAACAACAGTAGAAGTAAATTAGCACAGAGAGAACTTAACTGAACTTCAAGCTGAAATTAAAAGCAGATTCTTTTGGCCTGTATGTAGGAAATATGTGACTTTATAAAATTTAAGGTGATAGCATAGTTTTTCTCAATGCCTCACACTTCTGACCTATAAACTGATGAATTAATACTGCACAATGATTCAAACTTCAAAAGCTTCAAAAGTGTTGGGTCTGCTGTCTATCTTTTGTCTTCTAATGGAATGATCTCATACAGAAGTGTAAACCTAATTTGGAAAGCAAGCTCCTTCTCTTTAAATGAGTATCTTTGCAGTTTGGTTAGACTGCAGGCTTTTCTGTGAGTTGGACGGTTGCTATGCAGTGACTGAAAACAAATGCTGTTCTTAGGCACATTGCATGCCCAGCAGGAATTTGCATCTGGCCTTTGATTTTAGAACATAGTGTTGAGCAAAAATATTGGCCAGAACATATAACTGATCACCTCTAGGCTATTTTTTAAAAATCTAAATAACTGAACAGATTGCAGTAGTTTGATAGGCTAAAATAAATAGTAGGCTCAATTAAAAATGTCTTCATAAGTAAGAAATCATATGACATGGAGAGGCTGGGGCACTAGTTTGTTCTCACTGAACGTGTAAATGCCTTTTGCTGTAGTCACTTGGAAGTACTGGTTTGAACTTTCAGAGCTGAGCTTGGCGTTATGAATTTCTGGACTGCAGAAACATTTTTGTTTTGCTTTGCTTTGATTCCTAGCTCTGCCATTCTTTTACTCTGTGGCTTCAAACAAGCCTTACTTTCTGCTTCAACATCTATCAAGCTGCACTGCTAATAATTGCTTTAATAGAAAATTGTAAAATGTAATGCATTCATCTTTAAAGAGGCCCAAATAAAATTTTATTACTGTTAATGTGGCTTTTCACATTCTTGATTAAGATACATTTGACTGTGTTTTATCTAACAGCTTCACATTAATTTGGTACACTGTTCTTCTGAGAATGTGGTCACCTGGCAGACAGAATTTTAAACTGAGTGTTTGAATGGTATTCTTGTACCATTTAACTGAGTTAAATGTAAAATAAAATCACATGTGCCAGACCAATTTTTGTTTTACAAGTAGAACGTATTACACCAGCTTGCTGAATCACTACCAGCGCTTTTATCTTACTGTAAATTTTTCCAGTTAACTCTAGTGAAACATACTGAGATCTAAGACTTCAGAGTATCTATGCCTGAAGTAATGGTAATAAGTGGAACTACTCTTTCCCTTTTGTATTTCCTTCTCAAAAGCAAATATTTAAGAATGCTTCTTGAACACTATTTTCTTTACAATGCTCCTTCCTATTGTATCAAACTACAGTGAGAATACCATGGATGTTTTCCTTAAACCTTATCCAGATAGCTCTTTAAAATCATATGGTAAAAAAAAAAACAAAAAAAAAAAAAACCAGAAAAAAACACCAGAGAGAGGTGGAATTGAGATTGGCTAGTAAAGAAACTGATCGGTTTCTTTACTATTCACCTTGTAGTTTCACATTACAGATTGTGTCATCAGGTCCCAAGTGCCTTAATCTGAGGCACCTGTTGGTCAATGCCTTTGCCAGCAAGATCATTTCTCCCTGTGAAATGGAATAATAGCCTCTCATCACATCTTGCAGGTACAATGAAATTATTATTAATAATAAACCCACAGAAATGATGAAAAATGTAGAAAACTCAATGAAGTTAATTGGTCAGTACTTTTAGGAGGAAACTTCGGTTGTGTGCTTCAGATGAATCGATGACCCACACTCATTGAAGTGGGCAAAATGATTTTACTCCAACACTTTATCAACCGACTTATTTCTGCTGGGCATTGAGTTAAGCAGGGACTCTGGGGAAAGCAGCACGTTGTTATTGTACCATAGCACCTGGACGGACCTGGCTCAAATTGATATTGGAAACCAAAATTAGTTTTGTCATTTCAGATAATCAAGGAAGTATTTTTTATTTAAATTCTCTTTAAGTTAAAGTAGATGGTCATCTTGGTGGAAAGCTGTTGTGTGTGTACTTCCAATGTTGATAAATCACGATGGAGATACAAAAACTAAGTAGGTTTCTGTTTAGTGAAGTGGAAAAGCTTTGTTTTACTTAGTGGCTAATGCCACCGGGTGGCTAGTTAGTGTAATTGCCTGGAAGCCCTAAATACCGTTTCTCTTTCACCTCTGGCTAAACAAATATTTTCGTATAAATACATTTCCTAGTGCTATTTTTTTTTTATATGTGACAGAAAACATTTTAAAGGAAGTGAAAATAGAAAGAGCTGATTATCAGATAGAAATAAAGACAAAAGGGAAACATACATGAAAAGAGTATTTCTGGAGGTCAAAGGAACCCATTTATCACTTTGTTGGTTAAAGGATAAATTGGTTGATAAAACTGGTAAGTTTGAAATTGTGAAAAAGCTCAAAGGAAAAGAATTAAGCATGGAGAAAAATATTCCATCCCCGCTGTGGCTTTTATCTTCATTTATTTCCTTCTAGATGCTCATGACTGTTTCCATGATTCAAGGTTCCCTTCACTTTGGGAAAAAAAAAGAAAAGCATGAGAAAGCTGCATTGTAGGAAAAATTCTTCCTAAGGTAATGTTTTTATAATTATTTCCCTAATATATACTTAGCTAAGACAATAAAGCTGAAAAACTTGAAAATCACTTGATTTAAACTCAGGTGATGCCCTGCAGTGATAATTTCACCAGTAACACACAGAAACTGTTTGCCTAATGTAGGCATATGTGGAACTAGAATAAGAGTTGACCTTACAGGATTCCGTGGTTCTGCTGTATAGTTAGATTAATAGCTAAGAAGAAAATTGATTACAAGGAACCATGTAATAATGGGGTCTGTTCAAACCTAGCTGCAATAGCTTATTGTTCTCCTTATTACGTTGGGCTTAAAAAAAAATAGCACAGCTATCAGTACATGCACTGGACTGCATATTACTTAATTTCCAAAATTATATGTTTTTCTTCTTTCCTCAGTTCTTAAGCAACAGAAATTCCCCTTTATAGTCTCAGCATGCAGTTGTCTTTGTTTAATTGCTGTTGCCACTATAAGCTTTCTCATAATTCCTTGTGGCTTTGTCAGAAACTATGCAAAAAAAGTCATCAGCTTCTTTTTATATTTGATGTTATGTTGTTCTAGGACACATAACAAAGGAATTCATTTGCCACTTGACATAGTCATCCTCTGGCATAGTTCAATAGAAGATTACACAACTTTATTCAAACTTGCAGTAAGAATAAAAGCCAACTGTCAGCACTGTGTCTCCAACTGATAATGTAGTTAAGGTAGAAACCTTTGCAATAAATACAGCATTGTTAAGAATACATTAACACAGTTATTACTGCAGTACGTTGTACAAAGAAAATGCGTCTGTGGGCTTTTTCTAGTTCACATACTACAATGTCTATATAGAAACTGAGAAAACAGCAAAAAGCAAATGCTGTTGGAAGTCAGCTATGTTTCAGCAAATACAAGTTTTAAAGAAAATGACTAAATCAAAGGAGTTTGACACCACTAGAACTACTCAGACCTAGCAGTAAGCAACTGAATTACTGGAGGCTCCCATCAAGTACCTGTTAACACAAAGACACTGTTTCTATCCTGTGGAAAGTAAAATTCCTGTTCTGCAGAATGCAGGCAAAGGTCAAATTCTCCTTTCTGCAGAAGGCCAGAGGGAAGACGTAGCTAGGTAGATTTGCTGAAGTGTCTGGCTTTTCAGTGAGAATTCTCTAGAAAATATTAAATGCATACTTTTGGTTTACATTGTTACTCACAATAAGTAAACAAACAAACAAACAAACAAGCAGCTCTTTGGCATACCATACAGCCCGTGGATCAGAGCACTGCCACTGAGGGTTGTGCTCTATGTTTAAGGAACAGGAGCTGCGGCAGCCCAAGTTGCATCTTTGCCCCCGGACTGCCAGGTGTGTGTGGGATGGGCTGCGTGCATATTTTAGAAAATAACAGACATTTTTGTTCTGCTTTGATTTGTGAACAATTGAAGACAGAGTAAAATGAAGAGAAATAAAATTTAGAGAAGGCTGCATATGTAACTGTAGTGTCTGACAGCAAAGCTTCAGTTACAGACAGCATGTATTTGCTTCCTTGATAAGAAAAACCGGACTTTGCAAGCATGAACACCTTTAGGCATGCAAATAGCACTGCAAATAAACTCGCCATGGCAGGGCTTTTACAAGGACGAGGCCTCTGTAAAACCTGTGGAGCAAGACTAGTTGCAAAATCAGAGCACCGAGCAGCGAGAGAAGGGGAGAGAATTCCCGTACAGGGAACCCGAACTCTCCTGCAGACCCGCGGCAGCGACCCATGCGCGCTGCTCACGGGGCTGTCCCAGCGCTCCGCTGCCGGGGAGCACCGCCCCCGGGCCGCTGCCCGCCCCGCCCGCCCGGGGCTGCTGCCAGAAGAGCGCCCGCTGCCGCGGCGGGAGGCCTGAGCCGGCAGGTGAGGGGTGGCCCCGGGCTGCCCGAGCTTCCCTAGTGCCCGTCCCGCGGGGCTGCGCTGGCGGGGCCCGGGGAGGAGGGAGTGGGCCGGGAGGCTGCTGCGGTGCAGGAGCGCTTTGATTGAACCGACGCTAGTGCTTGAAGCGTGGGTATGGCGAGTGGTTTGGAAGTGGTTTGTGCTTTGTAAAATAGCTACTGCAATCATGAAGCAAACTGAAATCTGGTGAACTTTTTAGAACACCTTTAAACTTCTGATTTCTGAATCACGTAGAGAACTTCTAGGCATGTTTGCTGTAATGAATTTTAAATACCGAGTAAGAGCTCTAAGGGCAGACTTAGGCTTACTGCATCTGAGAGCTGTGTCACTTGTGTTCCTCTGGGGTCTTGTTTGATTCTTAATGTTATATGAGTGTTATTTTCTTACTTTATTTCTTCGTTAATCGCATAAGAGATAGCTGTATGGTAGTTATTACCATTGATGCTGCAGTTGAAATTGTTGGGGTAACCAAAGCAGTACTAACTCCAGGTCGGCCTGCAGCTTAGAGCTCCTTCATATAGGTTACAGTGTGCAAGACTGGGAGCTTAACAGCTTATATGCAGAGCAGCTCTTCTGAAGAAAATTAAATAAAGTTACCAAACAGGGTGAGATCCTTCCCTCTTGCTCATTCTTGGTGGTGCTGGGGGGAAAAAAGACAAAAGCTTGTCATGTTCCTCTTTAAGAATACTTATCCTTCTTCTGAAATAAAGTATTTCTTTAATATGAACTTCTGCTTTGAAGAGTAAGGTATGAGAAGTTGTTTTTATTGTTGTTATCCTCTTAACTGCACCAGAAAATGATTAAAATAATAGCTTAATGTGAGACTGCTGTGTGGTCTATGGAAGCTCAAACTAAAAGAAGCTGCAGGATCTGTGCTTCATTATAACTTTGTGCACTTCAGATGGACTAGGATGTTGTGAGTTTAGCTGGGGATACAACCATAAAATTTGTGCCTGAAGTAAACACTCATAAGTTTCCTTTTTAGTGTCTGAGTACTGCTTCTTTTTGCAGAAGAACTTCCTCTGATCCTCTGATGATAAAGGTTAATATCAAGATGCAAGTCAAATAGAAGTTGTTAAACGTACCATAAATTCACTTACTATAAATAGAAAACCAAAGGCAGTTTTATTCAGACTTTGTCACTGTAACGGAAGGACTGATGTCAAGTAAGTACCTGTGTTTAAACTTACAAAAGCTTGTTTTGAAATAAGGTAAACTGAAAGTCTTACATTTCTCTTTGACTCTTCTCAGGGTTGGGGGACCAAGGGGGTGAGGTGTCTGTGCATTGTCAGCACGTGGGTACAGATGTGTGGTGCCTTTTTCGTTTTGAAAGGTAATGAGTTACCATGCACGTGCTCACTCCTGCAGCTGTTCTGATATGACAACATTTAAGTGAGCGCAAGAAATTAACTTGAGCTCTTTTTTTCAGAGGGAAAAGTGACTCTTATATGGTAAGGCTCTCTACTTCTGCTTTGCAGAAGTAGGTTTGGAAAGAGACATGGCACAGTATCATGTGGACAAACGTTTTGGTTCATACTGCTTATGCTGCTTTAGACAGCTTTTTCCATTCCTGTTTGCCTTCTTCTCTTGTGGTGCACAGGAGTTTTGGCTGTGAAGGTTGTTCTTCTTGGTTGGCAATGTCTTTGTCTTATCTCTCCCTCTCTGAAACTTGTTTTAGGTTTCATTCTATGCAGCTGATGAAGTTCTGTTAAACAGCTGAAAGACAAGTTCTGTGAAGAGATCCTGTGTTTGTATGTTGGCATTGTGTTCTTAAGGAACTGAGCTGCCAGGGCTTTCTAAGCTATCAGTACCTGTAGGGGCTAAGAGTCTTTTCCTTCAGGAAGGAGTAAGCTTCAAGTGTGCAAGTTTAGCATGGACCTTCTCATTCCCTGTGTTCTTTTCAGGGACATGCTGATAACACAGAAAAACTACCACACAAAAGCTGTGTATTTACAGATAACTTCCCCTCTTTGTAGATAACAAAACCAAGAAGTGTCTCTTTTAGATTTTAATTCTTCAGTTGTTTTGTGGTCTGTTCTGAAGCCACGCAGTAAATACCTAAGTGAGGCTGCCAAGTTAGCCAGCTGAATTGAAGTAACTGTGACTTCTCTCTCTTCTCCTTTCCTTCTTGGTGGGCGAGTGGAAGCATGAAGGCTTTTGGTTTTTAAAGCTTTCTAGTATGCATCCAACTAAAAGACAATTGAACTCCTCCCTCCTGTGTTATACACACAGCCTGACTGGGTAACCCTTCTAGCAATCCAGTTACTAGTTGAAGCCTTGTGAACTGTTTTGTGACAAGTTTTCCTAAAGATATGAATTGATTCTTTTAACCACAGAGTGATTGGTGCTATGAGAGTGTTTCCTGTCTTCATTTAGCATCTTTTACTGGAGAACATGGAGTATCAGAATATATTTCCAGGTTAAAGGGGAAAAGGGACTTCTCAAGGCGATTGAATAACTTGTTCAAGGCTAAATTTTAATTTGGAATCCTTTAAAGGAACTTACTCTAGTCCTTGAAAGTGGATTGAGAAGATTGCTCTTCCACAGTTAATCTTTTTTTTTTTTTTTTAGAAAAAGGGTTCCTCTGTACTGTACTTTGACATTGGGCATTGTTTGTTCTTTTCATCTTCACTTATTTCTCTTTCTCTTCTGCTAGCTTTTGAGTTGGGTGAGTCTGCCAAAGAATACTTCTTGTTTTAAATCCTTACCACATCCTCTGCTACTTCAACTAGAATGTAAGCCTACTCTTTTTCTTATTTGATTTGCAGCCTTATCTCTTCTGGCAGCAACTCATTTTGAAGATGTCTCTTGTCTGTGTAAGCTGTTTTAATACCACCATTGTACTGAAGCTTAGTTTTTCATCTCCTACAGACTTCCTTAACAGACAAATCTACATGAATGTAGTTTTATTTAGTTTGGAGAGGTGCTGGAACTGAAAGAAAATAGTAACTTAACCAGAAGTTATTGATACTATCATAACGTTATCTTGAGTATTTGAGAGGAGGAGTTGAGTGTTTTTTTTTTTTTCTTTCTTTTTTTTTTTTTCCATTTTAAATTTTCTCCAGTTCCTGAAGTGGAGTCCCCGCCCCCTAGATTTTCTTGTGTTTACTGTTATAAAGTTGCCAAGGGGCTCTTACATTGAAATACAAATGTAGCTTTGCCTTGGATATTGTAGGTATTTAGTGCTGAATGTATGAGGACTTCAGAAAATATTGGTTACTCTTATAGTGTATAAGACTAATGACGTCCTGTTTTCATTTGACTGTTTTAGATATCAGAGCTCAGTATGAAACAGCTCTGTGCCTTTCTTATCTTCACAACCATATGTGCTGTCAGTGAACTTCTTAACCTGATGTTTCTTATCACTTAGTGCAAAATGGACATGACTCCTCCAGAAAGTAGGCTTATTTGCCTAGTAAATGTTCCAGTGGAGCTGATAATCAATTTTTGTCTAAGGATTGAAAGGATGGTATCTTAGTTGTCCTAACCTGCTGAACATAAAAATACTTATTCTGGTTGTTTAAGGCTTTCTACAAATACTGGGTGAAAATGTAAACCCTGCATGCTTCTGGGTAACAGCACAATTACCGTAGCTTTCCTGAAAACAGCATTGTGGCAGAGCAAATCACTAAATAATGAATGCTGAGATTAGGGGGGTTCTTATAACTGTCTTAGGCTATTCAGTCCTGTGACCTCACATGATTTTTCATGTCCTCTGTTTCCGTAAGGAGATCATGGTGTTAAATCTTATTGTCTGAAGGTCCAGTGTCCACAAGAAGTTCCAAGGAAATCTTGTGATTTTCTGCGATAAACTTTGTCTAACTCCTTGTATCAAATCAATGCTCTTTCTCATGTATAAAATCTTTCTGACATCTGGTAATTTTAGTCTCCCTGCAGAAAGAAGAACTTGTCACCTGAGAGTTATTTGTCATATGTGAAGAGATAGACACGAGTTGTGGAAACAAATGGCAGTCTGTAACGATGCACAGTTAGAAGCTATGATTAATAAATGAGTGGGAATGATGTTAGCTTGGTATTTCCTCAGTGCTGCAGACCTTTAAAAATAAATGAAAGCATTTTTAAGATCCATCTGTACAGGAGATGTGCTTAAGGGGTTTAGTTTCTTTAAGACAATGGGAGAGCTTTAAGTAAAAGACATATATTTTAAAATGGATGTTGAAATTTGCTGAGAACAATCCATACAGTGGATCAAGGGATCCATTCATTATTAATAAACTTGAACATATAAATGGCCTGAAACACAATATCTTTGAATGTTCTTGCAAAGTCTGCTAGTTATCAGAACTGCAACTAGGAATAGTGTTTTCTTGCACATGCTTTTGTTTTTAAACATGTTTCTAAAGTTCAGTATTTGTCTGACTCCTCTAAGGATGAGTGGTAACCTGCAATGTATGTGTTTTATTGTATTTAATTATCTGTAACTCTCATACTTCTATTCAGATGGAGCTGCCTGGCCTTGCTTTTGCTGTTTGGATGTTTACTTCCTTCTATGTATCTGTGGATGGCTATCCAAATGGGAAAGTAAGAGAAGCCTGCACTAGCATGATACCCCGCCATGGTAGCTCTCCACAGCGGTCACCCGAGCACATCATTACAGTTAATGGGACGGAATTTAAACCTGGGGACAATATAGAAGGTATTGTGCTAGTTATTACCGAAGAGTTTGATTTACTGATTCTTTGTGCTGTAGCATGTCTTTACTTGGATAGCTACACCAGATTCATCTAAGCAATTGAGCCTTGTTCAGTTGATCCCTTCAGTAGCCACTCAGTGCTTGTAACATGAGCTTCTGCTGCTTGTTGCTGAAGCATTTCATTTTTCCTCTGGAGAGTATTGCAACTTCCTTTTATTTTGATCTTGCTTCAGTTCAGCTGTCCGGTCCAGATTTTGAAGGATTTTTCATACAAGCCCGAGATGCAGAAGACTTGGATAGCCCTGCAGTTGGTTCTTTCGTATTAGTTGACCAGAGACATTCTCAGCTACTGACATGTGGCCGTACCAAGGTATAGTCTAGTGTCTTAAAATGGGATATTGGGCACTTTGGTATTTGTACTAGTTCACATTTGTAATAGAGTAAAACAAAACTATGTAATCTTTGAGATCAGTAAATTTCTCAGGAAATTGCTATAGCTTGTATCGTAGAGGCATGGTTCACTATAATTTTATTTAACTGTTCTTATGAGCCGTTTAAACTCTGGGTTGTAGAATGTTACTGACTACCAGAGAAAGATGTAGCAGTCATAACACAACTTATATACAGTGAATGTAACGTTCTACTGCATTCACACTCATTGTGCTTAAAAAGATGAGTACGTGCTGTATTTGCTTTGAAAAGGAGAGTTACTTGTTTTTTGTGCTTGCTAAGGACAAAATGAGTGTCTTATAGTGAGCAAAATTGAGGTCAATTGTTGTAGAAAAGCAAGACTAGAATAGGCCATTATCCTTAGTGTTGTTCTGTCCGTTAATGTTAGTGGAGTCAGCTTAGTAACAGGTTAGATCCCAGTCTCCAGTATCTGTTTTAGGTAAATTGACTCTGACTAGTGTTTCAGCAACCTGCTCAAAATTTGTGAACATGTGCACTTATTTGAGCTGGTCTGGACAAAGTTCTCAATTTGCTTGAATGTTTTTTGTCATTGTCTGACACCTGACACTGTGGAGTCCAATTAATGTATTCATCACTACTTTAAAGTCATGGGGTTGTCTGTGTTATGCCCTCTGTGCTGACTTAGTTCAATGTTGTACCCAATGTGTTTATCTTGTATGAATATCTCTGGCCCTGAGACTACCTGTTCTCTTAAATACTGGTTCACTTATCTCTATCCAGTTATTGCACTGTTCCTTCTTGTTCTTAGTGTCAAAAAAAAAAAAAAAAAAAGTATTATCACACTGTTTCTGCGTAAAAATGGCAAGGATCTCTTGTTTTGTCACTGGAGTCTTCTGGATTTAAAAGGCCCCTAGTCCTTCCTTTTTAGACTTTAAGTTTGATAGTATGTTCGAATTTCAGTGGCAGATTTCATCTGAGCTGATCAAGACTAACTCAGGAAAATCTGGTTGTTAGCTTTAAGCCAGTTAGACTGTGTATATGCAGTGTAACAGCGCAATATCTCTTCAGGATTTAACTGCAGCCTATGTGATAAATATGTTAGCTGAAATCTCTTCAGTGTATGTCCTGTATAACTCTTAGTATGTGTATGTTTTCAGAATTCAGCTGTCAGTCACACAAGTAAAACAAAAAAGAAAGGTGTAAAAGTTTATTGGATTGCTCCTGGAGATGCACCAAAACATGTGCAATTTCTGTAAGTAAACCTAATGTTAGTTCTAGCTTATTAAAATGGGGGAAAAAAAAAACAAAACACCAAACCTGTAGCATTGTCGGTAGCAATACCAGTCAGTGCCTGGGAAGTATCCTTGGACTAATGGCCTTCCTTAAGTTAAGACCTGCACACTGCAGAGCCTAAATTAATGCAGATATTTGTTCTTTAGGAAAATCTTGGGGATTATCATTTTGATTTTTGAGGTGAGAGTAGAAGGAAACTAGAAATACTCAATTTGAGAGCTGACTGATTAATTATCATGTGTATATGGTGTTCTTGTAATGCAGATGTTAGAATCTTTTTCTGTTTGTATCTAACAAAGTGGTACACATCCCCTTACATTATACTGCCAGCTGTTTTGGAACTAATGGGGGAAAAAAAGCTAAGGTGTATACGTGCCTCCCTTCTGAGGCTGTAGTCTGTGCTGGAGGTATGAACATGTTTTGTATCTAGCAAGGCATCCAGTAGCATATTTTAAAATTCTTTCCACTGTTGTTTCACAAACTTTTCTACTTCAAGTACTAGAAATGGTAGAGGCCTGCATAAATATGGGAGTTCTACAAATGTGCTGTACAAACAGCAAACCTTTTGGAAAGTAACATTCAACTGTTGTTGCATACAGTACTGACCAAGTGTGTGTGTGGGGGTTTCTTAAGTGCCACAGTTGTGAAGAAATACAAGACTTTCTGGGTGAAGATTCCTGGTCCTGTTGTTTCTCAGCCTATTGCACCATTCTCAACAACACCCTTATACACAACATCAGAGGCTGTATTGACATCACATTTAGTTTCTTTCTTAACAAAGCCAGTAAGTATAATCCCCTGTAATGGAATCTCTTATGCTTGTAACGAATAGAATTTAAGTTCCATTAATACGGTCTAAGATATCTTGTCCCTAGATTGACAGAAGGGAAAAGATGGAAATGAGTAATGTGTCAGAGATAAAGAGCATAGTTGTCCAACTTCTTGCATTAGTTTAATTACTTTAATATTGTGTGGGTTAAGTGTTGCCACACCACGCATGGTTCTAAATGTTCTCTCAACTTTTTAAAGGACAGATAAAAATTTTGTGTATCTGGGAAGAGAGGTGAGAAGAGATTTGTTCTGATCTTGACTCCTATTTCATAACTGCAGGTTCAGAAACTTTTGGTTTCATCAGTGTTACTGACTTGATTATTGAAATTTCAGTGGAATGAGAAAGCCATCAGTACTTGTTCCAGAATAACACTGATTTCTAATACATGTGTTGTCTCGTTGTTTATCAGTGGGATTGCTGCTTTTAAAAAGGAAACAAAGCTGGTCTTCCCTTGTCTCCTACCCTACAGTTGATTTTACTTCTCAAAAAACTTGGAAGAAACTTCAGTTTAATTTTCTAAAATTACTGTATTATGTATTTGAAGGGGAAATTCAGCTTATCTAAAAGTACATCTTAGAATTCACCATCATTTTACTTACAAGCCCTCTGGTAATTGCAGGAGTGGGTTAAAAAAAATTGGTATGTGGGCATAAGTAGCACTTTTTTCCAGTTCCTTGCATGCTTTCTTCTTACGCAGGTTAAAAAGGGATGAAGAGGGGGGGAGAAGGAATACTCTCATTACTTATGACTTATTTATTTGATTAATATTCTAGTTTAATGCATCAGGTTGTGGAAATACAAAGTTCTGCATTAGGAACCCTTCAAACTGTGATCCTGGAAGTGCTTCCTGCTTTTTCCTATCCTTCCAACAAGAGAAGAGTTCAGTACTTATTGAAATGAGTGGTGCCAGTGAAGGATATTTAGCCTTTGCATTGTCCTACGACCAATGGATGGTGAGTGTCCTATTCTACTTCTCTGGTACTTTTGTGATCCTAGTAAGCTTTCAGTGGTACTGGCAAAACATGCATGTGAAAAACTAAAGTATTTCTAGATTGCAAACAACTGAATTTATTCCCTATAGTGCTGAAGGAAAGGTGGTAGCCTTTTATAGCTGGCCCTAGCTGTAGGCTTTCTGCAGTAAATCCCCATGTGGATATCTGTCTTTTCAGAATCCAGCCTTAGTAAGAGCAGAGTAGCTGACTGGAATTCCTGCTAAGTTCAGTCTTGCTTTGCTGCCTAGAGGGGCAAAAACCAAACCACCACCTTGCAGAAGACACAATATG
This sequence comes from Penelope pileata, assembly GCA_013396635.1. Classification (NCBI taxonomy): domain Eukaryota; kingdom Metazoa; phylum Chordata; class Aves; order Galliformes; family Cracidae; genus Penelope; species Penelope pileata. The sequence goes on along the minus strand of WBMW01004117.1, from coordinate 143,898 downwards.
TTTTCTGACAACTACTAGTATTTCAGCTTTGTTCAAACAAGTGATTAAATTCAATATTTAGAAAGTGTTCAAAGACATTTTTTAATTGTTGAAGTTAAGGGACAATGCTGCTGACTAATATAAGATGCATAAGGTGACTGTTGTACAAAGGAGATGCTTTTTATATTCATGTTCCTAGTGCAAGAGCACTTGGTTCCTAAGTATTTTGTACCTCTACAGTTATGAGAAACCACTTTTAACTAAAGGAGTTTCAAAATGCCATCAATATCCATCTCTATCTTTTTTGGTAAATTTAATGAAATTTGAAGTAACTAAAGGAACTCATGACAATATCGTCGCTTAAAAGGGGCGTGGGTAGGTAAATCACAGTATGCCTGTGTCACCTGTTTGACTTACTGTGGTTCCCTTGCAACACTGATGTTTGAAAGCTGGGAAACAGCTTAACAACTAGGGAGATATTTTTTGAGTCTTCTGCTAGACCACTGACCAGCATTACCTATTTCTTGCATATACTAAATCAAAGTGCTTTTGGAGATTGTCGGTAGTGGCTTTTATTGGTCTATAAATACTTTTTCTTTTAAACTTTCTAGGGTGATGATGATGCATATCTGTGTGTTAATGAGGACCACCATGTTAGTGTAAGCACTGCCTACCTGGAGGGGCGAAGGCCGCCTGTTCTGGATTCAAAGGTACCTATGGAAGCACCTAAACTCTTCTACAAATGTAGGCTTGAAATGACTAATGGTATGTGGTTACTTTGTGCTTTTATTTTGGAAAGCAGATGTAAATAGTAAGTTGTACGTAGATTTCTTTAGAGTGAGACTGGTTGGGTTCTTTCTTCCTGGTAAACATTACCTTTGGAAGTCTAGATTTCTTTTTTTAAGAATAAGTAATGTGATGGGAGTTTACATTATTGAGGAACTTCGTGCAGAGGTGAAAAAATGACCTCTTGGTTGTGTTAGTATAAGAAATCTCATGACCCAAGATATAGCAGGATACTAACTGTGTTTGCCAATTTGAAACATGCTCAAGCAGTGGCCTTAAAAGCAATAAAAAAAAATTCAGTTTGTCTGGAAAGACTGGCTATGAAATGTCTTCTGTTTCACAGAATGCCCTTGAAGATGTGTCATGGAGGCTTGTGGATGGTGTTCTTCAATGTTCTTTTAGGAGGAGTATTCATCTCCCTGCGTATAAGCAAAGGTTTAATATGGATGCCAGTTACTACATCTTTTTGGCAGATGGAGAAGTCGGTGAAGGTAAATTTGATTTGTGTTTTTTTTGTTTTTGTTTTTTTGTTTTTGAACAGCTCTAAATGAGTTACCCTAATGTAGGATACAGTATCTGTAAGAGTTGGTATCTGAACTAAGGACTTGGTTTCCAAATTTGTGTGAGTCACTTAGTCCAGTCATCTTTACTGGCTCTTGGGTTTCTCTTGGAAATTAGACTTGCTCATATACTTGTGCTGCATGCACACTTGGTTCTGGTAACTGTTAGCTTCTTGAGGGCTGGCCACATCTTTTTAAAATGGAGAATAGCACTTGTGGGAATTATTCTTTACCTCTTGTGTGTAGGAGAGAAAGCTGTTTTCAGTGGAGGGATGAATTGGTTCTTCTTTGTATTAAGTATGTAAGACAGTTTAGATTACATCTTCAACCTTTGATTCACAAGCTGAGTTCCTACCATATTGTGTGCTAGATGTATTGTATAACTACTCCCCATAGTCATAGCAGGGCTTAAATTCATACATAAGGAGTAGGTGAATTTTGCAAGCACATTGACTTTCATCTGCCATATATAAACTACTTTGCTGCTGCTTAGGTGGGTCAATATATAAACATCATCGTCAGCCTCTGATCACCAGTGGAATGTACAACGTCACAAGCATTCCCCAAGATATTGGAGGTTCCCGTTCCCCAAGACTTATCAAGGCTCATGGTAAGCTGCACCTTTTAGCTTTGAGTTCTAGATCAAGATTTACTGTGACTAGAGAGTTGTTTTCCTCACTATTGCAGAGCAGATATTTCCTCTTGTCTTTTTGTCGTTCGCATTATGTATACTTCTGGCTAGCGAGATCTGAAACTGTGAAGACAGCTCAAAGTTATTAACCACTTTCCATTTCAAGAACAGTATTATGAGATTTTATTTTATTTTTACCTAGGAAAATGAACTGACATGTGCCTTTCCTCTTAAATTTTTCTTAGGACTTACTTCTATTTGCCCCTTTCTCTCTGGTCTCATTTGTTTTAGTTGCATTACTCATTTAATTCTACTAAAAATGAGAAACATCTCAACTGATAGTCCAGAGCCATTGAAGTTGCTGAGAATTATTTTCTCAGCAAGTGAGAAAGTACTGGAGCGTAAACCCAGGCCTATGAGAGAACTAGCATTCTGTTGATGAAAGCCTGTAATAAAGGTCACTTTTCATTCTCTGTGTAAATTGGTAACAAAACAGTATCTCTCTCTATATGTACTGATGCATGTGGAAGGCACAGTAGTCAGAGCTGCTGTTGTGCCAGTGGTGTTTTGATCAACTTTTATATGGATGATTCTGCCCTCTAGCAAGGTAAATACTATAAAATTGTCTGAACTAGGTGATTATAAACTTATCACTGGTAAATTCTGACCATATACATATGGACTAAACTATTAAAAATCATTTTGAAGTGGTATTAATGTACAGCTAAATTACCCATGCTTAACTTTTTTTGATTATTTTTTCAGGTGCGCTAATGTTTGTTGCTTGGATAACCACAGCTAGCATTGCTGTCATTATTGCACGATTCTTCAAGCCTGTTTGGTGCCATTCATTCCTGTTTGGAAAGGAGATATGGTTTCAGGTGGGCAAAATCTCCCCCCCATATCACTAGCTATGTGTTCCAACTCTATAGTTGGCAAAATTAAAGCCTACTAGATCTAAGAAATAAGAGGTCAAACTTGGTGTTGTTTTCTTCCTTTAATCTTATAAAATAGAGTAACTGCAAATGAAAAGTTTGCCTACTTTACTAGTAAAAACAAAGTTCAAAGAGGTGGCTAAGAATATTCTTATTTGCAGCTCATTAGGTGTATTTTCTTATATATTAAGAAAGTTGTGGAGTTTCTAAATGCAAACATTTTTCCAGGTGCATCGTATGCTTATGCTGACCACCGTTATGCTTACAAGCATTTCTTTTGTTTTGCCTTTTATATATCGAGGAGGTTGGAGCAAAGTAAGTGTGTGGTTTTTGTTTTTAACTTTTACTGTTGTAAAAGTAGGACCAGATTAATGAGAAGTAGGTCCATTAGCTCTAAAATGTTACAACTATTATCAAGGCAATTGCTGTGAAAGCTGTTAAGGCAACTGACTTCAAATTCTAGCAACACAGAAGAGGAATGTTGCCTCCTTTAGCAATAAGTGGATAAAATTCAGTCATGTTTTCCTTCCTTTGTCTTTCTTCCAAATGAAGTCCTTGCTTAGACTGGGATACAGGTAGGGATCCCAGTCTTTGACACCTGTATAATATCTGGTGCAAGGTGATTCAGAAACTGGAAGGTCACAAGAGAACTTGTATTAAAGGTGGGAGACAAACATGGGCATAGGCATTAGCTGGCAGTTTTGGGGTTTAAGACTAGAAATATGAAAGGGGGAAACCATTACTGGGAGAAGTAAAGAAATTGGCCTTTCCTGAAGATACCTGATTGAGGGTGAGGAGCATAGAGCATCACTTTTACAGTCCTATTACTCTCTGCTGCTTCGAGGTGAGGCAAACCCTGAGCAGACTTTCCCTCAGACTTTACCTGGGAGAATCATCTCAATTCAGCTGCAAAGCAGCTTATTGCATCCTTTCACCACTGCCATTCTAAACATATTGCTGTTCCACTACTGTAATTTACTTCTGCAAGTGTCAATAAAAATAACAACTTCGTGGTATTTTTCTATATCTTTATCTATATAAGACATTAAACAAAAATGTTTTGTTTAGCAAGCAGGTTTTCATCCATATCTTGGCTGTTCTGTGATGGCTCTGACAATCTTTCAACCGCTTATGGCAGGTTTCAGACCATCTCCTCATGCACCAAGGTACTCACAACTAGCTCATTCAATTATAATCACAGGAATAAAATAATGTCTTATTGTTACTTGCTTTTAAGAAATCTCTTTAACCTTTTTTATTTTTTCCCCAAATGTAATTAATAAAATGCTTTTTTTTATTTTATAGGAGGCAATTGTTTAACTGGTTTCATTGGAGTATTGGTACAACAGCTAGAATACTAGCTGGTGAGTAGGAGTAATAGTTGTAACTACCTTTTGTATGATACGAAGGAACTCTTGTTCATTATCTAGACTACTGCTCGTCTAGAACATCTATCTGTACGTCCAGCTGTTGAGTTTTTAGCTTGTGATTTTCTGTGGTATGATGCAAACTATCCCAATCTTGAAAGTGGGGGGCAGGGGAGGGGGAAGGCAACAAAAAGAAACACCGAAAGAATTTAACTATTATCTATGGCTTATATGTTTCCCACACTCCGCCCTGTTTAGGGTGGAGGTTCAAAATGTCTTACTCTTAGCTCTTACCTCATGGTTTTCACCTTTTAATATGAACTCTAGAGATCTTTTTTCCTCCTTTTCATGGCTATCTTCTGCACCTTTAAAGGAGAGCAGGTGACTCTTAATACAGAAGTGACTGTGGACAAATTTGTTCTTTTCATAGCTCAATGTTTTGGTGTTATTTAAATTAACTTACAAAACTGTAAGTTGATCTTTGTTCTCTTTCTGGAGGCAAGATTCCATAGGCAACTTAAGCGCAAAAGTTTGAATGACTGGTCCTGTCTGTTGTCACAAATGCCAATGCTTGTATGACTGCATAGGACATTGTGTGGGATGAAAACTCTTTTGGCCTCCTGGTCTTTTCCTTCCCTCCTTGTTTCTACACCCATCCCACCCAGCAAAAGCTTTTTAGCTGCATGGACTTCTTTAACCTCACTCCCGAAGAAACTATTGGCAATTTGTGGGAAATTTGTTGACAAAAGTGTGTTGAGAATTTTAATTGCCCTGACAGAGCACTCTTTATCTCATTTCTACTGACCAGTGGTGACTATGTTCTTGGGAATGGATCTACCAGCACTTGACTTACCAGACCCATGGGACACCTATACAATGATTGGTTTTGTAGCTTGGCATGTTGGTGTTGATGTTCTTCTGGAAATACACAGCTACTGTCTCATACGTAAAGGTACAAGCCCAACCAATCTCGTTTTAACCTTGCTTGCTGAGGTTTGTGATACATGAAAGATCAGAGTGAATTGGATTTCAAGTAGTGTTCTTTGGCTTCTAACTTACAAGCTGAATGGAATAATTAGCAAATAATGGTTTGTGAATTGATGTAGGAGTAAAAGAGTCTTCATGGCCAATATGTTATAGATATTGGTTTTTTTGGTGGTAGCCTCTTATTTCTGAAATCACAGTTCATAGGGCAGACTGCAAGTATTCTCCAAGAATCTATCACCTTCTGCCATGATCTTGATCCCAGGTGGGGTAGATCTATCCTGTGCTGATTCATACAGATTGTCTGCCTTTTTATTGCTATGGCGTGCTGGTATAAATTGGTGTTACTGAATGAGCAAAACGATGTGAAACTGCAAGCATTTGTGCTTAAATTTTTAGTGAGCAGGGGGGATAAGTGAAATTCTGTCTCCAACATATCTATAGAGAGATTGGTAGTAACTTCATTGGAAGCAGTCTTCCTGGCTGGTGTCACTGAAAGGAGATCATTGTACACAAGTAAATGGCCTGTATCTAAATCAGAGATATCTGGAGATATAAGAAGCATTATTTATTAAGAGGTGGTGTAGGGTAGCAAGTGGAGAAGAAGTGGTTAAAAAGTGACTTCAGATTTAACTGCAATGATTATTTGCTTGAACTAGAGAAATGAGCCTAAAATGTTTGAACAATAACTGTTCTCATGTTGGCTAATAGAAAATATTTATTCACAGAAATCTACTTATCATAAAATGAAAAGATTCTAGATCAAACAAATGTTTTGTTCAGCTCAGAACTCAGTGTCTTGATGATGCATTCTAGTGAAAGACCACTTCTTTGTCACCTCACTGGCCAGAACTTGCCTTTTGTACATCAGCTCACGATCATTGTTTCTGCTGCACAGTTCTTGAAAGGTCAAATGACTTTGAAATGTGTTTCAGACTTGATGCTGTATAGGAATTAATCACTTAGTCATAGGATCAAGACTGCTGTAATATAATCTCTAAAACTCATTTCCTGTTAAGAGCAAATAACTTTTTTTCTTCCCACTAACAGTTGAATTGATAGAGGATGACAGAGTACAGATATTGCAGTCACTCACATCTGCTGAAGCAGAGGTAAGTAACCATTTGTAAATACCTACTGTGAGATGGGATGATGATTTTAAAAACAAATAGACTAACATTTCTGTGGTTCTCTTTTGTTTTCCTCTGTTCTCTTGCAGGGTCATCTGTTTAAACAGATTGTGTTAACCATCTATGTCTGTGGAAACGTAGTGTTTCTCATTGTCTTCCTGGCAGCAATCAACCAAATATGAAATAAGTAATTGAGAACGTTGTGATGAAGTACTGTGCAGCTGAAAAACCTGAAAGGAATACTTTCTATTATGTTTCCCTCAACACATCCTTGAAGATGTAGTTGAAGAATAATAGCACATGTGTTAGGGAGAACTTCAAATGAATAGAATGCTGGAATCCTGCAAAAGCTGTCTTCTGATATGATTTTTAATGGGAGTCCTTGCCTGAGTAAGGAATGAAGTTTCTATTTTTTAAAAAAAAAATAAGTGTAGTAATTCAGTTGGTTAGAGTTTATAGGTTGAGAAGATGCACTGAAAACACTGTTTTGGTAGTCACAGTTACCTAAACCTTTTGGGAATGTTATTGGGAAAACTGGAAAGCGTGATCCCAATTCTATCATATCTGTTGTTACTGTGTTCTGATGTAGCGTTTTGACAGTTTCCTACTTGTGACAATTTTGTCCATTACAAAGAAGAAAACTGGCTGAAAAAACTGTCACTAATGCAGGTTAATGTATGAGCTAAGCATTGTTTATTTTTGCAGTTAAATGCAAAAATTATTCTCTGCTCTAAGAGCAGTGCATATATACAAGCATATGTGTTTGGGAACTTCAGTTCTTCAGTAAAACCACCATTTGCATCACTCAAAGTACTGTTTTGTTTCCCTCAATGCTTCTAAGCCATAAAGAGGAAAGTGTGTTTGCAATACAAATGCATTAAAACCTAGTTGTGCTTATCCAAAACTAAACAGGAAGAACTTAACTGTGTGCATGAATTTCTGTTTTGCTGTCTCTAGCCCCTTGTGCTTCTGAATTATTGTTCTGTATGAATACAATGAGCTTGTTATTTGATTCTTAAGTGAAAATATTTGCTCAGTAATGTTGCAGTTGTATTTGCTTTGTTGAATGCACTATTGAAATGGCAATTAGGAATTGACTTTAGGAAAATGCAGCTTCTTTTAGTGTTAAATGAGAGTCCCTTGAGCTGGTATGTCAGACTTGTTCTCTACTTTCAGAAAGACTTTTTTTTAATCAATAATTTATCTGAATAGTAAGAAATAAAGGGAAAGAGACTATTCTTAACTTTTTTGGTTTGTGGCTTGCTTAGATATTGAGGGTCGCTCTTTAAGTAGAATCTATGAAATTAACCCTTAGTATGCTCTGCAGTGTGATGTTTTGCAGTTCTAAAAAAGTTGTAAAAGTTGTATACTTCCAGCAAAGGGCTATTAACCTAGCTAAGAATAAAGGTGTTGGAGAATTACAGGAGTAAATAAATACTGGGACCGATGTTGATATAGACCATTATAGCAAGATCTCTCTACTACCTGATGGCCATGTTCAAAGCACTTACGTGGATCAGGAAGTGGTTCTTTCCATTAATGAAATCTGTCTAGTTTCGCCTCTTTTCCTGAAACTCCCAATGCAGCCTGTTGCAGGGACAAAGTAATTCAGAATGCTTCAAGTTTGTGCTCAGTGATCTTGCCTGTTCAAGTAACTTCTTGAGTAATAAGAACATTTACAGAGCTGGGATTAATCCCTTTTGTTAGCAGCAGCAGTGTACTACAAGTGAGTATAAACTGGATGGTCCCCCTTCCTCCTAGCTGGAGAAGCCTTCTCAGATAGAACAGGCTATGAAGAAATAGGACAAAACCCAGGCTGAAAGGCAACAGACAATTTGTGTGAGGTTTTTGCTTTGTTTTATGGATATCTCTGATCTCAAAAACCGGGGAGTCGCAGGTCTATCCAGCCCTAAAATTCTGGGAGCTTTTCTTCTATAAACTCCTAGTATATGGAAGATCTCTCAATTTAGGTATAATTATTAGCTTTTTAAGTTAAGTCAATGCCAGATACTTTCCATAATACAACAGCTGTGCCGCGTTGCTTCATTCTCTTGTGAAAGTGGGGTTTTTCAAACATGAATGTAAGCATCTTAATAAAAGCTTCTCTTTTAATAAAGTGAAAACACTATCAAATAGAAACTGTAAAAGAATAGTTTTGAATAGCAGCAAAATGGATCACCTGTTTTCATTGGAGATACTTAATTTATAAATTCAAGCTATCCAAATGCTTGGTGGACAAACTCTTATTGAAACTGTGTTAGAAGTTGAATGTTAACATGTTTCTCTTGGCAAAGCAGAATAGCTCTTTCCCAAGAGCTGTAGTGTTGGCAGACTTGTTAGTTGCTCTTTGGATAACTCTTTCTTAGTACTAGTGATGTTGCATTGTTTGTGTAAGGCCTTTTGTGGCATAGTCCAACATGTTTGTTTTGAAGACTTGTTAATTTTGTTCCCACTGTCCTGCCCCCCTCCTTCCCATGCCCTGCATGACTAGTAAGAGGAAGTAATGTGATTGTATTCTGGGGATTCTCCCAAAATTTCTGTTACACAAAAAATAAAAAAAGAAAAAGGAAAAAACCCTATGGAAGTGTTCAATAGAAAAACAGGTAGCAGAAAGTTTGGTTCTAGAGACACTGGTGACTTTAATATTGTTGCAAGGAAGACTCCTGCTGCTTTTCTTCATAAAGGAATCCCACTGAAGTTGAGAGAACTTCATAAGAAGAGATCAAGAAGGTTTTGATGTTTTTAGTCTCGGATTATGCTACTGTTGATTTGTCATCGCAAGCTTAATTCTGCTTGGTTTCTTCTACATGGACAATTTCTCCATTTCAAGTAGAAATTCACCGCAAGAATCTTATTCTTCTGATCGTTACATGCAGCCTTAATACTGGTAATCTGCTCCTGACAACTACAAATCATGTTTCTTGCATGCTTCAAAGAAAACTAAGTGGTGCAAATATCTTGAATGCGTGTGAATTCATTGCTACTTTGCTTTACTTGAATCAATTTGTTTGCAAGCTGACCTTCAGGCTGCAAAATGAATTAAGAAAACATTTTTAAGTGCTGAACGCAATACTGTTTACATTCTTTTTGCCAAAAATCGTGGGGAGATGTGCATTGAGTGTAATAACGCCGATGTTTTTAATTCTATTCAGTCTGGAGAAGGCTGGGGAGATGTCAGCTAGCTGTTGTTTTCTGTCATCGTTTGTAACACTGTGTGGCGCTCTTGTTCAAATAACAGCATTTTTATTTTGCTTTCTTTGATCTCTGTGTGCAGTTTGGGCACATAAACAGTGTCTGAAATAGGAAGTGTTCTTAAATAAAAGAATCATAGCAATTCTCAAGCTTCAGTAAATAAGTGAATCTTTAGATTCAAGCCAGTTCATATAGGTAGACATCATGAAATGTCTATGCTTAAGCTTTTGTTGGAACAGTTATGACTTCTTTTATGGCGTGTAGATGTGCATGCATAGAGCACAGTTTGTTTTCCAAACAATGTAAGATGAGTGGCAATTGTGGAGGAAGAGCTCAAGTCTTCTGCATTTCACTGCACAAGTTAGTCTCAGTAACTTCTGACTTTGAGTTTCAAATAAGAAGGACTATGTGAGTAGAAGGATGGTTAAAAGGGATGATCTGGTAGTACTTCTGAGGAATTCTTTGCTCAGATTGGTCTAATCCTAAGCTTTAAGGGGCCTATGAAAGGTGGAGCTGTTGCATACATTTGAGTGAGCAACAGAGCAGAATCAGCACAGGAAAAGTGCATCAGAACATGCTTAGTACCATCTATTTTAGCTCAACCGCTTCATAGCTTTTACTTTTGGTCTGTCTTCTGCTCTGCAGAAATGACTTCGCTTACTTCTTGTTCCAAAAGCTGAACATCTGCATCACACTGAACTGGGGATCTATGACAGTCATCCTGGACAAATGATACTGCACTAAGGACTTCAACTTTGGCTTTGTTTCAGAGAGACAGGTTTTGCTGAACTGTAGAAATCGTTCAGCTTTAACAGGGAATTCAAATTTTGCATGGCGTTTGTACTGATGTGTGAAAAAGATCATCTGCCTTCCAGTTGTTGTTGATACGGATATTACATGGAAAGCTCTGGGGCTGCAGCTGAGAAATATCTCCCAGAAGCATGTATTTAAGTACTCCATTTTGTGTCTCTGTTCCCTCCAAACCGATCTGATATCCATGCTGCTACCTAGCTAGGTCTCTGTTTACAAAGTGTATGAGTGTGGGACAGTTCAGATTCATGCAGAACGGTTTTAATGTGACTCCAGGATTGCCCCAAGGCAAAGCAGAAATCTACTGAGCCTAGTGCACTCTTCACAAGTAGTAGCAATGTGTGTTTAGAGCAACGGGTAATGAGACTAATGATATTTTCTCTTCCCCGCAACCTCTCATTTCTGCTTGCCAGAATCTGTGTAAGGAAGTCCTGAGCTAGGAACTGCAGCTGGACTGAATTTTTGTAATGCTGGGATTTCACTATGTAGTGTGCAATGAATTCTAAAAACATCTATTAATACTTCTGTCTTCACAATTATTCACTGAGAATGTACTTTTGTTTTAAGTCTGTTTCTTAATATCATTGTTTCATGACCTGCATTTTGTTTTTATCTTGCTGCCTTTATTGTGGTTCTGCAGACCTCTCACACTTGTCTTATTGTCTTTCCCTGCATGACTGTTTGTGATGAGCCATTTTGTGCTTCTGATAATCTTCATTAGCCTTCTCTGTCTTTTCAGAGAGAGGATGATCAAAACTCTGCTCTTTGTTTTCCATTCCTAATGAATCTTGGAATTCTTTGTTCATGGCTCCGGAACCTGGAACTTTTCTTATTTTTATTCCCCACTGCTTTCCCCAGCCCCCAAGGCATATCTAAAATACTACTAAGGTGTTCTTCTACCCAAGAGGTTGGTAGTACCAGATCAGCCTGTGCTGTGTATTGGTGTTTCTGTGTTTTTACATGCTTTTGTGTGTTTCAGTATTGAATGTTACCCACCAATTTATAGTCACAGTTGTGATGTCTCTTCAGTTTCCTTTCTTTTAAACTACTTCAATATTGTGTTTGCTAGATCACTTAAGTTTAATAGTAGAGATGATGGGGGAAGGCAGGAAATGAGTACCCGCATCAGTCCATCTCTGTGGTAAAAAAAACTGCCCGTGTCACCTTTTCCTACTATCCAAATTATATCCCCCTGAGAACCTCTGAGATGTACCTTGACAAACAAACAAAATCAACAACAAAAAACAAAGCCCGCACAACAAAGCACTGAGGGTAACTCAGAGCTAACAAGTAACAGGAGAATAAAGAACTTTGGAGAAAGGGGGAAGAAATAATTCTACAACAAGTATAGTCTAGATATAGAGAAAATGTAATAGTTTATTTGTTCTTATCTATTATTCCCGTCTCCAGGTAACCATCTCTGAGAAATCCTAAAATTGGAGATTATTATCCTGCTCACTGTCCTGCTTCAGACTGGGAGCCACCAACTGCTTAGAGGCTGTGTGTCAGCCAGTTACTACTGTTGTGCCTCAGTTGTGAGGTAGCAGCTTCAGTTTCCTGCTTTGAAATGAGGAAGACAAGCAAAAAAGTTAGGGATGTTTTTCGGTAGCGCATAATTTGAGTTAGCTGTACTAGAACAATACAACCTGAGCTTTATTCACTTAGTGATTCAAACTAGCCTAAGACCTAGCAAAGTAAAGCTATTGTACTGATTTGAATATCAGGAGGTATAGAGATGAGGCACTTTTCCCCCCAGGAGCTGGTGTTGGAAAAATTACTTGCATGTGATGTTTCTAGGAGTGGTTGTACCTTATGGCTGCTTGAAGTGCCCTCGCTCTCCTCCCTTGTGGAAAGAATTACTGTGCTCCTTGGTGGGAGTCCCGCTCCGTGCTGGGGGAGCTGTGCCCAGCGGTGGCTGCACCCGTCACAGACCTGTTGCCGCTGCAGGACAAGGCAAGGTGGTTTTGGATGGGAAGCCTGCACTAATTTTAGCTCCCCTGGCTGACTGAAACCTGTGTGCTAAGCACAGTACTGTTTAATGACTGACAGGCACGGCCTGTCTGGCCACCAGCTTCCTGGGAAATTAACGTTTTGTGTAGTGAGCTAGGAGGTGAAGCCATGCTTGGGAGGCCGGGCTGTTTATAGCGTTATGCACAGGGGCTGGGAGGGTATGGGTAGGAAGCATGTATGTGATATGGGGAAGGGAGCAGGGTCTTACGATTGCTGTACTGTCATATGTAAAGTAGAAGGGTGAGTGATGGGGGGTGCTCTAGAAAGGTGGCTAAATATTTAAATGTGGACTTTACTATTTTTGGATTGTTTTGCTCTTACTTAAAAAGGAATGCTTTAAATTTTGGCCAAGATGTTAAGCTTGGAAAGCAGCTTTTATAGTTACACTTCTTTATACTACTTCTGGTTCCTGTCTCATTCTTAGTTTAGTGCTTTTGTGCTTTTTTTTTTTTTTTTAAAAAAAGGACAAGTTGGAACATCATTTTCAATCAAAAGCCACATTAGTATGCTTTAAAGTGGAACACTGTCCAGTGAAGTTCCCTGGAGATGGGTGTTTATCTGCTGTGTATGTAGCAACAGTGTACTCCAGATTGTGGGGACAGGTTATGCACATGTCTTCACTCTTAGATATACACTGCATTTATGGTTTTGGATAACTTTCTGTTACGTTCAAAAATCCAGGATTTCATTTATGCATATGTGACAATTGGTCAAATCTAAAATTCTGGTAGAGTCCATTGCATTATGCAAAGGGCAAAGTAACCCAAATGCATAAAATAGAGGAGCAAAACACTAGGCATTAAGATCCAAAAGGTGTTTTGAAGAAACTCTTCTTAGCTTTACTCTGCTTTGAGTAGTTATTTATATTTCCACGTCATACAGCTGTTAAATCACCTTTTTCCCCAGCTTTGCCATTCTCATCCTCAGAGCTGAAAAAAAAAAAACAAAAACAAAGCCACAGTATTTTAAGTCAAGCTTTCTATTTCTGATGGTAAATATCTGTATTTAGAATAATGAAGAATGCACGTACCTCCAATGGTTAATCCAGCAGAATAAGCATTGTTTTAGTGTTACAGAAAGAAATTAGTAGAAGGCATTAGTTCTGGTAACTTCGCAATAAAGAGAGTATATATTTAAAAAAAAAAAAAAATTCCATTATCACTATTTGAAAATTAGCACAGCTCTCTTCTGTTTTGTTACCTTCATTAACACATTGCAGACAGATGGTATTGTCCTTGACTAGATGCTGACAGATTAAAAGGATGCATGAATAATTAAACAAACCCTTTGTTTAAACTAAACTCCTCAGCAGGAGCTGCAACTGTTCGGAAGCCTTGTTTTTTTTTTTTGTGTGTGTGTGTGTGTGTGTTGATGTTCACAGAAAACTTTTCTCTTCCTGGTGCAGTGACTCAGGGTGGGAGTTAGTCATATTCCTGCATTAAATCTGATGGAGTAACTTATCTGTATAAACATCAGTATGGCTATAGTCTGTAGCTGAATATAAAGTAGGTTGGTTTGAAAGTGGCAGTGCAGGGCAGATAATTAAATGTTAAGGTTATTTTTAGAACAGCAATATAATGCTTTTTGATACATAAGGGCCTCCCCCACTAAACTGTTGATCTGAGAATGCAGTGGCAATAATCTCCAGCCCTCTGACCTGCTAGTTTGAAGAGTCCCCAAAAATAGCATCTCTGCCCTCCACTCTGCATGCTCTTCTGTACTGGGAGACAGGGAGGTCAAAGCAGCTGTTTACTTGATTTATGCAGGTCAACAAATGTCCAGCTCAGGTTATCAGTGCTGGTTTTCAATGCTGAAGTTTGTTGTGAATCATGGAGCCATCTGTGCATAACCTTATATCATGGGACCACTGATGTTAAGCTTAGCTCTTACCAAAGCGTGTACTGTTTGCAGACCGATGAGTTCTGGAGGGTTTGAATCCTGGTTGTTGGTTTGAGAGAACAGTTAGTCTGTGTCATTTGAAAACGCATCCCTGGACTATTGATTGTCTTGCTCTATAGAACATTACAGAAGCAAGTGGCACACGGACTCTTTATTAAAAACTTTTGTTGCACATGTTGCAAATGAAGCAATTATCCACTGTGTTTTCCAAGGTTGCATAGCTTCCAGTGACAAAGTTAGCTTATGTAACCAGCTACCTGCCAAAAGCCTTGCACTTTCGCTTCCCGTGAGATCTGTTCTATGCTGTCAGGAGGCTTTCCTGCCTATTCAACTCTGGTTTTCTTTCTTCAGCCATCCCATCATGTCTAGCCTTTGTTCCACCACAAGGACTTTTATTTTCCCTAGCAAATACTGAGTCTTCAAAACATTTGCATTACTGAAGTATAAAGAAAATAAACTCTAACAGTCCTAAATGATAGTGTGCTAATTATAGTATTGCCATCCTTTTCTCTGTGGTATTTCTGAAGGCATGTACCAAGCTCATAGGGAAGGAAACTTGTTCCCATATGGAAAGAGCTGTGTCCTACATATCTGCCAGCTTGGTGCCATTCCAAAAACTCTTAATTTAATCCCATATTTCTCCATCTAGATTGGCACGTGGAACACTTTCTCTGCTTCCTACTTGTCCTTCACCATCACCAGCTTTTCAGTAACTTTCTCTGAAGGTTCGTTTATTTCCCAAAGCAAGATTGTTACATGAGGGATCTCCTCCCTGCTCTGTCCTGTGCTTTCTCACTTCCCATTCTTTTGGAGGGCCCTCAGTGTCTGTTTAATATTCAAATGCTGCAATTGCTTCCCAAAGCTTTCCTTTCAGCATTTCAGAGAGGATCATTTTTGTTCTGTAGCTTGTTGTTTTAGGATCGAATGATGAGGTACCAAAAACTTACTCCCCCCTTTTCACCGGTGGCATTTAGGGTGAACCTGGTGGGCTGAGGCATCAGTGACTGGTTTGAAAACAGTTTATGTCTCTTAAGAAACAACTCTTTGTCATACATTGTTCTAGATGTGAGAGGCTTTCCTGGTTTTGTTTCCTTTGTAGAAGTAGCAATAGGATTACAGGACTGCTTAGGAAAAATTGAGTCATTTCCTGGCTTTTTCCACAGATAAAAATGTCCTCAGGAGTGGTGATAAGTAGGTGGAGGGGCAAAGAGGAATATGGTTTAATTACAGATTCTACTGAGCACTTCAAGGCACTCACTTGGAGGTAGTGCTGAAAATTGGGGTGTATTTTTGACTTTGTTTGTATTGCCTCAAAGCTATTAATTTGGTTGGAACCAGCGTTTTTCATAAATGACCCTATTCTCTTTAGTATCATACACAACAGTGTGGCATAGTGCTGTAGTACACAAGTGGGTAAGACAAACATAAGTTAATAGAATGGGTTTTCAAACCTTAGCTAGGTTTACCACTTCTTCTAAAGTCAGTGTTTTTTTTTTTTGTTCTTGTTTTTGGTTTTTCTTTCCTTTTCCACTAAGCTCAAAAGTGAGAGCCTAGACTCTAGGATAAATGAATTATTTTGCTAGCAAGCAGCTGCTGGATGATGGGTGTTGTTTCTCTGTTATGTGTATACATATGTGATAGGGGAATTAAGAGACTGTCCCTGAAACATAATGGGCTGGAGCAGTTGCTGGAATAGCTTATCTTGCCTCTGGCTAGCCACTGCTGCTTAGGGTTGCTGGCAGCAGCCTTTGCTACTGGGGGACATGGGGAAGTGCACAGATGGCAGAATTGGTGCTCGAGGGAAGCAGAGGTCTTTCTGAATCACAGAAAAGTGCAGTGACCTGATTGATCAGTAGTGCTGGGCAGCACTGCTGGATTATTTCAGCTTGTGTTGTGCATGGCTGCATGAGGCTGTTGATGCTTCTATACTGAGAGCATTACGTAACAGCTTTTCATTGTCAATGCGGACAGATGCACAAATACTTCAAATTCCTTTGTTATCCAAAGCCCACCGGACCTCCTAGCTTTACTTTTATTGTAAAGAAATGCTAGTCTGCCAATGTAGCTTTAGGCATGGCCTTGCACTTTTTGCTTCCAAATTGCAAAATTACTCAGAACATAGTTGGAAAGAGGAGAGAGGGAAGCAAATGTAGAATTGGAACCCATAGCCTCCCTATAATACAACATTTTTTAACGTGGAATGTGACTATCATCTGAAATTTTCTGATCCGTAAATATGCTTAAATGCAGCTTAATTACGTGCTTTAAAATGCAACATAAATGCACTACTGTCCTTTCAACCTTTCTTGCTATTGTTCTTTCAACTTTTTATTGTAAAACTTAGTAGTAAGAAACACATCTTAAATATGAATAGATTATAAAAAGTTTTAAGAAATAATACTGTGGGCTAAGCAAATGTAGGCAAGAAAGCTGTTTTATCATTTCTCAGAACTTATAAAGATACTTAAGTCAACAAAAAAAAAGTTAAATCTTGCATAGACATTGTCAAGGCAAGGCTGGCAATGTTGATTCCAGAAAAATGCAAAGTAAAGCTGGTTATTAAACAGTCTTTCTGATTTAAGGTGCAACTTAGATTATGTAGGAAGTACATAGAGTACAGATAGGCACAGAAAATTTCCAGTAAGGAGACAGTGTTAAGAAGCAATGCTGTTAGTTACCTGGTAGAAATGAAAACTGTCCTTGTAATTGAGGTAGCATTAATGGACCCTTTAATTGTAACTTTTAAACATAACCGCTTTCAATCTCTGAAAATCACAAATTCTTTTCTGAGATCAGTAGTTTTTCTTCCTGGAAAACTTTTGATATGGTAACTAGTGCATTGCTAAAGATGAAATTATTCAACAGTATCAAAATGCAGATTAGCATTTGTTAACAAATAAGCAAAGAAATGATTAGTAACTGCACATTGGTCCATGAAACAAAGCACTGAAGTGAAATGACTGCTACCAGATAGAGTAGTATCCGTTTGCTACATAAGTGAACAGCAACGGCATGATTTTCCTTTTCTGTTACCTGTTAACGAGGGATCTTCAGTACCGTCTCCAGACACCTGGCTCTGAAGATGAACACGATTTGTAGGTGAGCTTAAGTGTTCCTCTTGTTCTTGTAGGGAGATGGAATTTTTGTGGGGTGCACTGTTCAGGCCTGTGCCCAGGCTGCTTACAGGGTTTGTCTGTGGGACTTCTGTGGTTTTCCTGCTTGGTGGCTGATAAACCTGACTGTAGTGGCCAATGGGATGATATGATGGCTTGTCAGATTTGCTGTCATCGTCATCATCATCAATAATAACTAATTCTGCACGGATAACCCCATCGTATCTTGACAACTTCTGGTCTGCTTCTGCATCATCATCATCAATGCGCTGATAACCCATGAAAATCATTGTAACTGGTTCTGAATCATCCACGTAACACGGCACAGCTTGGACCATGCTGTAGTGAACATCTTCCTCGTCTTGAGGTGTGGGGGGTGCTTCATTAAGATGGGAGGAACTTAAAAACCTTGTCTCATCATGTCTTTCTATTGTGTTCTGATAAGGTTTTAATTCCTCGTGTGCAGCATGTTTTTCATTGT
The DNA here is from genome assembly GCA_013396635.1 of Penelope pileata. Taxonomy (NCBI): domain Eukaryota; kingdom Metazoa; phylum Chordata; class Aves; order Galliformes; family Cracidae; genus Penelope; species Penelope pileata. Next base: position 126,021 of record WBMW01004117.1, on the reverse strand, counting down.
GTATCATCCTGTTCTCAGGATTAGCATGCACTTTCTTCTCCGAATGTGAAAATACTGGAGAGGGAGACTTTGGTGTTACGTTTTGAAGATTAAGCCCGTTTTCTTTATGTTGCTGCATGAAGGGTTCTGCCTTAGGGGAGAGTTCTGTCTGATTGCTGAGTCCATTCATCTCTCTTTTGTGTGTGTCTTCCAGTTTTAGTCCAGGGACTAGTTTATCTTTCTGAGGAGTAACTGGCCTGCAAAACTTGTTTGCAAACACAGGCTCATGATACTCTGTGGGAGACTGGGAATTTTTTTCATTTGCCTGCCTTAGAAGGTCCTCCACCTCAACAGGAGCAAGTTCATCCATCCCGTTTTGTGTTGTGCTGCTATTGGAGGACACTGCATACACTGACTTCCTACCATCATCATAGACTTTAATTCCTGTTTCTTTAAACTCGTTTGAGGGAAGAGGTATTGTTGACAACACTGTGTTTTCTCCTGTCTTCATGTCTTTTTCAACTTTCATTTCCATAGCAAACAATGCTGTTGAAAGAAACAAGTACTTAAAGTGATGATGCAGCAGCTGGAAGAAATGTTATAGAGTTCTGACTGATGGACAATAAATGTCAGAATGAATTAGAAAATATATAAGATTACCACATCTGTAGACAAAGTACTAGCTTTTCATTCTGTATTCCCTTCTTCTATCCCGTCAAAACTTGAAGTAGAGAAAATATTCGTGGCTGGATCTACTTCTCTGAGGAAAAACAAGCTGCTGAGGAACCGCTTCTTGTTATGTTATTGACTGAGAAAGCCAGACTTAACCTTGGCCTCCAGTGATGTGTTTGGCAACAGCAGTTGAAAGACCTTGACATGCTACATTAGTTTTGGGCACTCAGAGGAGTTAGTGTTGTAGAGGGCAGGAAATAACCAGATACAGCTGGCTACCCAGTTGTTATAACTGCTGGCTATGAAATATATGTGTGATGTGAAGGGAGGAACTAAAAGTTATCCTAGGTAGAGGAATGGGTTACCAGAGGGAAGCATCAGTGTTGAAAATATTTAATCTTAATTTTAAAGGCATGTGCATTACACCAGTGCCCCACCTCTCAGTTTTGATGACATCAGTGATAATGTACCAACTTAACTGAGAAGAACACTGTCCCATATTGATGGTGCTTATGTTTTCCTTAAAATGTGTTCAATTTTTAGGGAGGCTTAGCAAATACTGTCACCCTTTGCAATTAATAGTGAGCAATACCTTTTCTCTTTTCTTCATCATCAGTGGCAGCATGCCCTGCTCTTCTCAGCGCGGAGGGTCTGAAATGCTTGGGAAGGTCAGGTATGCTGGCATATATGTAGTCTGCTGCCTCTGAGTAAAGAAGATTCACAATGAATTTGTTTTTACTAATTTCTATGAGAACCTCTCTAAAATGATTTTTGAGTAAACATACCTTTTTCAACTCCTGCTTTTTCAGTCTTCACAGACTAGGAAAGAGAACCATTGATAGTAAATGTGGATTAGTCAGTTTTAAAACCAGAAGGTAAAGCAAAACACTGTAGTTAATGTCTTGACTTCTGCACATGACTTCATACTGAGAGGCACCTAAAGGTGGAATATGCTCAGCTGAAGCATGGCACGTGAGAATTTTTTTTGTCACCTTTGCCAATATGATTCCAAGTCACACAAAGTGAGACAGGACATTAGGAAGTTAATCAGTGAGACAGCCTCACACTGTGGCCCAAACTGATCGTCTTCAAGGATTTTTGGAGGCTGCACTTTGACTTTCCAGTTACTTATCCAATTTTCAAATATCAAAATGACCTTTAGACAAAAGGGAACGGTCATGTTAAGTCATGTGTCACTATCCCCTCTCTCAGGGACTGAGGGGAAAGCATGATGCAGTTTAGCTGGGCACATCACCTGAAGGAGTGTAAGTCCTGCACTGCTATGTATATTTTCTGCTGAGGTGCAAAGTTGCTGACTGGTGGCAGCGTTATTTTCTTGAGATGTGCTATAGATGAGTAACAGGAGTTGCTTCCTGACCTCCATCCCTTGCCCCCAAAAGCAAATGGAAATATGTGCAATCAAACAGTATAATTTCTTAACCCCTCTTTGTGATTGAACATTGTGTTGCTTCAGATAAAAGTTTGTGACAGGATCCAGCCAGTTTTTATTTCCTTAATTGTGTTGATGAATGTGTAACACATTCTGTGTCTGGAGTAATTTAGTACTTACTTTGATTATGTCTTCTGTTGTTTTCTCGACTGACTTAAGTTTCTTTAAAATAGCTTCTTCCTTAGCTGAGACTTTCATTTCCTCTTTTTCAAGGGCCTCTATTTCCTTCTCCAGTCTGTAATTACAACTCATTTTGATTTAGTATCAGGTAGAGAACAACATTGCAGATTGAATTAATTCAGTCTTACAGCCTCACAGCCTCACAGACATCAGTGAGCCTAGTTCTACTTACTCGGGTAAATCTCACTCTGATATGGAATCAGCTTATAATTTCACATGCCTCGGGAAAAACTGTGAAATAGGTTTTTTTTTTTTTTTTTAAATGTACATGCTACAGATACCTTATGAGCCTACTGTGAAAACAGTGGCTGGAATTAACTTATTTTTCATGAGAGAATAAATAAGGAATGTACACTGCCACATGATTTTCTAGTTTTAAGCAAATTTTCTCTCTACATTGTCTCAAGGAATATGAATACTCTCCCATGTGATTATCGTGTAGGAAATTAGTCTAGTTGCAGACACCAGGGTTGTGACTTTGCTTGTTTCTTCATTCTGTATGTGTATTTGAATCAAAAGCTGCAAACTCCTTGACTGTAAAAGTCAGGAAAATGTTCTTGTTACTCCAAGAGTTGAAGGACTATAGCAAATCACCTTGGATGCTACATTTTAGTATATGAATTAAACTGAATTCAGGAGGATAACACAAGGAAATGTAGTCGATATAGTAGAAGCTGCAATTCCAGAACTACTTCTATCCATGGAAATAAAATTGCATTCATATTTTTGAGAGAGAGCAGGTGTTGTGTTGATATATCAGGGCTTCATTTGATAAAATTATGATATTTGCAAGTACTCTTTGTAGAACTAAAAGAGGTAAAACAGTGCTTAACTGATTTTCTAATACAGCTAGAAATCATAATAGTGATGTTTTGTAGACTACTTTTATGTAGTGATAACTTCATACGTGGATTTTGAAAACTATGCAAACTACACAGCAGAAAATGCTGGAGAAACTACAGTTCTGAAGCATCCAGATTCTCTAAAACAGTAGGATATTCAGCACTTGGTTCACCTCAGACTTTAGTATTACAAACTAGAAATATCTTGCCAGGCAAGACATGGCTTGTGGGCTATTTTCTTTGAAAGCCCTTGTTACGTGTGTCTTTTAGGCCATTAGCTTGTACTTGTGCGTTATTTAAAGGGGGCCACAGCTCCCTTTCTCTCCCTTCTTTTATATGCTAAAGCTATGTTATACAGTTTCTTGTACACTAAAGGAGAGTAAAATTTTTAAGATATCTCTTACTAACCAGGCTTTTATTTTCTTAGTGCTAAGATGCTTGATGAAACACTTCTAGTCAGAAAGGCCTGGGACAAAATATCTGTATATGCGTGAGAGAGAAATTCATGACTGGCTGTTCAAGCGTACCTCTAAGGTAAAGTATCTCAGTCAAATTCTTTTCTCTGGTGTGACTAAGGCAGTGATTTTAGGAAAGTGTCCCATAAGCTATTTTTTCATTTTTTGCAATCAAGACTTTCATTCTGCGTAGGCACATATTTGCTGGGGTTTGGATATAAGCTGGCATTGTAGCCTGGTAGTCATGAAGTCAATCCTCCATGAAGGAGATCTAGAACCAAGTCCTCATTCAGCTCTGAGCTGGGGCTTGAACTAGATCTCTCCTGCTGTATAGCTTCAGTCTCCTCGTTCATCTATCTCCTTTTTTGGGAATGTTTACTGTTTTAACTTAAAGGAAAATACAAAAGCTAATAAAAGCTAATTTCAGGATGCTCTGTGTTTAATTGAAATAATGTCTCCCATTGTTTTTGAATCCATGTCAGAAGTTGATGACTGTAGACTTAAGGCAACTGCAAATGACATCACAGTTGCTAAGATTAGTGGTAAGATGATCAGATACCAAGTTACAAATAAAGAAATAATGGACTCTACCTCAAAATGATAGAAAAAACTCTATCATGTTTTGACTTACTTTGGATCCTAGCCCATACTAAAGAATACCATGCCAAAGTCAACATTAATAATAGAAACCTGTCCACGCTTTAAAGCAGAAAGCAGACCACAGTAGTTGAATGGAATGCAGGCTAGCAGAGAAACATTATGTAAGTCCTTCTGTATGATCACTTGGAGTCTGAATAACATTGTGGCTCTTGCCCTTTTGAAACTGAAAGTTAAAGATCTATACCAGTAAAATACTAGGTGGATTTTTAGCTGCTGGATCCTCTTTTCTTGAAACACAAAAATGGCATAGCAGACCGTAAAACTGAGATGTGAAGAATAATGCATTCAAGATGAAAGTAACAACAACATAAAAACACCCTTGCAGCACTATAAAAGAAACTAATGCAATGACTGTGACATATTTCTGCACTTCTTACAGAATAGTATTTAATATTTTGAAATATGTTTTTATAGGAGACTTGATTGCATTATTATAATGCTAAAATTGATCTTTAAAAGCTCAGAAGCATAATGAACCAAAGGATCATTAAGATTTACTATGGGTTTCCTTTAGTCTGGATCTGAACTGCTGCTAGACACGGAAGAAAAATACTGGATAGGTGTTTGGAAAAAAAAAAAAAAGAGGATGGAGAAGTGACTAAGGAGAGGAAAAGGGGATCAAGAAATGTATTTAAGCTTATATGTACTGTCTCACCCATATGAACCTCACTTCGTATGATAACTAAGCTCGGCGAGGCTAAGAAAAAATTATACTTATGCAACTAGAACTTGTCTCTTTTATAGACATACTGGAATATAGACATTAATAACTTCAGTGGTTCATTTTCAGAGGATATTGCGTATGCGCACACTTGTTGAAAGGCAATGTTTAAAAAACACAATACATGTAGTTCAAAAACATCAAAGTCCTTTTGACTTTGTACAATTGAAAAGTTAGGCCAGAATCTCTTTCCAGTGCTTAAATCTTTAGAAACTTCCTAAAAATGTCATTGACCAGAGCATTTAGAAGTTAATCACAGTTTTTGATTTGACAGGGCCTAGCAGCTGTGCTAGAGATTTTAAATCTTTTGATGGTGCTGCTGTGTCTTGCAGATGAATGGAAGTATGACATAGTTACTGCACTAAATCAGTCCCCTAGATATTTGTCCTTCTTGAGTAATGTTCATTATTTTAGAAGGGAAAGTAAGTAGCATGGAAGTGTGGATTAAAGAAGGAGCTTTAGAAGCTGAGATACTAAATTGGAGGTTTCTCTGCCAAAGCAGCAGCTGAATTAGGAAATTCTACGATGTATGTTTGACTGCTGCTGGCCACCAGCTCATCTGCTGCGACTGACATCATTACCACTCTAGAAGAAAAAGAGCGTATGGATGAAATGCAGATAGTAGGATACGACCCTGGAGGATACCAGACTGAGAAGAAAATGCAGCTTAGGAAGTCCTCGCATGTTTTGAGGTGAGTCAAATGCTATAGCAGCTCTGAATTCCACCTAGCAATAGCCTGCCTTCATGTATCACACTACAAACTAGTTGTCCTTAGTAACATGATGCTGTTTCTGCATCTTTAAGTATGTTGTTTAGCAACTGATTGTCAGTGCTTTTTGCTGAAAATCAAATGATAGAATGGGACTGATTCTTCATTCACCTTGTTCCCTGGCCCAAGCCATGCACATTTGGCTCGCTGTAAGCTCTAACACATAAAGAAGGTGAAGAGATGGTATAAATGCTGTTTCTGCCTGTAAACAGAGTGCTGAGCTACTCATCTATAAGGTGGCTCAGGCCACTCTCTAACTGTTTTATTGTTGTTACAAAGAGTGAAACCTTCCCTTTCGTCCAGAAATGCCCAAATCCTAACTGATTAGCACACAAACGCTAGCTCTCTTTGACATCCAAGTAAAGAGTATTTGAAAACAGGGGCCTATTTAGGAAGGTGATGGAAATGGAAATAAAGTGCTTACAACTGCAAGCAATTCTCTCAGCAGAGAGAAACAGATTGTGCTAAGGGTATTTGAAAAAAATCTTTAAAGCTATTTTTTTTAAAAGAACTGAAAATCATGTAGAGTAACTGTCAGAGTGGACAGGATCTACTTGAAGCAACAGTGAGGCTTACTAACCAGATGCTTAGAAACTAAGAAACTAAGACAGAAACTTAGAAACTAAGACAGCAGTAGAAAGAATTCTACTGAGCTTCTCAACATATCCTGTTGTTACTGCGTGATCAGCACAACAATTTCTAACTTAGGTCAGAGGTGTGATTTCATTTCACATATGTGAAGTGAGGCAAGCTTCTGTTAGCCTGGGTGCTATCTACGGCACAACAGAAGTGCTGTGCAAGTATGGTGCAGTATGTTTTGTGCTTTTCAGTGGATTTTGTTCATGCTGGACTTTGAATTACTAGTTTTCTGTGTCTCTGGCTGGTTTGAAACTGGGTTGGCTGTGTATGAACAAGACATTATGATACCTGGAAAGGCAGCATGGTTGTTTCTCTAGAGGCCTTTGCCAGACAACTACTGAACAGTGGTAGGAAGTATGATTTATAGGAGTATAAGAATAAACCTGCTTAACCTCTTTGTTCAGAGAGAAATTTCTACGTGACTCAAGGTATGTTCTTCTCTCTGCGTTCTTCACCAGTAAAATCAAATATCCTTGCCTAACTCTTCTGTGTGTCATGAGGATAAAAGCTGTTGAAGTCTCAAAGGTATATTGATTTTTTTAGTGATGAGAGTAAATACATCAATAATGAAATGCTTCTTTTGCTAGCAAGACCTTAAACATCTAAATTGTCCTTAAAACTTCATCAATGGCAATATAAGCCACTTTTCTACTGCTGAGTGGGTCAGGAATGTAATTAGGAGCATTTCTGTACTGACTCTGTTCCAGGATGCAGGTTTCTCTTGTATTCTGTCTTGGTTGATGATGCTGTTGTTTTGTGTGCTCTTACTCTTTTTTGCTGAGCACTAACACTCATTCTTTTTTGTATGCCCTATTGCAAAACATCTCGATGACAGAAGGGAACAGTATTTGCTACGTACTACTTCATTGTACCTGTGAGGCTTCTTGTTGTAATGGTGAAGACTGTCATTCTCCATTATGCTTTCAGTTATTTTTTTTCATTTTATGCTTGTCATTTGTCTAATGCATTTCACTCCAAATAAATCTGAGCTATTTCAAGAAGTGGGGGGAATCATTTTAAGGAGGAAGCAATCTAGGGGAGCTTGCCAGCGGAAGCTCACAGGCAAGAAAAGTTAGTTGGTGACACTGGTATTAACAACAGGTGGCTGTGGAAATATTTAGTTCACCATGGGAAAAAAAATCAATTGCCATGGAAAGGCAGTATATAAAAAATAAGATGAAATGTTCGGAAGTTTCATTAAAGAAGTGTAAAATAAATAGCTTTTTTTTTTTTTTAAAAAAGAAGTTTTTAATAGGAAGAAAGAGGCCAGCACGTACAAACAATGCATTATTTTTCACAGTAGTGCTTACAGTTGCAAGTAAAATTATTTCATTTTCACCAACATTTAAATTGCTGATTATTGTCTGAGTCTCATCCATCTAGATACAAAAACATTGCTCATGCTTGATTGCCCAAAGAAGCTGCGGATGCTCCGTTCCTGGAGGCATCCAAGGCCAAGTTGGGTGGGGCCTTGGGCAACCTGGTCCACTGGGTGGCAACCCTGCCCATGGCAGTGAGGTTGAAATTAAATGGGCTTTAAGGTTACTTCCAACATAAGCTGTATGATTATGTAGGAAAGGAAATCATGTCTAATGCATTTCCCCTAAATGCAGGCATATAAATAAAAACTAGTTTAAAACAAAACAAAAACTGGCATCCTTGCATCTGACGTACACGGGGAAAGGAATTTTAAACAGTTTTTTTTTTTCTTTTATAGGCTGAATGTTAATCAAGTCTCTGGCAAAAATTCCAGTAGGAAAGTATCAGATGCGTTTCTGTAGTTAGGCTATTACAGGCTCAAGCATATATTAAGTTTATGAGCTCAGGAACTTCAACCTTATTTGGTGTAATATGTGTGCTCTTGGTCATGTGATGCCGTACTGAGCGTGCAGCTTTCCCATTCACAGTGCATCTGCATCTAGCCCTTGTAATTTTACATTTGTGTCTGTGTATATAAATACAGATATAAAGAATATATATATATATGCATATCATTGAAGTAAGCAATCAGCTACAAATGAATAGCTTGACACTCTCATTTCTCCTTCTTTAAAACAAATGCATTTAGCGATCTTTGTGTCAATGCCTGTGGTCATCTTCTAAAGTACCTAGAAACGTCTAACTCAGGTAAACTTCAAAAACATCATCCCTTCTCAACTCCAATCTAGAATTAAAGCAGAGAAATTGAATTTTCTTTGATGTTAATTTATCTCTATGCATTAAAGGACTTTTTCAGTTTTGAAGCTCTAGTTGGATTAATGTTTTATTATTTGTAATAGTGATAAATTATACTCAGGCAAAAAAAAAAGTTTGTATGGCTGCATTTAGAGAAGTAAAGCTTAATACAGGTGTAGTAGAAAACTAGAAAGAGCATAAATAGAAATTAAGAACACTGAAGTGAAGACAAAGTGAAGATAGCAATTAGAAGAACAGTATCAAAAGATTCTCCAACCCTAGTTGGAAACACAGGATTCCGAGACGTTGAGATGGCATTGTATGTCTGATATTGCATATGAATCTCCACTTCTATTTGCTGAAATCTCTTACCTAGTTTATAGGGTGGTTTTTCAGTCTCAATCCTGCTTTCCTAGTCTTACCAGGAATAAGACAGGAGGGGCTTGCTGCCAGCATTACTGTGAGACAGCTCAGTTACAATGACTCTGGGTGCTGGAGCACCTTGGATATGTTATTGGTAACAGATGAGGTTTAGATGCTGGAGATTAGTACCTTTCCTGATGAAATTCATACTTCAGTGTTCATAAGAAGATGCATATATCAGAAGTTCAATAGTTCTCCTTTTTAGTGGCATATACATTTTACAGATCTCCACTATAATAGCCTTGCTTTTTTTTTTTTCTTAGGTGTCATTGAATTAATTGGCAGCAGCATAGGTTGCATCAGCAGAATAAAACATCCTTCCCCCAACACATCCACACACCAAAATCAGGTCATGACTTTCTCCTCACCACAATTATTAGGGCGTAAATCTAGATCTCCAGCTCTTACTCAAAGTCAACAGGATTTTGAAAATCTAGTGCTTGGAGAAGGGCTGAGCTGCCAGGGGGCTGGTGGGGAGCTGCCTGCTCTGTGCAACTTCCCCGGTGCTCTGGAGCCAGCCCTGCCTCACACGGCTCCTTTTCCTGATGAGCACACTGTCATGGGGACCCCTCTCACATCTTCATAATCACCACCTGTGGGGATGTTTTTAGAACATGCTGTCTACCTCCTACCACTGCAACAAAGAATTCTACAGAGGTACTTGAAAAGCTGTTCTGTTGAGAAAAGTGCTCTCAAGCGAAAAGTCAGCATAATTATAGGACAAAGCAGCACTAGGCTGCTGCCTGTCAGCTAAGAAAATTGTTTGTGTCAGAGAGATGGAGTAAGGAGGGAAGTGGGTGTGAGATAACCAGAGGAGATAATCTTGGTGAAATTTTGCCAAAAGAGTGTGTAGGAGGACAGTGGAGGAAGATGAGAGTATGGAGGAAGGAGTTATTGAAGTAGAGGAAGAAGCCTAAAATAATTTAAAAAATAAGGGTGATGATTCTTTCTTGAATCTAAAACAACAGAAACACCTCGGCTTTGCTGTGGTTGCTAATGGGAAGTACCAGTCAGTGTGCCTGGACCTGCTTTGTGTACAGAGCCCTACTGTTTTTGGGAACTGTGTCTAGTAAGCACCTAGGATTATGTCCATAGTAAATAAAGGAACTGTATGTGAGACTGCCTATGTGGTTCAGTTAGCCCTGTGTGGGAGAGCAGCACTAGGGAATGAGATTTACGGGAACATTTTTTTTTATAAAGATTACAAGGCCTTCACTGTAACAGGTTTCTGGGATTAAACTGAGAACATAGCTGCATGGAAGATATGCAAAAATAAGGCAAGTGGTACTAAAAGAGCTGGGCAGCTTGTGCTGTTCAGAAGTGCTGTGTTCTGGCAGAAATCGTATAAAAGACTGTGCAGGATCTAGTGAAATTGAACTTTTAAAATGGTTTACTGTTATTTTCAAATTTTGATTCAACAATGACTATCTCAAAGCACAACCATACTCTGTGGCTTACATCTACTGAATACAGCATGATATGTATCTGGAATTATGAGGGCTGCTCTGAAAGCAATGCCTCCCATTTTATTATGTTGACCCACAAACATCAGAGGCAGATGTTGGTGGGATGGCAGCAGAGGTTGAACCTTCCCACCAATATTCTGTTCCATGTTGTTGCCATGTGACAGATGGCAGCAGAGGAGCAGCCTGACACAATGGTGTCTGACATGAAAGTGTGTATGGAGCAAAGGTGTGTCAATGAATTCCTCTATGTGGAAAAAATGGCACCTGTTGACATTCCTCAATGCTTCCTGAACGTTTGTGGAGCCCAGGCAGTGGCTGTGAGCACAGTGAGGCAGTGGTGCATTTCTGCAGTGGTGACAGCGACAGTGGTTGCCTCTGCTGGTGTAAGTTTTTATGAGCATGGCATGCAGGCTCTTGTTCAATGCTGGTGAAAACGCACAGCTAATGGTGGTGAGTGTGTTGAGAAACAGTGTTTTGTAGCTCAGAATTTATGGTGGTCTTTGTATCTGTTGTAGTTTCCATGGACATAATAGGAGGCATTACTCTCGGAGCAATCCACGTAGAAACAAGTACTCTTCAAACTATTTGTTGTGCAGTTTGAGAAAATTCACAATATAGAAGCTTGCACTTTGTATGCTCTAATTCTAGCTGACCAGAAAATACAACAGATTGCTTTACGCTGTGTATCAAACTGCTTGTATTTCTCCCTCATTGACACTGCAATCTTTCACAAAGCAAAGAGGGACTTGTAAGGAAGGACTGTCTTAACCCAGACAGAGGGGCAGCAGTACTGCCCTACCTGAAAATGTCGTCTTCCAGCTCACGAGTTTGCTGTTGGTCCTCTTGATTCTGCTTCTGCATTTCTTCTTGTTCCTTTGGAGTGAGAGAACTGAGGCCATCTAAGAGCCATCTTTCTCGTAAGGCCTTTTTCTGATGGGAAAAAATATAGAGAGGTGTACTTCAGAAGTTAGACTATTCAGTCATTTACTGTAGTTGTCTTGCTGTCATAGATGTGTTCCATGTTTTTGCGCTGTATCTAGCAGCAGGTAAGGTGGTGGGGCAAGTGCCACTGAAAGGAAAATACTAAAAAAAACCCACATTTTGCGATCGACTTAAAAACAAAATCAGTAAGATCAGCAACACATTTTATTTGTCCATACAAGGAAAAGATGGAGGATGTCAGTTACTACCTGTAAGAGATTAACATTTCTGAGGGCAAAGGCACCACTTTGTAAAGCAGAACAGTTGGGTCAAAGCATACGTATTGCAAACTCATGCAAAAGGCCTCAGTCAGAAGTCACCCGGTTTCTTGGCTGATGGCACTAGATGAATGCCAAGAGAGGGGGATAAAAGATAGAAAGCTTCTGTAAATGAGATTGAATGAGGTGGGGGGAAAGAGGTCTCCAGGGAGTTTGTGATGCAGTGATATCTCCTGAATTTACAGAGAACTCGAGTAATTAAGCATTTCATCTGGTGAGGAGGTGTGGAGCATGAGTGGGACTGAAAATGTGAAGCCTGGGATGCTGAGGTCTAGTTAGTGTTCCAGCAGACCTGCTACATGTTTAGAACCCCTACTCTAGGATTAATCCAGGAGTCACATATTTAGGTCCTGACCTGTTTAATGCCTGTGGAGTCTTTTTGTGTGGTAGTGGCATACGAATGAGTGTTTTGTGTATATATAGATAAGTAGATCTTTCTTCAAATTTTGAAAGATCTGGCTGTACACACAGATTCTTACAGCTACTCTACAACATGAACGTATGAAAGTAATCAGAGTTTTCAATTGTTTTTGAGGAAAGAGAAATATTCATGGAGATAAATCTCATATTGAAGGCTAGAGGTTGTAAGCCATGCAAACTTTCTTGTTCTCATTTCCCTCCCTTCAGCCTAACTCAAGGATATAAATCCAGGGCTGCCTTGGGGATGAAGTGAGCTCTTCTGTGAAACTTTTTCAATGGGGTGGTGAAGCATGCATGTGAGGCTTTTCATTAACCATGAATTTTCCATTTGCAATTTAGATTCCTTCAGCTATCTGACAGCTATATGGTTTCTTTTCCTCTATATACCTTTGTTAACTGTCGGATGTGGATGAATGTTAAACTGAATTTTGACTACTGCAGCTTTGTGGAAGAGTTGTGCCCAGAACTTGTGAGAAGTCTGCATTAGGTTCAGAACCACTTGGAGTGGCTGCTGGGGTCCTTGCCTGCATCCCATGCACTGAGTTATTGAAACTGTTTCTTCCTTCTCTTTTCTGTTTACTGTGTACTTCAGGTGTGGCTATCATGGAGGGTCAGCTGGTGGTGGAGGATGCATAGGGAACCTTGTTGCAGTTAAATGCATATTTTCAGCTGGCTTCGTGCATGACACAAATCTTGTGATAGAAACGGTGGGTAAGACAGGCTTGCTGGGAATCTATGGCACTCCCTGGTAGTATTTTATTTTTTTTCCAGAAAGTAGGAGCAATGTTTGCAGTCACACTAACCCTGCAGGACAGTATTTTCTCACAACACTGGATCCTAAGAAATCTGCAGGAAGCAAGGACTGAAGTCATGAGCCTTGACTCTGGGATCACTTGGCAGCCCATTCCAATTTCATTGCAGATGTAGCTTAGGCTCAGATAAAATAGTTGCAAATATTTTAATAGGATGGTTATACCTGATCTGGTTGATGTTCATGAATTATTGTTGGCACAATCCTTACTAATCACAAAATACTGCTCTCCCAAATCAGAGAGAGCACAGTTAATAATTTCCTCTAAATCAGAGTTTAGTAATAGGTAGCACTCCCAGAAAAGTAAGGTTTTAACCTTGCTTGGAACTGAAAGTTTTGCATTGCTGACTCAAAAAATAAATCTGTAATTCCCTGTGAGAACTACAGCAACGCTGGTACTGTAGGCCTCAGAAAGTGGTAACACCCATTGAAATCAACGAAAACATCATGTATATATCGGGTTATACCCAAGAAAACAAAGTCCCTAAATACAGACATAATACAATGGTGTTATTTTTGCATTTTCCTAGAATAGTTTGCTGCTGCTCACAACAAAATATCATGTAACCACAAATTTCCTTAGCTGCTTCTGAAAGAGTGACACACTGCATACTGGAAACAGCCTTTGAACGACAGACAACTTCTAGACATTTGTCAGAAGGCTGCTCTGCTGAGGCATTGGCACAATGGGGCTGTCAGGTTCTTTCTGCTGGTTCTTTCTGCTGTCTAGCATTTCCTTCCATTGTAAAGCATCTTTAGTGCTATACTAGGGTTGTGCATGTTATACAGGGTTGTAGCTCTAGTATGAAAGCACATTTATTTCATATTAGCCTTTTTAAAGGAAAGGGATGCTTATACACTATGATGTGACAAGACCATGGAATTGTCCAGAGTTCTGCAAACTGATTCTTCTCTTCTGTGGTTCATTGTCACAGGGCTTATGATGTGACTAACATCTGCAAATTATGTGACCGATGTCCTACACACCCTGTTGGTAGAAGTCCACTGTTGTTACTCCTTAACAAGGTTGAACTCATCCTGAAAGATTCAGCCGCCACCTGGAAGGCACAGGTGTTTTGAGTTTGCAGGCCTTATTCTCACAGTGGTATGGCAGCACCTGGAATAGGAAGGTGTGTGACCAGCATCTACCAGATAGCACTTAATGGAGTTCAAGCATGCCAGAAACCAAAAATTTAGTAAGCTGGACTAGAAAAGCTCTTGGAAGGTATATGCACAACATCAGTCATGTAAAGGGAATAAATGTTCCTTCTCCAATATAGTTCTAATGGATAACTAAGACCTGTAATAATCTCATCTGTCTCTTTCTAGTAAGGAGTTAGACTGCGGACAGGAAAGTTGTTGGAAGTCAGATTCCACTTTACAGAAGGGAATACAAAACAAACAGGAAAAAATGCAATAAACAACCCCAAACAAACAAAACAACAACAACAACAACAAATCCACACTATTCTAAACCTTTTTATAAACTTGTTGCTAAGGGTTATAAATAGGTATTAAGGACAAGGCTAGGAGTGATATCCTAACAGGAACAGCTAACAGGAACACCTGTATAACAGTGGGATTTATCAACCTGCAATCGTTTCTCAAGGAAAAGGTGTGAGTTATGTTGGCCAGGTCATTGCTCTAGTGTTCTGTACACAACAGTAGTGAGGATTAGAGGGATGTCTAGAACGGATGAGTTTATCCTTAAAAGAAAGGCAAAAGAGTTATTTTGAATTAATAGGCTAAGAAACTTGAAATATACATTGTATTTATGTGGAAGAAGACAATCACACGTTTGGTGCTTAATAGTTACAGACATTACCTAAGTGAGAAAGGAGTATCTTTTCTAATGAGCTATGGGATTGGTTAAGCCTGTCCTCATGGTCGCTACCTTGCAATAAAACCTAGAGCATAGGTGACTTTCATATTGGCTTTTCTGTCCCAGTGAATTAGTGTAGCATAACTTGGCTTGACGTAGAAGAGAGAGTAGATGAAACCCAGGAGCAGGTGACTGTTTTGAAGAGGAGTCTGTTTTAAAGAAGCTTCTCCCACACTTGCTCAGTGAGACGTACCACTCTCCAGGTACTACATTCCACATCTTTCTTGAAAACCTTTTTCCACTCCTAAATAACAGTGCATGTAAAATACCATATCTTGCCTATTTCTAGAAACAGAAATAGGCTGGTGTTGGATTTTTTTTTTTTCTCTCTTCTGCCTCTACCTCTGAAAAAAAGTACAATTGTACCTTGTGATTGTGCTGTCTCCTGCAGTAAGTGAGGTTGCTGTAGTGGAATTAGGGAGTGAACACACCCAGTCTGAAATATGAGGCTTAATTTTCAGCTGTGAGTTATTCCTGGTTAGGATCTCATTTTATGACATGAAGGTGATCAAATAACATCAGCTTCTAAGTGTGATATTTATTTATTTATTTTCCCCCAGAGCCTGATTCTTATTGAAGTCAAATGGAGTCTTGGCAAGACTCCAAAAAGCTGTGAAAATTTGTCAGTAAAAGCATCGCTTAAATGCATAAAGATTTGCATTCCAAAAAACAAAGCTCTTATTCAAGTTGAACAACTTAAAGCTGTCTTTAGTTATATAAATCCAACAACTTACTTACCTTTAAATGCTGGTGTTTCAGTTTTTCCTCTTCTACTTTTCGACGTTTCTGGGCAATTTCTTCTTGCAGTTTTCTTTTGTCCTACAAATTAAGAGAATAGAAAAACTTAGAGAAATTACTCGGTACGGAAAATGGTGTGTGTGTGTTGTTCATTAGGATGAAGTCAATCCATACAAAGACTAATGCATCACTTTTAAGAGACTGTTTATGCAAGAGCTGTTATTTTGGAGATATATCATCTGTTCTTTGACCTTCACGCCTTTCCTTAGTTAGGAAATATTCCTGATCTCAGTGTATAACTGGCCTTTAAATAACTGACCATTAGATGAGCGAAGTGTGACAAGAGCTTGTGCTCACAGACTGTTGTAATATTTAAATAAACCACTTTTTCTTTGTGGATAAGTTTTGGATAAAGTTTTTAGCCAAAGAATAAACTTTTATTTGCTTAATGCTAATAAAAATATTCCAAGTTATTTTAAGTATTCTATATATACCACTGGAGTTATGTACTAGGAGTCTGTGCAGTTTGAAATGAAAAGCAGCACGTAACAATACTGCACTGGAAGAAATTGGTGTGAAGGCACAAGTAACTGCATTTTAAGTGAAGTGCAAAATAAGAAATCTATTCAGTAAAGGACACTTCTGTTCCTTTTGTTAGTTATGTGCTTCTTTTGCATTCCATATATTTTCTCTTCAATTTTTCTACTTGTATCCTTTGGTGTTCTAGATGTAGTTTAATTTCTCTTGTTGGTAATAAACACCTACACAAATATCCATACAAAATAGGTTGAAATAAGTTGTCAATATCTAGTCAAAGCTGAAGGTCTAATGCTAGAAGCTAAATTCAAGCAAGATGTAGAGCATGTGAGGAACTTTGTTGAACCTTATGTTGCCAGAATAATTTTTAGAACATTTTAGGACATTTCCTATGTTGCACTTCGCTATACTCCTGCAAATCACATCTAGCTGAACAAAGTTTTGACTATACATGCAATGCAACAAATGTTAACTCCTTGGTAGCTAAGGGTCCGTGCTTCTGCCAGACTTCTTGTTGTGCTCCTGCAGACAGTCAGGTCACTGGCAGAAGTCCTCTCATGCTCTCTGGTTAACGTGGCCAAGACTTACTTAATTTGAAAATGCACTTTCAAACATTCCTTTCTGTTGTGCATCAATGCAAGTTAAAACTTGATCTTTGGTCCTAATTTTCACTCCTACTGGAACATGTAGGACTTTTTCTTGACTTGTAAAGAATCATGTTTCAAAGTGGGCCTATCTGAAAGAACTGGAAATATGCCTCTGGACTAGTGTTGTTCTCGCTACCTTATGTGCCAGATGTGTTAGTTTGTGGCAGCCTTCGATGGCTATGCCTGTGTTGGTGTGCTTGGTCCCATGGCAGATGCCATGCGTTGTTAAGGTCAGTGGAGTAGCTCATGTTTTATCAAATATATTTTCATATAGCTTTCTAGAAGTGGTGCTTGGTTATTGAGAGGTCTTGTCTGGAGATATGGACATGTTTGTCTGGTGCAAGATTGCAGAAAACATTTAAGTGTTTCCACTTTTATTTTTTTCTGTAGAATGGCATATTGAATGGCATAGTTGAAAGAGGATTAAGCCTGGGAGTCCTCTTTGACTGTTTTCTCTTTATGTTTGCCACAGCAAACACTACAGTTTTTATATTTTAATATATGACAGTCTCTCTAACAGCAGATGGAAGCTACATAGAGAAAGTGTTCCTTTTCAGAGCATGGGAGCATCAAAATATTTAAATAATGGGGTTTTCCTTATTGCTGCGCTACATACAGATGAAGGAATTTGAAACCCCCTAGCGGCTGTGAGAGTTAGATGCTGTAAGGAAGCCAGACGCTTAACAACAGAAACCAGTTCGCTTTTAGTACAAGTGTTGTTTACTGCTATGTATACCAAGTACCCCTTGCTGTCCTCTTTTAGATCCTTTACAACATGTCTCATAGGTAGCACTCGAGATTCCAAGACAGGTTGGTCGGGACAAATCCCCCCAATGCCATGAAATAACTTGCTGTCAAAATGTATTACTTTCTTGCATAACTCGTGTTGCTGATTCTCATACCTGATGATAACTTCACTTTATTTAGGCTCCTTCATTTCTGCAGTACATTGCAGCAAATACACTGAGTTGTTTCAATTAAATGCTCTGAATTGATGGACATCTACTGAATTAAGAGAACAAATAGTTTATGCAGCTAGTGTAATAAATGAAGTTGTGGCCAGAACCTAAGCATGATTTCCTGTAACTCAGGACACTGGAAGCTGCCACAGGCTTCTAGAAAAAAAAAAAAGTCTCCAGTATTTCTCTGGAAGAAAAGATGCAGCCAGAGGATGCTAACCCTGGTAGGAGCACAGAAGTCCTCAGCAGACAAGGGCACTGCCCCTTTTGTCTTGTCAGATACCAGAAAGTATAAAATACTGCAAGGCCTGGATTTCTTCTCTGCATCTCTAAAATGTTTCTTATCTTTTGAGCACATACACCTGAGACAAAGTGCAGGTTATGAGTCAGGTTCAAACACTATTACAGTAAACAAACAAAATCCTCCAACCAAACATCCCCCAAATATTTCAAATTACCTTATTGTGGGTTTCAGTCAGGTCTCAATTAAATATGATAAACGGGCCTTGAAATTGAGTTTTTTCAAGTGTTATATATTAAAAACAACCTCAAGTCCTATTCAACTCCTATAGATTTTCATGAGTTCTCACACCTTTCAGTTCTACTTTTTTTTTTAACTGTCTGCCATTAATTCAGATAGTAGTATTTGCTTCACAACTGTTCTCATTATCATGCTAAGAGTGTGAAAAAATACATTTGCTCCCCTTATTACTATTTTTCAAAAGTTCCTGTGACAGTGAGTGATCCTTTTGCTGTATTTCCCTCATCCCAAAGGACCAAATTATGTTTTAGTTTAATTCTTTGGCACCTGAATAGTTTGGAGTAGAGATTAAATCAGAGGAGAACCTGGATTTGGCCCCTTTCTACGAATCAACTTATTGTTTTTTTTTTTTCTAAAGCAAACAGCTCAATGGTTTATTTAAAACATAAGTCTTTTGAAGCAGATTCCCCCCTTAGAAACTGGAAATATTTACTTAAATCTTCAGCATTAATTTCACTCAGCCCCCCCCACCTTTTTTTTCCCTCTGAAAAACAACAGGTAGGAATTGGCTTCATACAAGCTTGTCATTTTTTCTTTTCAGACAGTGATATTATTTAAGTTAGAGCATCAACAATTCAGCAATTTTATTTAATTCCACAATTCAAAAAGAAATCTTTCACCTCTTCATTCTGTGAAATAGGAAAACTGATTTGTTCTGGAATTCTCTGTCTGCCTTTTGACCTGCTGTCCTTCAAGCAAACATTCAATTGTGATGATAGTAATATGTATTTTAGTCTGTCCGGTAGCAGTTTGCACACATACTTTCACTGCTTTAAATTTGAAAGTGTAATACAACGGGCAGTAAGATCAGTACAGGCAACTTAGCTGTCTTAAATCAATAGCTTATAAAGCAACATCAAAATGAAGCAATTTCCAGCAAACATAAGTCTTTTTCCCTCCTGAGATAAAACATTCTTCAGGAAATACACAGTAGCTCATTAATACAACATTATTTCTAAGCTGATTTTTTAAAAAGCAAGTTATAACTATGAGCACTTACTGTTATGGCCTGGAGTCTTTCCTTCAGCAATTCAGCTTCCTCCATTCTAGAAATCAGAAACAGACAAGTAGTGAAGAAAAACAGAATGAGACCATAAGCAAAAGCTTCTTGATGGGGCTACAAAAAAAGCTGAGGTGATTTGATCCAATTCCAGAGCAGGGAGAAGGCAGAATTTTTGACTTATTGGGAGAGTCCCTGAACAGATGAGCAAATCAGTCCAGACAGACACATGTAATGAGGGTGTGTAGAAGAGGCAGACGTGGAGAGTGCTGGCATGAGTTGACTGACAAGTTGGAACAGTGGAGCACAAGCCCTTTTCCTTCAGAAGCTGCCAACTCTTTGTTTTAATGTGCTCAGTTAGCATGCCATTCCTTCTTTAACTGTTAAATGCCCAGAACAGAACTATTATTACGTTCCTATTTCTTTCTTTCCTTTGTGTATGCCTCTGGTGATAAGCAGATATTTTAAACTTAAGAATTTCTATTTCTCGTGAAGTTTGTTTCACCCGTAATGTTTTAACCTGTCGTAATGTTAGCAGTACAGATGGCATGGGGTTCGTAGAAATGGTGCTTTTAACTTAATTTCCAAGATGAATTTTTAGAGAAGCTGCATTCATAGCTGGAAGAGTGTTTTAGAGATGCTAACCTAAACTAAAAAGAGTTTTAAGCAGTCAGCTCAATCACTCAATGCAAGTGTTAGCTGACCAGTAATTGTGCAGATTAAGACTCAGTGGAAGCTCTGTCTAAGGAAGGATTTCAGGATCATCATTTCAGTCCAAACTGACAGTGCTGTGTTAGGTGAGTGTAAAATGCCACTGACTCTCGTGCTCAATTTCCATTCTGCTGACTCAAGGAATTTTTTTGCTGTGCGCTTCTGCTGAAAACTGCATTATGCTCCTTAAAGGAAGGTGAACAATTTGACCTTTCCAATTACATGAGTGGGAGTCAGCCTTCCAAAATCAACTTAGGAAACTTGCAAAACAAGTGGAACTGCCTCTACTAAAATCCAGCGGTGGAAAAAATTCTGACATGAGAGCAAGATAAAGCTAAATTCAAACAGGGTAAAGTTGTAATGTGAATCCTGAATCTGTTACCCTCGGTATCAGGTAACTTAAGTCTTTGCAAGGACACCATTATGAGAGTCAGCATGGTTTTTTTTTTTTTTCTTTTTCCCCCTACTATTACATTGAGATGACTGAACTCAGCAGGTTTTGGTGAGGTGTTTTATTTTACATGTCAATACAGTGACCTGAATCTTGGTGGCAAATCAGGCTCATTACTAGTAAATTCTAAGATGCTACAAGATCAAGCACTTGAAGTTACATGCTCATAATCCAATTTGAACAAATATTTAATTCCAATTTCCACCTTTCTAGTATGTCATTGCTAGTCCACACGCCCAAGCAGGCTACTCCTCTCCACACAGAAACTAAGGATGTTTTAATGTTTTGCTTATGCTGTGATCCTCCCCTAGGTTTTGTTCAAACATGCAAAGACCCTATGTTTGATTCTCCAATGAAGATTATTATTTTTTGAAAATATTAATATATGCTTCATTTGGTCAGCACCCAAAATTAAAAAAAAATACCACATAAAAGCAAATGAGAAGTTCAAAGGCAAGTGTAGTAAGGTATATCAAGAGCTAGATTACATGGGAATTTAAATGTGTTTAGTTTATGGATTTGAGAATAAATTCAACCGCTACTGAATCAAATATTCTCTTGCTACAGAAACCAATAGGGGCTTTCTGTATAATCTTTCCTAATGAGTATAGACTTCCTCATTTCATCTTTGTGTTCTGCAAAATTCATCTTAGAATTTAAGTGCTTATGTGGATTTCAAAATGTTTATTTAAAGCAGCAAATGGATTACATCAGAAATAAAGTAGTGTATTTTGGCCCAAAATCTTTTCTGATATATATGGAATTCAGTTATCAGTGGGTGAAGAAATTAGACCAGTTTTTCAGGTTCAAATTAGAATAAATGAGATTACATTGCTTTGAATTTCTATGACCTAAAATATTTTCTTAATCTTATGCTCCAAAATTATTTAAACATTAAAAAACCTTACTTATGGGTGCTACATATTTACAGACTAGAAAAATATTTAATGTCATTCCCTAAATTAAACCCTCAGATTTTTTAACTAACCTGAAGATGGATTCTAAAATGTTGCTTCCCTTTCTAAGTGACCGTCAAGAAAGTATTTAAAGCCCACTTAAAACGTTTTAAATTGTTTAAATCATATATATCCTCTTGCTAGGTAGGATTTGTTGTTCAGTCAGTAGGTTGTTTTCCAGTTATCTTAATCCTATTTGAAATGGGATTTATGTGCAAGAGAAGAGATGGACCAGCTGTCACTGTCTGCCTCTTAAGCCTTCTTCACCAACAGGAGTATCCACAGGGTCGTGTGCTGTCAGATCAGTGAATCCAAACAGCTGTGTTTTCAGTCAGCAGGAATCTTGGAAGACTTGGAAGTTTTTTTTTTAAAAAAAAAAAAAAAAAAAGTGTTAACTCCTGTTTCCATAACTGGCAACTGTGCATTTTTCCTTGATTCTCTGAGTTATGCAGAACATGTATCACAATGTTGTAGTCATACAACAAACGTGCTAATACAGGAGTGATAATGAGAATCTAAAGCACGTGGTGAAGCTGTTGCGTAATAATACGGAAAAGTGGGTTGAAATTTAGGAGAATGCAATATCAGAAACAGAAATCCAGAAGTAGGACCACAGAAGCACTTTCACAGCTGGAAATGCAAATTCTGTTTCATTTCTTGAGCAAAGTCTGAATGCTGGCACAGAGAAATCCTTTCACTTCAGAATTGTAGCAGCTGTCCCAGGCTGTACTGTACAAACCCATCCTCAGTTCTACTCTCATTTGTCACACTGTGACAGCCTTGAATTTCTGACAGCAGAGGAATGGAGAAGGGATAAATCTTAGTGAAGGTCTCCTACTGAATATGCCACAGCCTCCTGTACATTGACCCAAAGCCCTGGTGTCTGAGATGCCTCAGCTGATTCAGGAGTGGTCTCTTCAACAGCCAGAACCAAGATTTTGAATTTTAATGGTAGGAAATATTCCAACAAGAATTAGAAAAATTGAAAATCTAAAAACTTGTTCTTGATGAAATATGTATAAATACATAGCTAAAATATTTGGGCAGTTTTACCCCCAAACTTTTGTTAGAGGCTTTCTTATTGGCTGTATGCCTCTTCACAGACATTCCCAAAAGAAATGAGGTTCATTTGTTTTACTCAAATGCTGGTTTAATGTCTTCAAAGCTGAAGGCGGCTTCCATCATTAGTCTGCAAAGTACTTCCAGCTGGTTCAGTCAGCAGTGCATTAACATTGCACAATGAGCAGCAAACACTGTTTGTCTAGGAGGCATCCAGCTAAACTCTGCTGGGGTTCATTGTGGTGCTAATTTTTTGGCTAGAAAAAGTACACATAACACGTGTACTTCTTAGTGATGGAAAACTTACCCATCAGTAGATGAAGTAAGTGAATTTGAGGGACTTCAGTAGCAGCACCCATCACATTACATCTGTTTTACTTTAACCTGAACTCTTTCATACTATAATTTTGTCACGCATTCATACAATCCTAAATGTTGAGCTAAACTGATAGGTGTTTCATGGAATGATGTCTGTGTTCATAAAGAGGAAAAAAGCTGTAAAGTGAGAATAGCCTCTAGAGACAAAGAAAGTCTAGAAACTATCCCAGAATGTAATATTATATATCTAAACACGTGCAGGCATGCATGTATGTATGTACACAAAAGTTATTAGCAACTAGTAAAGATACTACGTTAGGGTTATGGGAATATTCACAGATGTGAACGTTGCAGGTAGGGGTGTGCATAACTACCACGTTAGTCATGTGTGGCATGTTCCATGTGAGACTTTCTCATTGCTTATTTTCCTTCCTTGGCTCAAATATCTACAGCTCTCTATCCTTTCAGTTTCTGTTGATCGCTAAATCTTTAATTTAGTGGCCTGTTCAGCATGTAGAATTGCCTGGCCATTATTAGGTGAATGAGAATTAAGGATGTTTTCTTTAATATTTTACTCAGAGTCCAGGTTATATTAGTTTGTGTGTTGGAATCATGCAGTAAATTGAGGTACAAAAGAATAGAGTCCCCCAGCCATGTCTTTCTATCAAATTATACAATATTAGAAATCATATAAAAATAAATTGTGTATGTTTCTAGGATCCTAGAGGAAGTTCATAACAGAACCTCTGTCATCTCTCAAGAGGGATTAAATTTCTGCCTTGAAGGCCAATTTCGGCGAAGCAACACTTGAAAAATCTTATTACCTACCAGACTGCTCTTTTACCATAATGAATTTCTTGCTTCCTCTCACTGAAGCAAAAAATATCGTAGCACCTCAGTTCTTACAGTTCTATGAAGCTAAATTCTACCTTCTTTACTTGTTTGAGCAGACACACCCCCTGAATCTCTGAGAGGAAAGGCCTTGAACTATTGTTTCTGTTGGTACAACTCCCTTCCTGTTGCTATTCATAACCATGAATATATAAAGTCTTTAAAAATCAAACTAAAGAAACAGCCGTTGGTTATTGCCTTTGATTGCTTTCAAAGCATCGATTGTTTCCATCATAATTTATAACAAATCTTCTAGTCACTTATCTTTCAGTATTAGAAAGAAGTCCTTGGAAGGCAGCATGTGCTCTTCTCTCTGTTCCACATCAGGTGTGTAATACACCGTACGTGCACAATGGGGTTGATCTATAAATGCTGTTGCGCTAAATATGAATCATCTTGCCCCCCTTTTCTGAAATTACACAATGAAATTTGTTGAAGTCTGATTGTTTTTTAGTAAATTAAACGTGTTTTGGTAGCCTATTTCTTGTTCACAGACACTTGTCAGTTCTTGGCCTTATGTATTTTGGAGGCATTTTATGAAATTCTGCATGTGGGATGCTTTCCAAAGCAGCTTTGGCAAACTGTTATTTCTCATTTAAAGCTCACGCTTCAGTGAATAGTTTAAATGTAATTACTGTAGTGATAATGAACGTGAGATTCTTAACAGAATGTGTTCAGGTGCCCAGATAAGTGATAGTGGATTTTTTAATGCGTATATTTTTAATGTAAACAAAGAAAACCACAGTTTGAAATACTCAGGGTCACAGCCTTAAACATCGATGGCAACCAAGCATTTTCCAGCTGCTGCAGATATGCATGTCTAAGAATAGTCCAGAATTTTAAATCCTGCCCAGCCAACTGTGTGGGGAATTTTTAGCAGGGCTCTGAAAAATAGCTTTAGTTGTGCAGTTAAGTTGTTTCATTAAGTGAAACCATATACTCCATGACCAGGGTCAAAGCCTGGGGAAAGTAACAAAACTCACATGGGTATGATACTGTTCATTGTAACGTAAACCGCATGACATATTCTTCTGATTCTTATTTGCTGATGCTCTTGGAGAACGCAAACAGAACAGTAAATGGTGGTATTTGGGACTACAGGATTCAGTAGGAGAGCAGAACAAAATTAGGGCCTGGCAGATATTTTTGCAAACCCTTTGTGTTTACAAGAGCTGTGTACTGAGCAAGTAGAAGCCTTGAACATACAGATGATTTGCTTTAAAAGGTGGAACTGAAGTAAGAATCCCTTAGGAGAAAACCTTTTTTCTGCTGCTGGGGGAGACCAAAAGGTACGAGGACAGAAGTAGCGGTGGTGAAGCCATTCAGCAAGCACTCCTAAAGACCAGCCTGTTTGCTGCAGAATGGAAGCTGTGTAGGTTACATCAGTTGATTCTCATCTCCGGAGGTGTGGGCAGAGCTTGGCTCCCCAGGAAGCTGCCTAACCAGCCTGTGCCTGTAGCAAGATCTACCCTGAATGCTGTTGGATGTTGAGCTTGGGTGCCCTGCCAGACTGGATTAACCTTGTCTGATGGCTCTCAGCAGGAGGAGGAGGAGGTGCTTTCTCCACCCACACTTCCAGTCATGTTTTCCAGCCACTTTCATTCCTCTGGCTAGTCTGTGAATTAATTGGATTCACTAATCTGTCAAGAATATAATCAAAACAAAACCCCACCACAGCTAGAAACCCAAATCTGTGAAAGTTCCCTATGCGAGCAGGCTGAATAGGCTCCCTGAGAAACAAGAGGAACAGTAGCATTAGGGGGTAAGAGGGAATGGGATTCTGGCTGGAGATGGGCAGAGAGAGAAGGATGGAGAAGCGACTCTTGGCAGCAGTGAGCTGCTGGATGAACTCAACCATCTTGCATACCTCAGGCCTGCCCGACCACAGTGGTCCAGGGACTGAGACTTCTTATGCTGATGTATATAATAAGCATGTATGTGTAGCTATTTATCTGAAACTTGAAACTGCTGTGAAAACATGATGACTTCAGACTCTGGCAATTCTTCCTGTGCTTTCAGATATTCACCATCCTGCACTGTGGGTGGGCAAAGAATATCCTCATACAATTTGTTTTGTGTAAGCCCTTCCAAGTATTAATGGGGAAAAAACCATGATAAGATTATGCAAAATTATATTGTTAGCAGAGCTGATAAGATTATTTATGGCAGATAACTCTTGTTGCAAACGTGGGCCTATTTTCTTCAGTGAAGCAGACCTACTTTATGCTGAGAGATGTCTTATTTGGTAGCAGTGGCTGGGAAAACTTGGAACTTGTCTGTCAGTCAGACTGTTAACTTCAGCTGTTCCCTGTTCCTTCACAGTGCTGGTAGGTCATTTAAATAACAGGGATTTTGACTGAATGGCTGGAGCCTACCAAATGGAATACTGAGTGATGCAGTGCCAGGAGCTGAAGCTGAACAGTCGTCTGGATGTCTGGGAGAGTGTGTCACCATCTTAGGTTTTCAACATTCAAATACTTCACTTCTGCTTCTCATGGCACCTTGTTTAGTTAACCCCTTATCTCAGAGTGATGGTTATTAAACAGGAGCAAAGAATTATTGGTCTAATAGGATTTTCTTTATTTTCTCATATGATTTATTTTGATTGTCAGGATTTTAGACTTTTTCATAGCTATCTTACTTTACCAGAAAGATAACGGTATGATCCTTCTTTTCACCTGAATCTGAAGTGGATCCTCTGAGTAATACTAGACTAGACTGCTCGCTTTGTAGTTATTTAGGGTGAAATTACATGAGAAGTTTGAACAGATATAACCATGTGGTGCTGAGAAGAGCCATCTCTCTCTCTCTCTCTCTCTCTCTCTCTCTCTCAAGAGAGAGAGAGAGAGAGAGAGAGAGATCAAAGGTTAACATCTTATTATTATCCATGAGTAATACAAAAAATAACCTAGCTGCAAGGTGTATGAAAGAATATTTTAAGGAATATACACGTTCTTTTGCTGTTTCATTTCATACGTGCAGCTCATATCTAGAGAACTTCATGCCTTGTAATCATGAAGCCATGTATCTTTCATCGTCTCTCAGACTCATTCAATTCGTAATTCTACAAATATCTCAGTAAAATATTGAGGCCATGATTTCATAGAATCATAGAATTGTTGGAGTTGGAAGGGACCTTTAAAGGTCATCTGGTCCAACTCCCTGCAATGAACAGGAACACCTACAGCCAGATCAGGTTGCTCAGAGCCCAGTCCAGCCTGACCTTTAGTGTCTCCAGAGATGGGGGTATTCACCACCTCTCTGAGCAACCTGTTCCAGTGCTTCACTAGCATTACAGTATACAACTTTTTCCTTATATCCAGTCTAAATCTCCCCTCTTTTACTTTGAAACTATTTCCCCTAGCCCTATCACAACAGACCCTGCTGAAGTCTGTCCCCTTCTTTCTTATAGCCTCCTCTTAGATATTGAAAGGCCGCTATCAGGTCTTCCTGGAACCTTCTCCAGGCTGAACAGCCCCAGCTCTCTCAGTCTGTTCTTGTAGGGGAGGCGTTGCATCCCCTGAATCATTTTTGTGGCCCTCCTCTGGATGTCCTCCAACAGGTCCATGTCTCTCCTGCACTGAGGACTCCACATCTGGACACAGTACTCCAGGTGAGGTCTCACCAGAGCAGAGGGGCAGGATCACCTCCTGCTTTCATGTTCCTATTCTGAATGTTAGTTGTATCAAAGCAGTTGGAATAAAATGTATTTTCATTTTTTAAGAGTACCCTGCCACTAACACAAATTAAACAGCTTTTGCAGTTAAGAGATGTCGAGGAATACCTGTTCTTGACAGAAGCAGCAAATGGCTTTGTAATCATTTGACCTCAGAGAACTTCAGAAAAAAATTCCCTTTAGTGGCAGAGCCAGTAGATCACTGACTTTCTGAAACAAGGTTAAAAAAAATAAGTTGGGTGTGAATTTTCAAGAAGTACAATACAGAGCAGAAAAGGAACATTTTCTATACATTATAACCAAACACTTAACTATGTTTAGCTTAATTTGGCCATATTCAGAGAGTAACCTGGACACCTGTTCTGAAAACATGTGAAGGTGTGTACTGAGAAGTACTGGATTCACTGGGTACAGAGCAGTGTGAATGCCCCACGCTTGCGCTAACTAACTGGGTTGGCGATGGCTGAGCTAACACTGCCTTTTGTGTGCTACTATCTGCAAAATAGCAATTATAATTGATGATGCTGTAGTGGTATGTCTGTTTGGTGGCTCCTGCTAGAGGACTGAAAACAACTCCTTTTCCAAGCTCTAATTCCTTTGTCTGCATCATTTGCCTTTAATTGTCTTCTTCTTATTACACCTTCAGCAAAACCGACAGCAGCTCCTGAGCGGTTACATGGTGGAAGCGGTACTTGCACCACACTGACGGTGCCTGTCTTCCAAAAAAACCTTGTGTGAGCCTCTTCCACTTGCTTCTCCTACTTGGACATTATCCTAATCCTCAGTCTTTCTCCTGCCCTTTATTAATCCTATAAACCCTGAGCAAATCTGCCTACCTCTGTCAGTGTTTGGTGAGGTGAGGAAGGTCCTGTTCTCCAGGGTGACAGGTCTCAGTGTGCACAGTCTGCACGTAGGGGCTGCTGTCAAAACTGACCAGCTTGAATCCCCAGCTTTAAGTGTCCATGGGCTAAGCAACTGTGAAACCCTCAGAGCAGCTTTAACATCCTGAAAGAGTTCCTTGCATGCCTGTCCCTTAGGTTGTCTTCTAAACAATGGCTGTACAATGCCTGTGGTGTAGGACTCTTCAAATGAATAAAAGTAAATGGCAGTTCTGAAAGAAACATGAATAATACAATATGTATATAGGACGGACTTTGAAAGGTCAAACATGAATGAATCAATGAGTTTTTTATTCTGCTCATGCAGAATTTTCAATAGAGGAATTTGAATCAACAAAACTCCTTGACTGAATTATTATTCTCTTCTAGAATACTACTTTAAATTCTCTAACTAGCCTTTCCTTTGAAGTACTGATTCACCGGTGGTTTTCTAAGTCCTGTAGGTAAAAGACATCTGTAGCCCAAAACATTTGGTATGAAAGACAAATATACTACATTCTGCCACAAATACTTCTGTGCTAAATCAGCGCTTTCAGACCCACTTTCTAGTGTTCCTTTTTTTTTTTTTTTTCCCTTTTTCAGATAATCCTATCTTCACCCTGTGAATGAATCCTACAATATCATTATGTAGATTAACCTCTCGGATCTGGTTTTGCCTTTAATTTACTTACTTGACTGATTGATTAGCTGACAAACGGTGGTCTGGTTTACAGGAATACTCTGAGCTAGTGAGACAATGATCATGCATTCTAATTTACAGCTACTTCTAGTACCTGTACTCAGGTATATATACTCAGTTTCAGGTGTGAAAGTGAGATAAGAATTATTTTATTTAGTTTGTACATCTTTGATTATTCAATTATTTTTGCCATTTAGTCATCCTGAATAAGTGGATCCTCCTGAGAATGAAAAGGTTTACAACAGTTCATGAACAAGGAGCCATGTCTTTTCATGTGAGTAGGGAATGATGAATAAATAGGTGCAGATGTGCTATGTGTTCTCATTTACCTTATAGGTTAAATTGGTAGTCAGCCTGGGTTAATCTCATTGCTTTAAAAGTTCACAGAATGTCTCTGATGGCATCTGCCTC
The DNA here is from genome assembly GCA_013396635.1 of Penelope pileata. NCBI lineage: Eukaryota > Metazoa > Chordata > Aves > Galliformes > Cracidae > Penelope > Penelope pileata. The sequence goes on along the minus strand of WBMW01004117.1, from coordinate 96,744 downwards.
AAATTTGCTTAATTAGAAGAGATAAATAGTATGTAGGTAGCTCAAAAAGTAATGCCTCCTATTTATTTGTATGGAAACTACAACAGGTACAAAGAGCACAACAACACTATATGACAGAGCAAATTCTCAGCTACAAAACACTGTTTTCCAACACAGTTACCACCATTAGCTGTGCATTTTCATCAGCATTGAAGAGCCTGCATGCCATGCTCGTAACAATCTGCACCAGTGGAGGTGCCCCACTGTCACCACTGCAGAAATGCACCACCACCACCTCACTGTGCTCACAGCCACTGCGTGGGCTCCACAAATGTTCAACAGGTGTTGAGGAATGGCAATGGGTGCCATTTTTTCCACATGGAGGAATATAGTTCCAAACCTTTACTCCATACACACTCCCATGTCAGACACCATTGTGTCAGGCTGCCCCTCTGCTGCCATCTGTCACGTGGCAACAAAATGGAACTGAATGTTGGTGGGAAGGTTCAACCTCTGCTGCCATCCCACCAACATCCACCTCTGATGTTATGAGCCAAAGTAATACAATAGGAGGCATTAATTTCAGAGCAGCCCTTGTAGAACACAGATAATTTTTGGATGGTCATCCTGACATCAGTTCCAGGGAAAGTGTAGAGTAGGCTGATACAAGGTCTAATAATACAGTAAAGGTAGGTGATATACTGAGCACCGACAAGAGAAAAATAATTTGTTGTATTTATTTTTCTCCTGAGAAAGGTAATAGAGTTGATATATTATGTTCATTGGTGTCTTCATTAAGAACCAAGCTTACATAAAGCCAACCAACAGAGACTGGTAAGAAGCAAAGTAGGCAGTTCAGTGTCATGGCGTGATCTGGAACACTAGCAGACAGTGTGCTCATAACCAACGTTCATTACAATACTCTCATACGCACGGTCATACTTTTAGGTGGGATGAAACTCATAAGATTAAGGCACTGTCCTGAAAACTGTTGATGTTGAGTCATGCTGGATAATCAGATGAATATTAACTTTGATAGCAAGCCTGTAGCTAAAATAGATAATGCGATCCTAGGAACTACCAATAGGATTCCTGAGTAGGTCTGAAGAGATTTAAACTTCATCTGTGTTTGGGAATGAGTGCAACTGTTGTGGGGAATAAATTATCCAATTTTGCTGGCAGTATTTCAGAAAGGATGCTAAACTCTTACTGGAATGTTAAAGGAAGAATGATAGAAAGATTTAATAGAAACTGTTCTGCAAAAGGAGTTCAAGTTCTTCAGAAGCGCTTTATAAGAAATAGAAATTTGACATTAAAGATCTTCCTACTTTAGCAAAATGGTAATGGAGTACAGTGACTGGATGTTGAAAGTTGAAATTTTTGCACACTTGAAGAGATTTTTATAAGGGATCTTGAGCACTGAATGCCAAAAGATCTGAGCATAGACTATTGCTGCAGACTTTAGAGGAAAAAAAAAACAAACCAAAAAAACTGTGGAGTGGGTAAAGCAAAATTATGAAACCTATGACAAAAACTGAAAAACTTCTTAGCATGGTCTGGAAAATGACAAATTAGATGATACAAAATCGGCTTAGCAAAGTGTCAGCCAAACTTGTCTGTACTGTTCAATACTATTTTGGACATTAAATAAGGGTTTCCAAGATCCCTGACACAGAGCTGCTATTCCCATGTCCCCAGCCATTCTGCCACCCCAGCCAACAGAAACACTTTTTGCTCTTCCACAGGTTCTCTAGAGCAGTTTGTGAGTTTTGGGAACAACTAAACTTCCTTAGAGACTCAGACACCGCTTTCTGGTTTTAATGAAACATTGCCTTGTATTTCTTTGAACATAAAGCTGTTTAGCGACTGGGCATGCATAGGTAAGAGAGCAGGTAGGAGTAGGGCTCTCCCCTCCAGCTGAATTGTTGTAAAACTTTTACCTTTTCAACACAGTTATACCTTAAGCTAAATTTGACTTGTGTTTTTTCATCTATTACTTTTTTGTAATTAGCATTAGATGAATGAAGATGAGTAAAATTGCTCAAGTTATTTAGAAACAAATGCCTTACTGTATAATTGAAAACACTATTTACAGGACAATTTTAAAAGTCTCCTTATGAATATATTTTCATTTCTTTCCTGACTTTCCCCACTGCCATAAGAATTTTAAAAAATTCTAGCACACCAGAATTTGCTATTTGTCACAGGTAGGTGGTGTTTTTTGGTAGTTAGCGGAGAGTGTTATAGCATCTACAGTCCTACTGTACTGGTTATAGACAGTATTTACAGAACGTTTGTTGTGACAGCTATTGAATTCACTTGCTTGCAACCTTCCTTCTTCAAGCTCATACATTTTAAGCTGTCTTTTATAGAACAATTGTTTTTCAAATGCGGACTGAGTTTGCCAGTTTCATATTAGTAATGAAATGAAGGTGTAAGGACAGTGTGTCTCTTCATTATCTTATTATAAGCCTAGCTGAAGCACAGCAATTTGGATGAGATCTGAATTATTCAGAATCTAGCTAAAATGTCAGTTGCTCATTTAGTAAAATAAACATTGAAGAAATCCCTTTAACCTGCATTTTCAGCTTACAGATAGTCATAGAATATAACAATTGCAACTGACTGTAGCTGTAATGATATGCTGCCAAAGTTTTGCTACCAAAATACAGGCTAGCCCAGCCTAGAAGAGAACTGAAACAACTGCTTGATTCCTGTTGAAAGCCCTGGAAGTCTTAAGCAAGTGTTTTCCATGAAGTATGAGCTGCCTGTGTTTCAGAGGGTGTTTCTGTTTTATTTTATTTCTGTTGCAATAGGCTCCTGCGCCTTTCTGGTCTCCATAACTTATCTTTTTTTGAATTATTTCGGATGGCGCAGACCCAGCAGCAGGCTAATAGGCTATAGTCATCATTAGCAAATGTGATTTGCCCTTGAACAGACTCCTATGCTAACCTTTTTATGATATCACTATTCTTTTTTGGGAGTAGCTGCATTTGCTAAATGCAACCTGCCCCTGTCAGTTTGCCAAGGGAAGGTCCTGTCATGATTTAGTACCTCTCAAAAAATGTCTCGGTGTGGCTCGGCTGACTTAATTCTTTGCATGCTGAGACTGTTTGAGTATAGCAGGCTGACTGTTTTCACAGAGGGCTATCATTCAGATCTCATCTCAATGCCCTTCTAAATCAGCAACCAGACTTGTTATGCACTAACAGATGACAATAGTTTGGTGATGAGGAGTGGCATTTTTTACCTTGAGAGACTGGAGGTTGAGCCAGGGGCTGACACAGCATTTCTCCTCAGTCAAAGCTTATGCAAAAGTCCCTGGCTCAGTTGATACAGAGCAGAATGTGCAACCCAGCAAGCAGAGCTTCTGCTAAATCCTGAGCCTCCGTGTGCTCGGGGTTTCCTTAGAGGTCAGCCTGATGGCATGAAGAGGAATTGCCTGGAAGGAACAGCACTTCTCACTTGGCAGAAGCACTATCTCATCTATGTTGGAGCAGCACCACTGCCTCAGTTTAATTCCCATGACAAGGCCGTTTGCTGCAGCAAGCACAGCTGTTCTTTACAAAGCATTGCATGTGTGTGTCAAGTTCAGCACACTAGGGGCAGATTTTCAAGAGTGCTCAGTCAACTCCTGTGACACTTACAGGCTGTTTTCAGAAAACCCAGGGCAGTGAGCTCTGAACAGAGAAGAGCTGTAGAAACTCTGCCTCTGCCATCAGGGGGAAGTCCCTTTCCCTGTGCAGCGATTTTCTATTCATGCAAGGAGCAACCACAAGTTCTCTTGTTTTCAGAGAGGCTGTTAATTGGCTTTTGAAAAGAAAAATGTGACTTGTCAATTTCAGAGCTTTTAGTCAGGTACTTAATTCCTTCTTTCTTGATAAGTGGTAGTCATTGATAATTATTGAATGGTGTATAGACAGCACAAGCAACATAACATTAAGCAGAAGAGATAACACTTCTAGTCGCATGCACGTATCAGCAAAGTGCGTATTACAAATTTTTCTTAGGCACGTCTCTTTAAATACCCCTCCTTCATGCAAAGTACTGACCACTGACAGAATGCAGTCTGTGCAGTCTTTTCCAAGAGACTAGATGTTTTATGAACACTTGGGCAGGCAATGGTGCCTGCAGTGATCTTAACAATAAGAAACTAAGGGGGCCTTCATAAAAGCTTATCTTTGAGTCTGTGATGCTGTGCATGTGCTACCTTTTCTGATAATGTTAGAGACCTTATCTATACTGGGTAAAGCATGCTGATAGAAAACAAGTATTTATTCTACCTCAAATAACATAATATGATTCAATGCTTAGTGCGACCAAAGATCATCAGGAGTTAGTTTGACCTAGCCTTCCACTCCCTTAGCTTTAACTATACCTATATAACTCATTTTTAAACTAAACACTTTTTTTAAGTCCAGCTGTCTGTTTATTCTAGTCAACAGCTTATTTTATAGCACTTAGTGGTTTTTTTGTTTGTTTTTTGTTTTTTTTTCCCCCCCAAATTTCTTCCCCATTGAGAAAGGATACAGAACACTGCCTAAAGGGTGACAAAATGTAATGGGAAATGTAGGGCATGGTGGTTCATGATCCTGAACACACACTACATGCAAGTAAACTGAAGTTTCTTATGAACAGTCATAAGGACTGACAAAAAAGCAGGTGGTAGTGGGAGACTTGGCTGGCCTGTAGTACTAACAGCAAGTGAGGTGGGAGGAAAGTTAACCCCAGAAAAGGATGTTGCAAACCAGAAAAAAAAAAATAGAAAAACATACAGAAACATCACTATTTCGTGTTGATTACTTTGATTTTGTTTAATTTTAATGCTGTTTCACATTGATGATAAACTTATAAATGGGCCTTAACACTTCTGGAAACATTCAAATAGATCGTGCTTGGACTTCTGGAAGAAATCCAGAGTTACTAAGGTAACCTCAAGAACACATAAAATGGAAGAGATTGTGAGAATCAGATCATGGTGAACTCTAGGAAAAAGCTGACTGCCACGTGAGAAAGTAAGTTTTGGAAGAAGCAGTGTTCGTGACCCATAGTTTGGTCTTTGGTCTAGCCAACAGCAGGTATGTAATAACACCTTGAAAGTTCTTTGATCAGCAGTTCTGTTCCCACACTAGGAATGAGGCAGGGCTTGCTCAGCTGATATCTCATTCTGACAAAGAAATTGAGTCACAGGATGGATACAGAGCAGGAGTTGGTGCGGTATCAGTAAGAATAATAACAGAGTAAACCTCCACCAACCACTGTTTGTAGGAGAAGTAAGAGCATGGAAAGGGTAACCAATAACATATTTAGTATTGCTCAGCTAATGTAAAGGCAGAACTTTCAAAAAAGGAAGTATAGAAACTGGCCTTGCACCAAGGATGAACCTGCTAGGTCTTGTAGATGTCAGCTGTCTGAAGTGGATGAGTCTACATGTTTTGTCAGCTCCTGGCAGTGTATGTACCACCTACAAAGAGGGACGGGTTGTGTTCTGGCAGGTAGAGATGGGATGACACAGTTGGTTAAGTATGGAAACAACATAACGACACAGTCATCAGGCTGCATGAAACTTGATGAGAGCAGAAAGGCACTGTTTGAGCTGGCATTTTAAGAAGAGAGAATTCTCCCTCTTCCGAGGTTCTGACATGATAATGCTTCTTCCTGAGCGTTCTAGCAATTCTCTTTGTGTGTTTTTGTACTGGATGAAACTAACGTTGCTAGGGAGGAGTCCATATGTGCTTGTAAAGCTTGGCTCAGAGAGCCACGTGAATGCTAAGACACACTTCACAGATTCTGATCCTTCAAGCCTGCAGCATAGGGAAATGAGTACTAACAAATCAAGGTGGCTAGGACTTCGTTATATGGAACCTGATCCTTATTATATAAAGCCTGATCCTCTGTGTCTAATTACCAGTTCATATCTAGCCTAACTCCCCCAAACCTGATGTGTAACCTTGACAGAGTTGCTTCATGTTTACATGTGTGTAAATAACACACAGAATTATGTCTGCTATCTGTGAGCAGCAATGGATGCTGTTTGACCACCGTGGAGTTTCAAAGAGCTTTAAACCCCTGAGTTACAGCACAATTTGCTCTTGAGGGGTAAAAAGTAGCTTTAATTATTCTGAGAGATCAAATTCATTAAAGAATGGTCTGGCTGTGCAATTTAATTTCTCTTCTTTATAACATCCCCTGGGATATTGCAAGCTTGGGCTGCAGGGGGGGAAAGCTAAACAGCTTAGCATCTGCACCAAGGGAGCCAGCCAAAAGAACATTACTCTTTTAATGCTCAAAATTGACTAGAAAGCTAGAAGTAATTTTCAGTGGCATGCATAAAGTTAGGTTTTAGCTCATTCATAGCCTCCTGGGAATAGTTTTCTAAAATAACTTATCTCGTGGGTATCTTTCTAACACCACACACACCAACTTTATCCCCCAGCATTGACTTTGTAAGGAAGATTGAGTATCATTGTCTGTTACTTTGATGGATGCTGGGAATAATAAACAGCCTGGATCTATTCTCTACCTAGGAGCCCTTGAAAAGCTCTTTGTATAATGGGAAATATCACTTTTTACTGCGTTTCAATTCTCACCTCAAAAAAGGTCATTTCTGTGTACTCTGTAAACCTCTTGGAAAGAACATACTTGTTTTGAAAGAAAAATTCTTGAACATCAACCAAAAATCTCTCTTAGAGGATGAACTATGTTCGGTTTTGCAAGGATTAAAGTGCGTGTTCCAAAACAGTCATTCATCATTACTTTAAGCATCCCTAAAATATAATTCTTAGGTAATATGTGTGTAGATATGGTTTAGGTTTTTTTTACTATGTAAAAGTACACCTTGATATATAATGAGCAATTAGAAAATTTTCTCATTTCTCCCATTATAAGGAATCTCAAAGAATTTGCTGACTCTTTTTGGATTCTACTGAGCAATTCCAGGGCATGGTGATCTCAACTGTGCAGGGGTTGAGGTGACAAAGAGCACCAAGAAATGAAGGATTCATAGCTCAGAACAAATAATTACAAGTTATGTCTGGGCAGATTCAAGGTCAAGCTTACTGTCTCGAAACAGAGAATCTTTATGGGAAATGGCAGTTTAGAATTAAGTCTATAGAGGAATATATTTGCCCCTGCTCAACTACAAGACAAGCTGCGTTAATGTGATTTACTACATTGAATTACTCTGCAGTGAAATTAGCATCTGCCAAGCAGTTTTTTTGGAAAAGAGAAATCTTTAATTTCTAACAGAAGCATGTGGTCAAATGATAGTTAAGACACACATCAGCCTGGCTATTCTGCAGTTAGCTGGAAGCACCATACTTGATGCATCAGGGGAGAGAGAAATAAGAATACCCTAGTGTCTCCTGAGTCTTTCAGCCTTCATTGTTTGCTAGTCAGCTATTACCAAAACAGGACAAAATTAATTCGGATATTTTTGAAGTCAGAAGAGTTATAGTTGTATTAGGGTCCAACCTTCTTAGTACATTGTCTTACTGAATCTTGCAGAATCTCATTTTAAGAGCTTTTTTCTAATTGAATGCAGTGTTTAGCTTGGCTTTTCATTATTCATCATGAGTCATCCTGCTGCCTGTTCAAAAGTTGCACTTGCAAGGTGTTGTTTTTGCCTTTTCTTGATTTTCAGTCAAGCTTCTTTTTTCATCTGATAATGCCCAATACTGTGACTTCAGTCTCACACAATTCCAATAGGACTGACATCACTTACAACCTAGAGCAAGTTGCGAATACTTGGAATTCCAGTCTATGAAGCAGGTGAATATTTACCTTTAAATATTTGCTTTCAGTATGATGCCATCACACTGAAATTCTGACGGACAAACCCAAGCTTGGAGGAAAATGTTTGCTAGTTTTCCCTCATTGTTCTTTCACATAATAGTTGCTATATTTTCCAGCATACTGTTTCCTCAGCTGGCATTGCCAATGTTAGCTATTTCCAGACTAATGGAAACTTTCTTCTGAATGAAGATAGTTGTACTGCCATCTATTTGAAAATGGAAAACTTTTGTAATCTTTATCTACAAAAAAATAAGATCTTACCACAAATATAGAAGCAAAGCACTGTTTGTACCCAGATCCCAAATATGTATTTGAAATAGCTATTAGCTGGAAAAACATCTGAGAATGTGACAGAAGATGAGTACTCTTAATGTCTAATCATGAAATGGAGAAATTTATTCTCTTTGCTTCTTGAGCTTTTTATTCCCACAGGAGATGGCCTTTTGGAAAAGGAAATGTGGCAAACAGGAAATGAAGGCATTTAATGAAGGAGCGTGACTGTAGCCTGAATTGTTGGCTTGGCCTTATCACATTCTAGATAGAGGAATGGAAGATGAATGGATTCACACCCAAATTCCACTGCTGTCATCAGCAGAAATTTAGAACTGGGCACAGGGGCCACGTGTCCACCTCCATGTGGAGCTGTTAAAGTGCAAAGATCTCTGAGCCTGTGTTCTGAAGTACACTTGGTTGGTTGGTTGGTCAGTCTTGCTCTATGAATGGGAGTGGCTAGGTATTATGGATGCAACCACAGTGCCAGAGATATCTGTAGCCTACCTGAAGAGAGGCCTTATGTAATTTTTGGGACAAGGATTCATGATGCTACACTTCTGGCCATTTTTTTTCCCCTCTAGACAGCATTTTCAGACCTCCCCAAAGCAGCATGACAGCTGACTTCATTCTTTTCCTGCAATCTGCAGCCACAGTGTGGCACAGTGTTATGTTAAGGGTATAAAATTCTGATCTCTTGAGTAATTTCTCAGATGGATCTAATGTATGGAATAGCTTTACAGTTAAAGCAATTTTTCAGGTTCATAAATGCCTCAGTTGGAAAATACATAACCACAGAAATGAAGGTACAAGAGGACATATAAAAATGTTCCAACTTTGTGTAACAAACTTTAGATAGACCAGATTTCGTCGTTAAGTATTAAGATATTGTGATCTCCCTGTTCTTAAAACCAGAGTAGAAAATGGAGAAAACAACTGAACAAATTGTTTATCTTTCAGTTTATGGTTGTATGTCACAAAGGGAGACATGCTTTTTTGTAACTTTCATGTAGCAACTGCCAGAAAAGGGCAAGTAAAGAAACTGGCATAAAGTACAAGTTTATATAACTGTATTTGCATCTTTGTACAGAGTATGCAATTGCTAGAAATAGTTGCTTTGCAGGATTAATCAGTGGCCAGCCATCCACCAAATGATACATGGCCCCTAGCAGACATTTTGAGAAGTTCAGTTCTACCTATTTGTTCTCATTAAGAACATTAGCTGGGAGGCCTGTCAAATGCTTTGTCAATGATCCCTCCAAAGCCTTTCCTGTATTTGTTAATTGCCTGGAAATCGCTATGATGTTCTCATTTCAGAGATTTTATTACAGGCTAAACGTAAGTACAGTATTATGAAATAAAATGGGAAAAAATTCACCTCTTCTTTCATGATTTAATTTGTCCAGAGGTCTGCACTGAATTTTTTATTCAATGCGTGACTTGTCTAAAGTAGAAAATGACATGAATTTAAAGAATGAGGCCATTAGCATTGCCCCACTGAGTTTTAGTTCATTTACACCATGATGAATCAATAACCATATACTTCTGAACTTGTTTGCACTGCTCTACACCCTTTATATGTTGGATTAATATCGTTATCACCTATTAAGCATGAGAACTTCCTATGCTGGGAATATCCCTTATCAGAGCTGGGTAATCTTCCTGTTGCAATGCCTCTCAGTCAACGTACCAAGTGGGATGATTGAATCTTCCTAGCTAATGGCTAACAGATAGGTGCTGCTCATTAGAGGTTTCCCTTTCACACTTAATGTTTGCTATCTAGCTTTTGGGAAACTTTATTCATGTAATCTATTTAGTATTCAGTATGGAAAGTTACTTTAGGGTGTGCAGGGGCAGTACTAAGTGGAATGAAAGAACTATGCTGGCTATAGTGGAAAGAAAGGAAACCTTTCCAAACAATAAGTAAAGGTTCACTGCTATCTGTAGAAAGCTCTAGGTATAAAAAAGTAAAGGTTCATTGATAGCAGTAGAAAGCTATAGTCATAAAAATTCTATAGCTACACCTTTGTGGTGTTTGCTAGGAATCACATTGTTCACTGCTCTGTATGGAAATGTACAGTGGTGGAGGATCTGACACTACATTTCCATATCAGATTGTGAATTCCACCTGGATTCCAAAACTTGAAATGTCTTTAAACAAACAGATGAAGCTTTCTTGAATCGTTAGTCATGAGAACATATTGTGTGGACCAGTTTACTCCGATTCAAATGCCTCCCTGAAGTTATCTTTTATTTTTACAGAAAATACCACCTGGAAACAGATGTGTTGAACTATGTTCACCAACTCTGAATCCTGTGATGTAGCACTGGTTGAAATGGTGTGCATTGATAGACCATAGTCAAACAGGCTGTTATTACTGTCTCTCTGAGTCAGTCTGGACTTCCCTCAATGCTCAGCCTTCCTCCCTGAACACTTCTGCCTTCAGATTTCATGGCATGATCTGCCATGCCTTTTCTTTGTTGTTTCCAAATTAGTGGCTATATATATTCATATTATTATATGAATATATTAGTGAAATTATACAGGGTCTTACTGCTGTTTGTGCAGATAAACTTTGCTATCAGTTGCACAGCTAGTTGTAACTGATTTATACAAGTCCTACCTGAATCCTAAAGGTGACAGGGACAGTGCCAGGCAATCACAGCTCTGCTCTTTGCTATCTGCCTTTTGCTCTATATAGCCACGTTCTGTGCACTTATGACATAGTCCTACCAGGAATTCCGTTGCTGTACGTTTGTTTGACATGCCAGTAGCGGTTAAAACCTTTGGGAGTTCCAAAAGGAAATGAAATCCCCCAGACATGTGTTAGTAAAGTCTTTCATGTCTATGGAAATTTTTAGTGCACTGCTGGAGATTGGCATGTGGAATATCTTCCCTTTTTGATTGCTCTGATCATCCCCTTTCTGATACAAATCAACTTTGTGTGTCACATTTAAAGTGTTGTTGTTTATATGAGAATCCATTAGCTTTAGGGGTCAAGTCTGAGACTATCCTTTATGGGAGTCAGGGTTTGCCAATGAATACCGCTACCCATAAGATATAATTGCAGATGTGATTTTTAAAAAACATTTTTTCTGATGCAAATTAGAAAAAGAATGGCACTAGATAGCTGCTGAAAAACTGAAAAACCTTTATATTTATGCAGATCCTGAATTTCTGAGATGCGTTTGCCGTGACTCTTCAGCCAACAGGACCACACAAGCCACTGAAACAACTTGAGGCATTCTTTATTTAGAAAAATGGTGATAGGTATCAATGGCAGTTTGTTGGACTGAAGCTGCCAGAATTTGATTTCAGCCTTCTCTGTGCCTGAAGTTGGATTTATTTTCATTTTTTATGTGGGTGATATATATAAAACCATAATCAGTGAAAATATTCACTGTGCATTCACTGGCATCTGCTTAAAACTTCTCACACAAAGTTGGCAGATCAGTTCTTTGCTGAGGTGGACATTCTGAGATTAAACTAATTACGTACCAACGTTGATTGGGATTTTGCTGGAGTGTTTCATTCCACCAATTCCATGTGCACATTTCTATAGCTTATTACAGATTTAAGCTAGATTTTGAATCACCACTGCATGCAGTAAGCGGAGATGGGCATCTCTAGAAGGCACTTTCACTGTTTTGAAACTGAGGAATTGCTCTGGAAGTAGCTGACTCCCTCTGCTGACTACAGAGCCTTATTTCTGCTGTGCTAATTTTCTTGTTGACAAAACAATCTTGATTCTTTTTTAAAAAAATCCAGGTTAGAACAACTCTAATGTGTGGGCAAATTAAAGTCTACAGACTTTGCAAATACATTAAGTGAACATTTTAACATGAACAGAAGAATTTGTGTTGCATTTCTATGTTAATGTGTCTTCTTTATCCCCCCTATTGTGAGCCTTCAGCACTTTTAACTCTATTTGGGCTGCTGACTGCAGTTGAGTCTAGAAAAAATGGAATGCTATCCTGAAGGAATCAGGCTGGATCTCTGTCTATTATCCCTTGGCAATGCCATGCAGTCCAGCATTGATACTTCTGACAAAGAGCTGTCAACCTCACAGTGGGCAGATATGGAATAATCTGCCCTTTCGCAGACTCTCAGGGGGTTTAGCCTGATCTGTAGCAATTAGTGATTGGCTTGAATTCTGAAACATTAAATATGAAAATTCTGAAAATTATAATTCTTAAATTATTATTTCTGAAAATAATTCTGAAACATTAAATACGAAAATGAAAGTTGATATCTTAATTATACCCAAAAATTCTGGAAATAACTACTTTGTCCATGTCTGAGCATTAAATCATATATTTCAACAGCCTACTATGGCAATAGATTGTTTAGACAGTGAGTGTACAAGTCTTATTTTATATATTTGCTTTTCTATCTTTTATGGAACTATTCCTTGTTTTGGAACAGAGATGCAAACAGATGAGGAATTTTTCATCTTCCTTACTTTGTCTGCTCCTTTCTGCACCATTCTAAAAATAAGTGATTTTACTCTAGATTAATCTGTGGTAATGACTGCTATAAATACATTCTAAAATTGTTGTTCATGATTTCTGCACTTATATAACTTCTGTGCATTTTTGGCTACAATTGTGTACATAATTATATCTTCACTTATCTAAGATAATGCTGATGTCCATTTCTTGAGCAAATATTGCCATGTGAGCATACCTACCCGTAATACAGGGTTTGACAAAGTGTGCTGGTAACTCACACTTTGTGTTTATCAGCTTTGACTTTTCTTTCTCATCATTGCATCTGTTCACCTAGTGTGCTTGGATCCCTTTGTGTAGTAATTTCAGTTTCTCTTATGCTGTGCATGGTCTGTTGATTGATAACAGAACTGAGATTCTACATTCCTTGGTAGATACAATTCATAGTAATCTATGTAGAAACGCATTAATTTCATTTGTACCTAAGCACATTAAGGAAAAACTCCACGTATTATGTTATGTGTATTATTTAAATGAAATAATAAACGATAACAGCTATAGTTAAACTAGTGAGAAAGGAAAAGGCATGAGGAATTTTTAAAATTCTTAACTGGTTCATAATTCATCTGCTTATTTTTACAAAAAATGTGAATCTCTCTACCAAAACTACTGATGTCAAGGGTTATAATTTACCACAAAACAGGCAAAAATGACTAAGGTTAATTTTCTTCCCTGAAAGACCACACTTTCTTCTCTATTTAAAATCAGTCTCTGTGATTTGATTTGTCAAACAGAAGTATGTTTGGAATAGTTAGATTAAATTTAACTACATTTCAGCATTCTCTTGTCTTTTCTTTGCCACCTGTTTATCTATCCTCTCTCCCCACTTTCCTCTTCTCTCCCCAGAACAGTAACATTCACATCAATATTTTAAAATTTGTTTACTTCTAACTTTGAAATAAATACTTATCTATTGCGAACTGGCACAAACACATTGAAGGTGTTCTCGATTAATCCAAACAGTTCTCTGTCCTATCCTACCACATCTGAAAGCATAAGAACTCAAAATCCAAACTCACAGCATACTTTGTTTATGTATGAGCTAGGATTTTTTTTAGCAAGAAAGAGAAAAGCATAGTAAAGAGCAGAATCAAAATACTGTGGAAGGGCAGATTTTGATAGTCACATTTCGTAAGAGCAGTATACAGCCTAAGTAGATTTTAAGAAGTGGAGATCTTACCTTTTGTGTCTTTGATGTTCAGAAACAAACGCATCAGCCAGTATTTTGATGTTCACGTTTATCACTACCACTTTGCAAATGGCAAAATGGCAGAGGACTGAAAGATGTACAGAGATGACAAGTCCGTTTGGTGCTGTGTTATTGTGCTGTATTTGGGCATGTATCCAGGTGAAGTGTGACCCTTTTGTGGAGTTAAGAAAAGCAGATGGAAAAGGATATTTTTGAAATGCCAATGATGGATCTAAGAAACACTTGCTAAAGACACTTCCTATAATACATCGGTTAATTATCTAAGAGACCTACTCGATTTGTTTGCTGGTTATAGTCTAGTAAATATTTAACTTGCTGCATAAGAGACTTGGGTCTGCGTGATTTGCAAGTGGGTGTAACCCTCACCTTGGTATTTATTGGGGCCCTTTGTTCTGGACAAAGCCTAGCTAAATTAGTGGGTGAGGTAAAGATCGTGATGACTTACTGTAGCTGCTGGACTGATAAAAACGTTAGGCAGGTGATAAAGGTTGCTTTGAACACAAGTAATAAAGTCTCATATCGTGAACTATTTAAAATGAAATAAACACGTTGGCAGTCTTCAGGAAAAATCACAGTGAATGCACTCTAAAAATTGAATTCTGTGATCAGGAATGCTAAATTTTCTTGCAGATACAATGAGTATGCTGTATTGGCTGTGGAATCAATATATGTTTTGTTTCATGCAAAGTTGCTGTAAAGGCAATAATTTCATGGCAACTACTCAATTTTCCTGTGTCAGCTTTCATGACACCCTGAGTTGCAGATCTTGTGGTGTATGAAGAAAGAAAGAAAATGTGCCTCCATGTTTGGAGGATGCCATACCTGGCCCTGAGCCAAAGCCCAGGCTGTGAGGGTTCAGCATGCACCTCTGCAAAAGAGTGTCTGCATCAGGCTGCAAGGGATTCACCCAAAAGAATATGTGGTCTCAAATATTAATGTTGTTTATTAGACAGATTGAAAAACCAGGAAAAGTGCTTCTGTAAACAGATGGCAGAACAAAGAGTTAAGGACGCTGGCGGGCTGGGTGCAGGCCAGCAACCAGTGACTTCTGCCACCTGCAGTGGAAGTTTCAGGAAAATCTGCAGTGTCAATCTCTGAACTTCAGTGAAAGACAAGGTCTTTATAACTCATTTCGTACTCTTTCATACATCTTTTAGGTAGATAAACTTAAATGAAATGGAAAATATAACTTTGTAGGTGTTCTTTCTGCACTTGGCCAGGTGAAACTCCTGAAAATCCCAGGCTTCCTACGTGGATTTTGCCTCTGTTGTTTGTCTTCATGAAACAATAAGAAAAAAATGCAAAACATCAGCGAGGAAGTAATTTTAAAGGTGATTTAAAAAACTATTTAATCAACTGCTGTATGCAAGATTTGCAGCTTGAGACTGCACAGGAACCTCCAGGGTTGTTATTTTAGAGAACTTCCTTTAAAAAGGATTCTTTATGTTTGACTCTTCCCCAGATGCCAGCGGTGCGGACCTGGCCATGCCAGCATGGCCCTGAGTCCCTCATGCATGGATGGCTGTGGCAGTTGGGCACGTCCTTGCGTCCTTGGGCACCTGTAGGGGCTAGGGTGTTAATCATTAACCCCCAATGCCTCAGCGTGCAGTGATGTTCAGGGCAGTGTAAGAGTCTGAACTCATTGAAATATTTGTGCTTGTCTCTGGGACAGAAACGACATAGCTTTGAGTATTTTTCTCTTGTATCCGTTTTGATAATCTCTGGAAACGTGCACATGGGATTACTTTTTGCTATACGCCTGTCAGCATAAAATTCAGTCAACAGCTATACACAGACTGTGTAAAATTAGGGTGCGTTACGGCGATGTCAAAATGCAGTGAACTGGAAGTCTATACAGATTTGAGAATATTATCCTTCATCATTAAGAACTGAGCAAAAATTGTTTCACTTGGCACTGGATCACCTCTCAAATTAGTATTCTTGTAATTAATTTGTTATGTTTAGTTTATTGTTCAATTTTGTAGTGTATGAAAGTGACCCACCCTCCCAGTGATTTCCTATGTGTCATTTTCTCCAAGAAGTACTGCCAAACCTTCATCTGAGACTGATGTACCGCTCTGATTAAATGTCATTTGCAGCAATAGAAATCTGGGAGCCTACTTTTCACGTGTGCAAATGTTTCCAAACAAATACATGCAAGTATACACAATTGTTAATGTCTCCCAGCCTCTTGCAGAGTGCTGAAAATAAATTGCATTGAAGATTTGTTGACATTTCTCTCTGAATAACAGAAGAGTTTGTTTCTATCCAGGCAGGACAAAATACCTCTGGTTAACTTTGTGTGACAAAACCTAGACAAACTGAGTGTGTCAAAGGTCTTTAGCCTGTAAAAAAAAAAAATCCTGATCTTTTTTCTGTAGTTTGAGTGACACTGGAGGAAGATCCAAGACGCTGGGAGAAAGGGAGTGCTGGTTTCTCAACTGCACATGTAGGCAACACATCTCTTGGTGCTCAGCTTTGTGATTTATGCTGCACAGTTGTTCTTATTCAACTAAAATTTAAAGACAATTTTTATTCTTAGAGAGAGTAAAACTGCTTTAAACTGCCTTATTCCTGCAGTCTCACTTTGGAAGATGCATCCTGATACCACTTCCAGGGGTGAATCTCTGGGCATAGTGTGAAATATGTTTTATTCCTTAGTATATTCTGCTGTTAGGGTCTCATGTTAGGGTCCTTCCAGTGTGCCTACATTAGTGTTCTTGCTTGGATCAGGAATGTGCTTGTGAAGTCAATCTGCTTGTCCTTGGTAAGCATACTTTCATTCACATTGTGGAGCAGTCTTGGTGTGCTTTCACTGGATCTCTTTCAGATGTATCTGAAGAGGATGGTGTGTCCCAGGACCATATTTAATGCTCAACAAGTGCATGACGTCCATAATGGGACCTGATCAGCTCTTGTTTGAGGTAACTCCCCAAAACCACATATAGTGAGGATGTCAGGTAGTCAGCCCCAACTGCTTCATTCCATAGATCTGTTTCCAGTGGAACTCAGCTCTTGCTAATGTGTTAGTTTTTGTTGTTGTTGTGTTTGTTTTTGTTTTTATTTTGTTTTTGTACCTCACACATCCAATGGCACCTTCTCTATTTTAGGAGGAAAGGAGGCTTGCCAGAGCCAAGTCTGAGGTTATACTGAATACGTGGCAGGTTGCTCAGTGTTGGAGTTCTGAAATACCTGAACTAGAGAAGCAGAAATCAACAGTTCTGGGGTTCAGATTTCCACAGAATCAGAGTATTTCCCATGTACTTGATCTGGAGCTAACTTCAAGCTTGTCCATCCTAGGAAAGTAGGGAAGTGGAGAGAGGCACAAAAAGACATTTTCCAGCAAGCAACAGTGAAGTGACAGAAAGGAGCATTCTCTCTTTACGCCATGTAAATAACCGTCTCCAGAATCTTCTGGGACCCACTTTAATTTTCTTACATTCCCAAAATCTTATTTGAAAAAAGAAGTGATAGAGGCTGACCTTTCAATGTCGTGTTTCTTCATGTGGTATACTTGCGAGAAAACTAGCGAGTCTTAATGAAAAATAAACTCCAGTAATGATGAACTAATGCAGTCCTAATGGAATGCCCCGAGACTGACTGGAGTTTAATGCCATGGCAGTGTAGCAAGTTTCTGGATTTTAATGAGATAAGCAAAATAACTGGCCTTTACATCATACTGTTAATAGGCTGAACCTGATTAAATTAGAACAGAAGCGGTTTTCGTACGGAGGCAGGTATATTGTGAAAACACTGAGTTCAAAGTCAGTGACATAGCAAAGATTCCAGGTATAAATCACAGGCATAGGAGGAAAAAAAAAATGTTAAATTTGGAAAGCTGCCCACGTGAGCAGATCCAATTGTTGATGCTTCATCAAGTTTATTTTATTTTTTTTTCATTTTTTCCCCCTGCAAAAGGTCAGTTAGAGTTCCCATGGGTTGCAATGAACTCTGGAACAGAAACTGCAAAAACATCAGATCTGAGTTGTTTGGGATGAAATATCTTCAGCAAGACAGAAATATTTGTAGGATAGTTTGGAGCAGTTTTGAGGTGGTCCTTGTTTTCTGATTTTTACCATGACTTTGCACTTGTAATTCTATACTCTGGTTGAATCTAGCTTAGGTATGTCTGAGGTTAATACATCCCAACCACGTAAGGAAAAGAACTGAAATTGCTTAAGATTTGAGGCAAATATTTAGATAGAGTATCTACGGTAAAAGCATTCTCCAGCTAGAAGTTTTGTTCAAATATTTGATGTGCTGTTTAGTTACAAAACATGCTACCTCTGACTGCATTTAGAATTGAGTTTCAGAGGCATTTTGTAGCCTGAAACTGAAAGGCCCGAGTCCCCAGGCCTGAATGGAGACAGGACAGGCTCAGTCCTCAACTCAGAGGATTTTTTTTTTCAAAAATTTTCCAAAACTGACTGCGTATTTTAGTTGCCTTAGCCTGGGGAATTGCAAGAGGGCTCAAACTGAGACAGAGCAGAAGCACCTGGTTTCTGAGAGCTGCCTTACAGTGTCTGACATTAGTTCAGGGTCCCTGAAAGTATGCTATGTTAGATGTTCAGAGGCATGAGTCAGAGAGAGTTGGGAGTCCTCAGTAAGAAGGCTGCAAGTTCTTCCTCTGAAACTGTCTCACTCTACAGGTAGGGGGTCCTCTAACAGCAGTCAGGACCATAGCGCTCCGAATAAATGACCCGATGGGTGCCAGTCTCCTTTAACTTCTGCTTCTCGACGTAGAACAGTCATTTTGTTCCTCACTGGAATTCAGAGGCAGGAAATAAGCTTCAAAGACATGTTAGTGTAGCACTGTATTATAAATTCCTCTTTGCAGTTGGATGAAGCTTTGAAGAATTCTGGATAAAATTGAGCTGTCTTAATGAAACAGCACTGTTTTGTAACTGTATTATGTACCAAGTTAATAGCTTCTTCAAAATTTTGCTTCATTAATCAGGAAGCATTAAAATCTCAAAAACATTGTGAAGGATATGTTAATCAAAATTATTAATGAAATATGATGACTTCCATATAGATGTTCCCATGCACAAAATAAGGGCTCTGTAATTGAGACCCATTACGCTGTGGCTACATCAGCTGAGTTAGCAGCCTCAGGTGCAGACTGGCATTCAATATTGCCAATTTTTTGCTCTGTTAGCTATATGAATGGGGTAGAAAAGAGAGCCATAGCAGCATTCCACTCTTTACTAATAGGAAGGTGCTTAAGATGCAAATGAAAAGTTCTTCTACTTCCCCCCCCCCTTTCAATACATGTAGAGTCTTCAGGCTGTCCTCACTTTCCTTCCGTTAAAGTGAATTTATTATTTGAGACTGAGCTGTGCAGATTTCTATGCTACTCAGCAGTTGTGCTACAATACAAAGATCATAGATCTCATTCCCATGTAAGGACACCTCTTTCCTTCTGTAGCAGAAACTCATTAATTTTAATATACACCAGTGAAGCAGCTGAGTGGGCTTTGAGGTCTCCTTCATAGCAGCATGTTGTGTTGCTTCTGCACCACTGAGCTCATTATTCTTTTATTAAGAAAGCAAGGAGGAATACAGTGTGTACAGTCCTACTGCTATCTTCCTCAGATATCACAGGGCATCAGCACTCTCCAGGAACACAAACAGTCTGCTTGAAAAATGAAGCATTCTTTGTTTTCTTTAACTCACAAATGAAGAAATATGTGGCACAACTGATCTCTACACCAGTTGCTTCACTATATTCTTCTTACTCCTAAGTGTTATAGGTCAAGGCTATGAAAATTGGCCGTACAAGAAATAAATGCTAGAGATGCTATATATGGCTAATAAGGGACCTGCCTGCTTTTCCTCTGCAAACACCTGTATGTAAGGTATTTCCTCAAGTCTCCAATACTTAGCTGTGCTTAGATATATTTTCAGAACTATGCATTTCATCTTTGTGTTGCTTGCTTTAGGACTGGGTCTTTCAAGCTTTGGGATTCCAGTTCCATTTCTGCCAGTTTCTAAATTGGTCTGAAGATCTCAGCCCAGTTCTGCCAGGATGCACTAGGGAACAATTCATCTAGTATTTGGGTCATTGGAGCTTTTTAGCGAAGGCACACAGCGGCGCTCAAGACATGATTGATTCCAGTCCACTTCAGATTTGCATTCAAAATGAGGATCTGATTCAGCTCTTACATCTTCCAGAATCTTTGTCCCACCTCTGGTCTGTCAATACAAAAGTGAATAGCAAATAGAGAATCTGAAAATTTCAGAACACTGTCATTTGAAGTTAGTACTTGGACGGAATACCTGATGATTTCTGCATATCCGATATTAGCCATGGTTTTATTTTGCTCATTAAAGAAGTTTCTATTTAATTTCAGTTTTGATTCTGCAGAATTCCTCAGGATTCAGCTGTGGGAATTAAACCCTAGCAGCTGTTCTTTAAGTTTTTCAGATCAAGTCTTCCTCCTCTTTTCTTTTTTAGGTTTGTCTCTCCTTAGTGTCCTTATGTAAATATATCTTTTTTCTGGTTTGCCCCAAGACTTGTTAATTCTAATTTATAGGCCTGAAAGTCTCCTTTGTATGCAGTAATTCCCAAACTCTGAAAGGATGTGTGTACCAAGCTCCCACAGAGCCTTATCCAACCTACCTCTCCTGAGCAATGGTTCAGGAAAAAGAATGAAGAAAAGCATATTGGCACATCTCCCAGTAACCCCACACTGTTGTCTCTCTACGGTGATCGATTAGAGCCTTCTGAAGAACTGCATGCATTAGCCCAGCTGATGTGCTGTGTGGCAGAGGGTATGTGTTGTGTTTGTTGGTTCACAGTTCAGTTTGCAGTTCATGTACAACAGAAGCATACCACGCAACGTAGTGTTTTTCTGTCCTGCACTTTTAACTGAGGCATGGCCAGACAGGGGGCAACCTTGCTTCCTTGTCCCTGCTGCCTGCATAACAGGTTGGGTGAATCCTTCAGCAGGAAGACAAAACAGCAGCATTCCTGGGAGCAGCTGAGCAAGTTCTGCTGTGCAGATTTTTGTCTGACACGTGCAAAGACTAGAGGGTTCCTATGAAGAACAGAGAGTAGACACAAAGCCAAGGCACTGGAAGCGCTGGAAAAGACTTTCCAGAGGACCCACAGAGATGAAGCAAAGTTCATCGTGTATTCTCCTCCCCCATGTTTGCTTTAATGTTAGGGCTTTCATGATTCCCTGAGAGTTTTATCAGCCATCAGAAAACTTTTAGCCAGATCAATGTTTCTGAATCTTAACACAGCACTCTGGTTGCCAGTTGAAAGGGAAGGAGGTGAAGGTTGTGACCTTGTCATAGCAGTGCAGCTTTGGACCAAGAGTGAGCTGACTGGAAAAATTCTCTCACCTTTTATCACTGCTCTGTCAGGCAAAAAAAGTATTTATCTCAGAGTAAGTAAACAACCTGTTTGTATTCAAGTTAATCACTGGAAGAGTTGGTAACACTCTTTTACTGTATGAGGAAAGCTGTTTTCCATGACCAGATGCCTGCATTTCCTAAGCTAGAAGGCTGCAGTCAGCACCCTGGTGGCTGGCACCAAAGACTTAATGAGAAGTTTTTGGTGGATGGTCGAGAGGCCTTAGAATCAGAATAGTTGGTCTGAGTATGAAAAGACCCATCAATCAACATCCTTCCTCTATACTGAATGCTCAGTTAGGCAAAAGGAGCTGGCTGCCTCACCAGGAGGCTGGATAAATATTCAGGGAGTGTGGTAGCCGGAGAGAACGGCTTGCTGCTTGGATAAAGGCAAATCCTTACTGCAAAGTATCTTCAGGAAAAGCACTGAAACTTTTTACCCAGGGAAAAACTTAGGTAAATAAGACTCAGAAAATGTCCAGTTTTGTGAAAAGAACCAGACGATGGCAGCATAGAATGCAACAGAAGACGGAAAATTCCTGGGTTAAGTAGCATCAGAACTGCCCTTGAAAACGGAGTCAGAGTTCAACCTTTCCTTCTCATCCTTCACTTCAGCAGTGGCTTTTGAAATATGGGTTTATGGCTCTGGGAAGGAGAAAAGAAGACAATGATTGTGTTCTGTGTGCATGTGCTGATCTTTCATAAGCAATGCAATAAATCAGCTCAGAAATCTTTTCTGTGTGGCATCAGTGATAAACGGTTCTGCTTCACCGTTTTCGACTCAGAAATCATGTATTTTTTCCTTAGCAATATAAATTCTTCTAGCAAGTCCTACTGTCCACAAATCCTACCTTGCTAATTCTTGTCACCAAATCTGATCTGTAACCACTGCATTCTCCAAGACAGAATTCAGAATACAGCTCTAGATAAAATGAAAAATACAAGCCACATACACATTAGTTTTCAAATGAAAAGCTTGATAACCAATATCTGAACAAAAGATGATAAGCTTGGTCACCTAATGCACTAACACCTGCTTTGGTCGTCTGATACCGAAGTGCAATCTCTGTGGCAAAATCCCTGACTGTCTTACTGGAGCACTGTTTGCTGGTACTGGCAAAGGACAGGATGATCGCTGTGCAGGGGCTGTTTGCCTTAGATCTGCTGGTTTATATTGGCCTCAAAAGCAGGGAGCTGAGGTTTAGCACAACCCTTCAGAACTGCTTCTGCAGAGGCAGCCACACAATCTCAGGGGATGTAAGCACATGGCAGAGTACTCTCAAGACATGTAGCATTATGAGACAGTGAAGCAACATGAGGTTACAGCACATTCACAGCTCTTTGTATATGCCTTCCCTCTATGCTGGTAGCATTTGGAGGTAGGATTGTTCCTCTGCATGATGGTAATTCTCAACATTGAGACAGGTTCTGAAAGCTGAGCTGCTCTGATGATTTTATTTTAATATTTAGTTTGTAGAGCTGAATTGACTCTTGCCTGCACTTCCTGCCACCTGAAAAGGAGGCAGTCTCGTATGTACATCTGGAATTGTTACACCCTTCTTCAACAGATTGCTCTAAAAAACCCAAATACAGTAACCTTTTTTCTTGTATTTGTGTAAACACCGTCCCATGGACTGTGCTTATCATGGGTTTTCAACCCAACACTTGCAAAAGGCAAGATTCTGGCTTTTTCAACTTGCATTGGTTAGTGGTGGTAGTAAGAGTGAGCACTGGGGCTAGAAAAAGGAGGAGACAGAGGTAAGTGTATCCCTGTGAAACCTACCCAGGGCAGCTCAGTGTTACTGGGAGAGAGCAGGCTTCAGAAGAAAGTTAACTCTCTTTTCCAGTCCTAAGAGATCTAACACATAATAGGTGGGTTCCTGTGGCTGATAAAGCAAAATCAAACCATGCAGTAGCATCAGTGAACAATGTCCGCAATCCCCATTGACAGAGAAGCTAAACTCTCTCTCATCTACCATATGTGCAATGAAATGGGAAGGGTAAAGTACCTTAACGAAAAAAAAAAGGAGTACGATTCCTGCTGCTACTTATTCTCCAGTGCAAACTAGAACCATACCTTGCCAATAGAGACAAGTTGCTTAATATCCATACAGTACTTTTAAGACTGAAAGTAGTGTAAGTGCTATTATTATTATTTTTACTACAGCAGTTAAGATTGCTCTCCTAAATAGATATATTGGAGTTCTATGTTTATTAAAAAAAGGCTTGGGTGAAATTTTTCTGGGAAAAAATGAATGATGTGGTACATTTATCAACACAGTAATAAAGCATTTGCAATTAGACCCTGTACTGGTTATAAGCTAAAAGGAGAGGAATTTCTGAGTCAGCATGTGGTCCCATTAAACATATTTAAATGTAGCTTAATAACAGTTTTTCACATCCTTTTAGTTGCACGTGACTCTTATTTAAAAAAAAAAAACAACCACCAATTGCTCCTGTGTGTTGAGTGTGCTGTATTCATGCTATTCTGCATCTCTGATTGCAAGTACTGCAATCAGGAGGGTGAACAAAACAGCACCATGAAAATGGGCATCATAATTGTGGAGTGATACTGCTAGTGCATATTTTCCAAGAATGCTAAGTAGGTGCATGTCAGGAGTAAGCACACAGAACCTCAGTATGTAGCTGTGCTGCTCCCCCAAGAGATGGGTGTTTCTATTCATGAAATTTCTGCTATCTCTTCTAACCCATAATTTTCAAGACAGCAAAGTATTGGTGTTCGTGCTGTAGAGTCTCTGCTGTTATTCCTTCAGAGCAGACAGGAATGTCCTGACGTATTTTGCCACAGTCCATTTTAAGCAATTGAACATCTCCAAGAAAACACTTTGCTCCTTATTTGTAGCTAGTTCAATATGCAGAAGTTTTGCAGCTGTCACATTACCATGCTGAAAATGCTGCACTCTTGGCTACAAAAGTTTACTTGTGCTGGATTGAGGACAACACCTGCTGGTCATTTACTATAGAATCAATAACACTGTCTTTATCTTTTCTAGGAAGAGGAGGACCACTGCAGTTAGTTTCTAAGGCTAAACACAATACTAAGAGTACTGTGACTTTGTGTGACCAGGCCTGGATTTCTGCAGCTAGAGGACAGCAGTTCTTAGAAAATCAAAAGGTAAGAGATGATACCTGAACTTCCTGGGTTCTTTCAAAATCCTCATCATAAAATCCCTTTAAGTGAAACTACCTTTTCTGTTTAAGTGCAATGAACAATTTTGTAGCAAGTTCTTCTGGGAGCTCTATAAATATACAGCATAAATTAAATTATGCTGTACATCTACTGTTTATATGTATTTGATTTGTTGCACAGTGTTTAGAATTGTCTTCTTACAGCACATAAACACAATATGAATACATCTACAGGAGATAAGCCAGAGATCTGGGCTGAAACAAAGCATCAATCTGAAAGTGGTAGAATGGTAACCAAAGAAAGTAACATTTCCATGTAACACACCTTACTAAGAAATTTTATGTTGTTGCATTTGAAAATTAAATACTATTTTCATTAATGACTCTGATGAACATTGCAATTTATCATGCATTCTTTCTCCTATTGTTCAGTTTTCCTAGGATGGGCATAAAGAATATTTTATTTGAAATAACTGCTTGTCATGATAATTCTAACTTATGTAGTGATATGACAGTATCAGAAACTGTCCAAAGCCCCTCAAACTACCTCCTAATACTAAATATAAAAAGTAGTATAGCTTTTCTTGGCCACATTACTTTCTTGGACAATGAGATTAAAATGATACATACACATTTACTGTATAGGTGAAGAGTAAGTCTGCAACACTAATATTAATTTACACACTGTGTTCTGTTCTCAATGTCTTATATTTGCAGATCTTTTTAAGTGTTGCATCTATCAAAAGGAAGAAACTAGCTTTAGTAATTATTGCTTTCCATAAGGGGTCAAATTGTGCAGATTAAAACTGATTTGTAACTATAATTTGTCAACCTATATTCACCTCACAGTTTCAGTTTGCAATGACTTTATTCTGCGCAGCATTATAAGTTGTTTCATAGCATTACTGTGTGCTGTTATGTATTTGCCAAGTTTTACCCCAAAGGTATTTGCATTTCAGTTCTGAGTGAAACTCTTCCTGTACAGTAGGTGATTTGCAAGGTGCTTTGTGATATTTGGTGATAAAAGGTGCTATGTAAATTATCTTTACTACCATATGGCCTGTTCATGTTCCCAGTACAAATCCACTGGGAGAAGTCTCTCAGCAAAATCAAGAGAAGCGCATCTGGTCCACACGCAGGCTACAACAGAAAATTCTTTTGGTTTGATTAGTCCTTCAATGGAAGTTCGAATGAATTAAATGTGAGAACAAACAAAGCTTCTCAAAAATGAAAACCACTCTATGATGTGTTTGAGATATGCCAGAAGCACTTCTCAGTAGAGACAAGCATAACAGATTTTAAATTGGCTTGGTCAGAGTGAAAATCACTTGTAAGAGCACTGTTTACAAACCATCTGGATTTTCAGGTCAGTAGTTTGCTGCAGAAACACTCCAGACACTGCATATGCAAGCAGAACAAAATAGACTTTAGTAAATTCTCCTTTTTCTCTGTTGCTGACCACCATTGTGCAGATGTGAAAATAAATGACTGTTGGTGCAGCTATGTTCTGTACTGCTTTCAGATGAGGGAAACAAATACTCTTACCAGTGGGATATGCTGATTGTCACGCCTGCAATGCAGACAGTTTCCTTCTACTGCTTACAGAAAAGCATGCCAAATTTGTGTCAGTGTTCCTTTCCATTGCAGCCTCTTGAAATCTGAAAACATTTTCAAAATAAAAATGACAATGCCAGTAAGAATGAACTTTGACAGCAGTATAATGAAATGTGTGGGAGGAAGCACTCAATCTGCAGAATCTGAAAGAAAATCTAATTCCACCTCCAGTCCTGCAAGATGTGGTACTGGACCAAGGACTTTCAGTACAAGTACCAACAGTGCACAGCCTAATTCATGCGTAGTGAGAATAGTCCCTTCTGGTGCATGCAATATTAATACTCTAGGGTTTTCTCCATCTGTTGTCATGTATGCTTAAAGTGTAACCTCTTTGAGGCAGGAAGTAATTTTATTTCATGCATTTACTGTGCCTTCCTAGCACAGTCAGACACTGTTAGGGAGATATAATCACTGCTGTAGTACAAGTAACAATTTTTTTCCTTGGAGAAGTCACGGTGATGAAGGAATAATATCACTCATATTTGTAACTTCCTAAAAAACAGACGTATAAGTTACTTCCTAAAAACAGACATATTTTTTTATAACTGAATGCAGATATAGAAGTTACCTCGTTACTTTAATGAAAGTTTAGATTTTCAAGCAATGTAAGTTGTGGAAATCTAATGACAAATGAAAGCACAAATTTACCAAACAGCAGCAGCAGAAGAGACCTTCTGTACTGGTAGAAAGATAAAAACAGTAATCATGGTACCTGTGGTAAAGGTGGGGAAAGGAAACAAGGCTCCCTGATGGCTCTCAGCTCTGACAGAACAAGCCATCAGCATGATTTCTAAAGCACAGTCTCTCAAATCTGCCACCTCTGTCCAGGCAGAAGTCCCTACGTCTCTATTCCTGAGCACTAGGAAGCTGGACTGCATTTCTGCAGCTGTGTTAGGATAAGGATTCCTGCCTCCATTCTTTGTGCAATAAAGAAGGCAACTCACATGAGTGTGCTGGTGTGGATCTACGGTGTTTTAGTCTTTTTTAATGACTGGAATGAACTAGCAAAGGGAGTGATGGACTATCCACTGCTTGAATCCTTCAGGTCAAAAGTGAGCGGCTGTTTGTTTTGAAGAAATTCTGTGGGCTTCTAAATATGATATTAAAGAGTTTAATGACTCTTTGTGGACATTACGTATTAATCATATCAAAAATTTATCAAGGATGAAGAAGTAGGTGCATAAAAGGAAGAATTTGTGATTCTGTACATACTAACTTCTATATAGAATAAAATTTAATCTGAGACTGCTTTTCTCCTTTTTCTTTCTTTCTTTCCTTTTCTTTCTTTCCTTTTCTTTCTTTCCTTTTCTTTCCTTCCTTTTCTTTCCTTCCCTTCCCTTTTCTTCCTTCCCTTTTCTTCCTTCCCTTTTCTTTCTTCCTTCCCTTTTCTTCCTTCCCTTTTCTTCCTTCCCTTTTCTTCCTTCCCTTTTCTTCCTTCCCTTTTCTTCCCTTCCCTTCCCTTTTCTTCCCTTCCCTTCCCTTCCCTTCCCTTTACAATTAATACACAGCTGTTATTTTTTAGCTTATTAATATGTCACATAAAAGAAATACATTAGACCCATGTTTGCATATTTACTTATCCTTTGTTGTCCTGATAACAAGCCACATTTTGAGCAGTGAGCATTTTTTCTAGCAGTGTGTGCTGGAAAGGCAGATGAATGATGGCTGTCTTGTTTCTTTCTCCATTAAAGTACATTTTATTTTGGCATCAAAGATGAAGAATTACATACCATTGGGAGAAGCTAAGATGTGGGTTTGCATCTTTTGGATAATGAACATCCCTTCAAAAAATGTTTCATAAAATAGTTCACACTGGAAGAACTTTGGTAAAAGTGCTTTTTCAAAGAAAGACTGCTTGAAGGAATTAGGAAGACAGCCGGGAAATGGAATTTTCCTCCAGGAAAACATTCAAGTGTTGGTTTTTTCTTTAAAGTTTTTTATTATTCATCTTGCCACCAGTTTGCAGTCTCTCTGGGAGTAAAAACTCTATTTTAGAAGAACCCAGCCAGAAATTTCAGTTCACCTTTAGCTGCTAAGAGGCAATACAGCTGCCTCTTTGGAACTGCCGTATTCCTCAAAGTCCACTCAGTTATTTCAAGCAAGGGCTTTTTAGCTGATGATAGTATATTTCTTTCATCATAATTCTGACCAGCTCAAACAGTCACCCAGGCATGGATGTGAGTACATATGTGAGTGGAAGACTGCAATGAGTCATTACACTAAGGAGAATTCAGTTTCAACTTGCTCAGACTATAAGGGATCTCACACTCCAGACAAGTGCTCAAAATAAGGCACTTTTGCAAGTAGGGAAAAAATAGCACACCTGTGGTCAAGGAAAAATAGCAAACCATGCTCATTCTTAGAGCAGTGCAAGTTCCATTTCCTTAGATCCCAGAAAATGCCCTTTGTCCTGAATTTTCTCTTTATTGGGTGTCTCTGGACCAGTGTCTGTGTCGAGGTGCTGGCCACAGGAGTGGCTGGTTCCAGTGAGTTCCAGCCACTTCCGAAGGTTCAGGCTGGTTTTGGTCGGTTCTGGCCAGTTCCAACGGTTTTGGCTGGTTCCATCTGGTGCCACAGCGCCCCCTGCAGGGCACAGCAGAGCCTGTCAGCGACAGTGCTGGTGCCTCTGTGATAAAGTCTTGAGGAAAGTACAAAACGCCACACATGAGTGAGGGATGAGGAAAAAAGTCTGAGAAACGGCCTCTGACCAACAAGGTCAGAGCAGGAGGAGAGGAGGAGGTGCTGCAAGAGACAGAGCAGAGATTCCCTTGCAGCTGGTTGAGACCCAATGTCGGAGCAGGTCCTGCAGGATGTAACACTGAGGCTGCTCCTTGAGGCTTGCATTTTGTGACCTGGAGGAAGGCGGGAAGATGGCTTCCACTCAGGCGATTTGTGAGTAGGCGGAGTTTGGCTGCCTGCCTCTTCCTTGTGTGTGTTAAGAAGACTGGTTATGGGCCAGATGGCTCAACCAAACAATTTTAGGCATGGTAACATTTTATAATCCAAAGTACCACAGAAAACAGGAGACATTTTTTCCTTGCAAAGCTCCCTGTTTATTTATTAAAATAAAATTTATTATTTGCCTGAGTGTGTCTTGTTTGACACAAAACAAGGATTGCAGAATCAGGTCCTCATCTGAATTATTTAGAGTATAAACATATAAATCAGGGGCTAAATCAATTACAGGCAGTGGAGATGAACCAAAATCCTTCTGTGTTTCAAAGAAAACATGAGAGCTCTCTCACTCTCTCTCTCTCTTTAATTAGACTTTACAGCAACTACTTGTACCCTTGGCAAATTAACTGAACTTAACCAAACTGAGATCTCATCAGGTTTTAATTGTGTGGTTCGAGCGTTATTAAAATCAGCCATCTAACAGTCCTGAAAAGACAATCCTATGTACCTCGGTGCATGGGGCTCATAAAGACACATAATCCCTAAATGCCAGAGCACAAATTAGTCTGGGTTGGGTGAATAAATAGAGAAAAAGTTGTCCTGTGGTAATACACAGTCATAAGGAATTGTTCTCTAAATATTCTGGTTTTAGTTTGCAGCTGACAGATAATCTTCATCTGCAACCCACCGCTCCTTACCACGTTTTTGATCAGAGACGTTACGTAACTCCGCGTCGTGTGGCCTGGGGCGGTTTCACACGCACGCGGGTGTGCCTCTGCGGGGTAGACCAGCCTGACTGCATCTTGTAAATTCACAGTGTAGGCAAATTGTTGTGTAACTGCAATAAGATGTCTAATCTCCCTTTGCCCAAAGCTGTCACACATGGCAAGATTCATGGTGAGTGCAAAGCAGTTAAGTTGAAGGCAGTGGAAATTACGCTGCTCTGTACGAGCTGAGAACCAGGCCACAATGTATTTGGCAATCATAAAGCTTCCGCTCAATTTTCTGATCTTTTCTGGTGCTTTAACATTTTTCCTTTACATATTTCTGTAGGGTTAATCCTGGTTCTGTGCTTGGTTAAGAAAAGAATTGACCTCTATCAGCTGGCATATCACTATGTTATAACGTAACTCTTTAGCAAGAAACTGAGGAAAGGTGTAAGAATCCATTTGTTATTTGGGTGGTTGATGAAGACAGATGAACCTGAAAGAAAGTGGAGTGGGCAGGGCTCTCGCTGACGCTGAGGCTGTTCTGGTTTATCAAGAGACCCTGTGGTTCAGGAGCAGGAGGCAGCGAGGTGAGCGTGCTCCAGCAAGTGCTCCAGCATGAGACTGGGGGAGGCTGGCTGTCCTGCACGACACATTAGCAGGCTTGCTAAAGAAGGGTTCGTACCAAGAAAGTGTTAGGGCAGCACTCAGGGAAGTTGTATGGCAAATCTCCTGGTGAAACTGAAATGTGGGGTTTGGGCTTGGCTTGGTGTCTGCGTTCCCACTGCAGCAGCCTGTCAGGGTAGTGGTAGCTGGGGAATGGCCTAGGCAGGCTCGGTGGCACTGTTCCCCCAGGTGCTGTGTGCGTTCCTTTCCAGGCTCTGTCCCTGACAGCTACAACTTTTTTTTTCTTTTTTTTTTTAAGATTATTTTACTATACACCTAAGAATACCAGATGTATATGGTTTTTTTTGGATGACCCGCCTGAGTTGAAGCAAGCGTTGTTGCCACAAGGCTCTGGTGCGTTCACAGACTGCAGTGCTGGTGTTTTCACTGTAAAACTGTGAACCAAGTGGAATTGGGTGGTTTTCGCCACCTCCAGTGCAGCTCTAGCATAGACAACAGCAGTGTTCTGCCCACAGCTGTTAGAGTCTGCAGCACCCAGAGTTCAAGGCAAGAGGAAAGTGGAAATGCCAGTGTGTGAACTGGCTGGCTGAGGGAGTTCGTGAGGGTGCAGAAGTGTTTTGAGCTGGAGGAATGAAGGACTTGAGTTTGCAATTCAGGTATGCTAAAAATGTCTACATGAGGCCGAATGTGTGGAACAGGTGAAAATCACCATTTACCTGTGCTAGTAGTATCTAATTTTATAATTCTTAGAGGAAATAATTCAGTGAGAGCAGAATTACAGCAGTTAAATGGATGACAAGTGTTAATGTTTTTAAGGCCTTTGATTCTGCTGTTGCTCCTTCTACCTACTAGGTCTAAAGTATCTTTTCAGCCACCAAGCTATAACCCACAGAAGGAGGTTATAATCTCTTGTTGACCTTTCTAGATACATAAAGGAATTTCTGTAATCTGTATGTAAGCAAACTTTCCCTTCTGATATAGATGTTGTTATATATCCTGAGCTCTTACTAAAAAAAAGCTGAATAATGAACATTTTTTTTAATATATGTATTTTATACTCATTCAATTGTGACTATTAAATAACTGTCTGGAATAGAAAGGACATTTATTGCAACATGGTGAAAATTCTGCAGGTGTTTTGTAGGTTTTAGCTATGTCAACATCTAGCCTTTCATTGAATAATACCAATATTGTGTTTCTCTTAATATTTCATTAAATTCTTCCAACATTGTTATGAACATTATTTTTTGCAAATATCTGTATAAGAAATGCTGAGTATTTTAGGGCAGCATCATAGAAATATGCCTTTGAGAAATCGACAGACGTTTGGCTACTGCTCCCACCAGGGGGCAGGACGAGACAAAAATTAAGGAGTCATTTAGGGGGGAAAAACAACAGCTCTGCTTTTAATATTTATTCCCTCCAATTTCTGCAAAACCACAGTCTCTGCAGCAGTATGGCTGAGTGAAAGTAAGTTTTTTTTTTTGTTGTTGTTGTTCTATAAGCAATGCTTGGCTTCTGCAATGTATGTATTACTGCTTCTGAGATACTCTGTCCTCACAAACATAAGCATTTTAATATAATAAATCTGTATCTTTCCCCATATGTAAGAAACAGTGGTGTTTTAAATCCTCTCTGTAGCATTTTAGCTCTTATTTTTCTTGAGCACATCCTGAAGATAATCTTAGGCACTACAATTCAAGACTGCAGAACTATACTGTCCTTTGTAAAAACACAGTAGCAGGAGCCTAAGGCTTCTGCCATGCACAATTACAGGAGGATTCTGACGTCTTAAGTGTTTCTTGTATCTAGAAATAATGCAGACAGCAGCCTACTTACTAAGATATTGTTGTGACCCACTTGTGCAATGATGGAAGGCGACCACTGACTGAAGACTATTTAGCCCAGCCATAAGACAAATAGCTGTGAAGAGCAAAAATTAGGTTTGTTCATGTAAAAGTGGATGTGCTTGTAAGGAATGCTGTTCTTAATTAATTATAGCTTGATCCCAGATGATCTGAGCACTCAGCTCTGAGCAAAAAGATTGTGAAAGTCTTTTTATTAATTACACTACAGAATTTAGTATCTGTAACAGGAGATAAATCACCTGAGAACAGAATTATATCAAGTGGTTCCCAGATCACTCCAAATCTACGTGTGAGATGTGAAGCCAGTAGCTGTTACCTGTGGGTAGCTGTGTATTATTGCTTTCAACCATGATTTTATATGTATCCTACCAAAGAGGTACAAATTACCAGGCCCCAGTAACCACAGTGAGAATAAGTGGGCTTTCATTCATCACAGTTTTGTACAGGAGCCAGAAGCCATCCTAACTCTTCCTTTTGGTAGTGAAAAAGTAACTTTAAATTGTTTATATGCTTAGCTTTGCCAAAATATTTCCCAAGCTTAAGGGATGTGTTTCTGCATCTATCAGCAAAGCAAGGCAGAGGAAGTGGGTCTCTTAAGACCTATAGTGAAAGACTCCACAAACTTGAGTATCTCTGGAGTTTGCATAACTGTGATACAGTCTTTAGTTATTTTCTATATATTTAGATGGAATCCAAGATGCTCTTAAAGGTTATGGATTGGATTATGGTCACTTCTCCTTAGGTAGGTACAAATAGATACAATATTTTAATATAAATATACAAGATATCTCTATGTATAACATACAGGTATAATGTATATAATTACATGTAGTCTGAGCAAGATGTATGCATTTGGATTGGATGTAAGGAAGACATTTTTGAAGATGAGACTGGTGAGACGCTGGAACAATTTTCCAGATGAGTTGTGGATGCTCCATCACTGGAAGGGCTCACAGTTGAGTTGGACAAGGATTTAAACAACTTGATCCAATGAAAGATGTCCATGGTGAGGGTAGAGCTTTAGACTAGGTGATCATTAAGAGTCCCTTCTAACTGTACTACCTATACTACCATGCTAAAACTTCTTCAGAAAACTCTTGTATTTTAAGTGCAGAAAAACAGTAACTTGTATAAAACATCTGTGGTCTGTTAGGAAAAAGGAAGGTAACTAAATCTTAGATTTAGTGAACTAAAAATTTTCTCATTCTATAAATAGACTGAAAATGAAATATTTGACAATTATTACTGGCCTCATTCATTCAAAAATCACGAGTCAGCCCCTCAACTGAGATTAAAAGCATTTATTAAGATTCTTTTTATTTCCCTTCACTTTTGCTTGTAGTTTTATTTGTGTCATATTTTAGGCTTTCCCCACTGGCTACTGAAGTTAAAAACTTAATAATAAGAGAAATAAAATCTGTGATTTGTCACAGATTTGTCCGAGTCCTTAACTGGGGTAACATTCCTGTTTTTGGAGTTGCCATTTTTCCAGAATTTTCTGCTACTTCAGCAACTTAAAAGGGCTGTAATGAGGGGGCAGTGGGGGAATCTCTGAGTACTTTATTTCAAAAGGAATGAGTTAGCAAGGAAAAGATGAAGGTCTGGGTAAGGCAAACAGTGAAAAAAAGCAGTAAAGGGAAAAATTTCCTCGGGCATATTAGCATGCACTAACTTTCAGAGGTATAAATATCTACACAAAGTGCAAGCCAGAAACAATACTTTTGCTATTTTTTTTTCTCAGTAGAACAATTCAGAAAGTTTTGCTGTGTGTGGGAGTTTAACAGTTGGCTGAAACTCAAATTCAGAAAGTTTTCAGCTGTAAACATTTGGCAGACAACTGAAAATTTCTAGAGCAGCTGCAGAGGCTCTTCTGTTTTTTTCAGTGGCTTGTGTCTCATCTTCTTCCCTCAGGCTTTCTGAGGCTGCACTGTCTTGTGGTGGTAGCATGGGTCCACAGTGGGGCTGCTCAGGGTGCTCAGGAATCCAGGGAAGCCTCTGCTGTATCTAATTGCTCCATATTTCCACATCAGATGATCAGCTAGAAGAGGTAGTATGTGAACTCCCAAATATCTACCTAGTAGGCAAATACAGTTTTGTCATATGACAAGAAAATACATAAGTAGGGCTAAAACATACTTAAATAATAACAATAAGTCCAGACTCAACGTTATAAAGCTAAATTAGAATCAAGTTGGTGAAATAAATCTGTGGGGTTACCCTGGACACAACAGAGATCAGAACCTGCCTCAGATTCAGTAGTAAAGAAAAATCAAAATGAATCCTGAGAGCATGCACGCTTCTGTCATAAATGCAACTGTTTCTTGAAGGTGTGTGTTTCAGTGACCAAACATGCATCTTATTCTTCTGAAAACTTAAAATAAAATAAGCCTTGTTCTTAAGTTAATGTCAGATTATTAAGCTATTTAGGCTTATTAGGTAGTATGAGGTATTCAGAATGTTAAAAACACTATATATATTTTTCTAAGTCTGCAATCTCTTATGAATCAAATGTTATGATCTTAAACTCTGAATGTGATTCTGAAATTTATTTCTCTTATTATACTTTATAAGATTTCTTAGATAATTATTACAGACACTAAATGGATGCCACTCGGGAACATTCCGTTAACTTCAAGTTAAACTTCCAGTTAACTTCCAGTTAAACATTCAGTTAATTTGAAGTAAATCTAAGGAATTTTTTAGAATGAAAACTGTCAGAAAGAAACTGGCATGTGTTTGGTATTCACAATGTAGTACAGTTCAAATGCTTTTTGTGTTTGTTTCATAATCCACATATTCTTGATTTTATCTGTGTCCATCATTTATATAAAAAGGACATCATTTATATATTTAAAAAGTTATTCTTTTGTTATTAATTAAAAATAATTTATAGGAGAAATTACGAGTTGAAAGTTAACGTACCTAACTATAGTGACAAGGAGATCAGGGGAGATTAATTACACACTTGTGAGTTGTTCCCAGTGAACACATTCTGACGAGGTGTCTTGTTGCTGTCGGGAGTTAAGGAGCAATTACGCTGCTCTGTAGCTTTTTTTTTTTGTTCTACTGTGGCTACTTCCAAGGCATGAAAGAGGTGAAAGTCCTGAGTCCCTCTCTTTGTGCAGGGGTGACTGCAAAAATATGATCTGACTTCACCAGTGTTGCTTAGATACAATTGATTAATGTGCTATGGATGCAATTTGCATTTTTTTTCTAAAGCAAAGCAGAATATGGAATATCAAATTAGTTTGCAGTAGATGGTAAATTGTGGGAAAAAAACAGTGAAAAATGGAGTGACACACTATAAAATTTGTCCTCGATTTATTTGTATTTGTGACAGTTAATTCAAAGTTTCTTCAAAGCCCTTTGTATATGTGCTGCCTTTTCATCTGAGAATCTCAAGAGTGCTAGAAACATTAATTAAATAACCTAATAATTATTATATGATACTCAGAGTGATAAAACAAGGCACAGAGAAGTATTATACATAATGTTAAATACTTTGGTAGTATCTGAAGTAGTTACAGTGTGAATTCTGACCCTTAGAGTTGGGGTCTGTGAACAGGCTACAAAAAATAGCCACCTTCACGGTATCTTGGTTCGAGAACAGGAAATCATTTCTGACCATGATACTCCTGATCTTGTGACGGTTGGACTTTAAAGCTGTCAGACACATTAGGTGAATAGCAATCTGAATTTCAGTAGCTATAGGGACAAGTGTAAGTACAAATATCTTTTATGAAGAATTAGCTTCCATGTGGTATTGTTCTGAACTTCTTTGGATTAAAAAAAAAAAAATCCAAATCAGTCTTGGCTACTCAGGTATTTTTCTAAAATTTATATTACATACAGAAGCCTTGAAATATAAGCATAGCTAATATATTATATATTAGCTTATATATTAAAACATATATTAATATGTTATATATTATATATGTTATAATATATAACATATTATATATTATGTTATATATTAACAGGCAATCTTTTTTCAGAGAACTCATCTTTGCTTTTGAACACTGGCTTGAGGAAGCCTGAGTCATTATTTTTAATGCTAATGTTGATACTGTTGTGAACTGTCTGAATTCTTCCTGATATGAGAGTTATATTTTGAATCATAAAATAGGAGATTGACATACTGACAAAACTGTAAAAGATGCTGTGGAATCTCTGCTGTGTTTGAAAAAAAACCCAGGGTCAGCTCTCAAAGCTTATGTGAGGATAAATTAGGTCCTACAGGAGGAGCAGGGAGGGAAGAAGGAACTCAAAAAAAATCCTTTAAGGCAGATAAGGTGAATATTTAAATTTATTGTTACATTCAGTGACAACTATTGTTGTAAGGAGACCCCTGCAATTTGGGACTGGTCATCTGCAGCTTCAGTGGACAATTCAAGGAATACCAACGAGAGGGTTTGCAGAGAGGGTCCAAAGCCACAGTCTTTCTGTGGCCAGGAGGAGAAGTGTAGAGAACTGTACAGCTCCAATATACATGGACTGTCATTATGTGGGGGGTCATGAGGGAACAGGGTATGGTAGAATTCGATGTTGTCTTTACTGAGTGATGCCCACACTTTAAGTATGAACTCTGAAGTGCTTTTCCAATAAATGGCTAGGACGTTGGCTGGTGGTCACCGTGGTGAGTCGACATGCGGCCCCGAAGAGCTTACTTGGGTTGGCTGCAGTGCATCCCACAGTCATCAGTTCCCCCCTTGGGGGTCTGATATGGACTGATTTCAGAGCCCTTCAGAGTTGATTTCATGTTTCTGCTTTTCTACTCAGCCTCACCAAGGCATCAATGTAGATGCTTCATTGCATACACATATATACACATATACACATATATACACAATGAGCTCCAGCTAAGAGCCCTGATGACTGATGGAGAATTCTTTCTTGGGTGAAAAAAAACACAGTGTAGATGCAATGTACTCTTTCCTTGGGGGGAATGGCAATACAGAGTGTGGAGATAATCTATAGATAAATGCATACGTATTGTAGGGTTGGAATCTCCTTCAGATTTTTTTGCTTTATCTTTCATTTCTTCTGTAACTTTAGCTATTTGTATTAAGTATTTTATAAAATGAGTGTTTAGTGTTGATTGTACTGAGAAAAGAGAGGAAAAAGAAAAGACATAAATCTAACAGAAAGGCTATAGATATCCTCTTGGCTTGCAGATATCTTCTTCAGTGCTGTTTCCATGGAAATTATTTATAGTGCCTGGAGGGAGTGAAGTGCAGGTCACAGATCTGCAGAGCTACAGTAGGCGCTCAGCCCAGTTAGGCAGAATCTGACAACAACAAATGGGCATGTCTTTGAATGGAGCAGTTCTGCTTTCAGAGGAAAACGTAATCTCTTATAAAAATGTGGCTTTGAAAGAAAAATATTAATCTCTGTGTCAGTTTGGGGTGAAATTAGAACCAAGAGCTGTCGGTTTTCATAATGAAAGCAGCTTCCAACTCTCTTCCCTCCCCTCCCCCACTGCTTGAAGTCATTAAGGGTCTCATCACATTTATGAGAGCAGAATTTAAGCACCATTTTGGATAATCACTGCGTATTGCAGTTTGGCTAATTACTTTACCTGGGATATGCTGAAACAGAGCACATAACATTTACTAAATGCTGTGGGTGCTGCCAATGATCAAGGAGCATATTCTTGTTTATATAAGAATATGTTTACTATAAAATATCTAAAAATATATGGCATGTTTTTATATTTAATTTTTATATATATTACATATACGTTTTTCTTATCGCAAAGTTACGAAATACAATATAGAACAATTTCTGTGACACTCTTCCATAGGAAGGAATTTTTTTAAAGGGATGAACAAATATATGGACTACAGTTTGAATTATCGGTCTTATTTTTTCACAAACTACTTGGCACTATTAGCACAATATTAAGGAGTTTCTTACCCCTTCCTACCCCCTCCTCCCCACTCCAAAAAAAAAAAAAACAAAAACCCAACCCACCCCTGAGGCATTTGATTCATACAGTGTATAACCCAGCTGATAGTGGACACAGCTATTGACTGCCTCTCATTATTCTGGGCCAGGTGACTGCAATACAAAGCCCTGCACTGACTTGTGATCAGAACCAAATAAAACTGATTGCACCTGGGCTTGGCACGTTGCTTGCTAGTTCTCAAATACTCTGCAGAAAGATGAAGAGGCCCTTCTAAGCACAATTGTGTTGATTTCTGCTGCTTATATTTGGCTTTCCATAAATTTGATCTAGCTGAGCATCGTTTGTTTTCTTTTTTTCTATCTGTGGTTACTATGGAATGAATCTGTTGTTGATCTTTGAGTCTACTGTTAGGGGGAAAAAAAAGTTTGCAAGTTTTTCTCTTTAACACTGTTAATACACTTTTTTCTTCTTCTTTAACGCCTTCTTATTTTATTTTTATTTCATACAATTTCTTTCTTAATCTCTTTCTTCTTAGGTTATTAAAGAATAATAAATACCTGTTTGCTCCTTACAGAATAGTATATACCATGGAGTTACCCATGGTATGTGCAGGCTCCCTGTGACCCAGATCTTGTGAAAGTAGCTGCAGTGTAAGGTATGTTCAGGCATTGCTCTCTCCATTTTGCTGGAGGACATTTCTCCCTTTTTTGTATGGTATTTTGGAATGATTTCATCTGTATTCCAGGAAATAAATGCAGGTTAAAGATATTTCCAAATAATTATTTTTGATTATTAAATATTTACATTGTGTTAATATTTCTCATTTCATTTTTTGTCCCTTTTTTTTTTGTCTTGTAGATATTGTTGTACAGTGCATTTCCAACACTTCAAAATGTGACAGTGAATATCAGTAACTACCCTGAAGTGTTTAACCAGTGACTGTACGCATATAAACCCAATATAAATTGTTCTAGCTACAAGGCTCCACTTTAGGCCTTGCTGACGACTGTTTTTCAGATTTAGTTTATTGTCTGAGAGGATCAGCCTACTGTAAAATGACACTTGTCCTTTTTAGTCAAATGAAAGGTATTAAAGGGATGTGTGGATTCTGCTCTTGTTCTCATGTGCTTTTCTTGGTGCTTTGATGCTAAAAACAGATCAAGGCAGATTTGGGCAATGGAAAAAGATAACATGTTTATTAAACCTATGGACAACATCATGTTCGGAAAGACTTGCTGGAGGGCAGATTGAAAGTTTAGGATGGTCTTGGCAAATCAGAGTTCTGAAAAGAAAAATCAGGAGACAATTCCATAAGAACGAATTCAATTGTTGCACTTAGGAAAGAATGACTGTCATAACAGACCCAGGATATAGAATGAATGTTAGATAGAAATTCAGATGTGCAATGTATTTTAAAAGCCTTAGGAATAGACTTGGACTTCTGTGAATAGACATGGCCTTCTGTGCAGGCAAAGAAATCTACATATGCCTTTCTGTTGGGCTAGCAGTGTTGTGTGAGTGAGTATAGTGTGAGAGACATTATCTGCAAAGGGGTAGTGAGCACTTCACTGGATGCCCAACTCCAGAGGGCTTTGAGTATCCAGAAAACTAGATACTAGGCACAAAAATCTGCAAAAACACATCTGTGTCATTCTTCATTTGGGAGCATATAACTGTATATACGGAAGCCCTGGATGTGAGAATTCCCAGGTAGAAGTAGATGCCTGTCACTGGATGAAAACTTGGAGGAAAACCCATAGCAAAGCCCATACCTTAATGTGGTCCTGAGCCCTTTGTAAAGGAACTTGGTGTCCACAGGCAGAATGAAAACTAAATGTGGGCTTTCCTGCAGCTCCAATTCTTTAAAATAATTGAACTTCCTGCTGAAAGGTTTGTCAGTGTGAAATGGTTTATGGAATGTTGCAGGGCAGAGTTCATGGTCAGAAAGCATGATCAGCTACCACATGCTGTCCCTCATTTGGCAACTCTATCTCCTTTTAAACTTTATATCCCTAAGATCAGCAATAATCAATAACAGTGAGACGATGTGCTTGGATGTTTCTACTTTGACAGCATTAAATAAGCTGTTTTTTTGCTACACAAAACATAGTAATAGTAAAGGTTTTTCAGGGGAAAAAAAAGGTCCCATAACATACAGTCTGTCTGGGAATGGATTTCTTGCGTGAGTATGAGTAGAACCAGGGGTGACAATGTGCCATGTCTGCTGCTTTTATCACTCAAGTAACCTTTGTGATGTCCTAAGTGCTGTAACAAGTTGAATTATTGCAGAGGAAGCTTTCTTTTTATTTTGGGTCTTTCTTTCTTTCCTTTTTTTTTTTATTTTTTATTTTTTTTGAACGATAAGGATTTTTTTCCATTGTCTGGAAGTGAAGAAAAAATATTCTCTTACTGATCCTTCTCCTTTTCTTCATTTGAGTGACATAATATGAGCTCATCTAGTCTGTGTCTCTCATAATCATATCTTCTTAAAGAGAGAAATTTGTCTTTTGAATTTGTCTTTTCTTTCTTAAAGAATCTCTTTATCCATAAAACCAATTCCACACCAGAATTGTGACAAGACCTCTGCACTTTTTTTGAAATCTACTTTCCAGCATCTAATATATATATTTTTTTTCTTTGGAAGATACTCTTCCAATTAGCACAGCTTTTCCAATGGTTCATTTAGACAGGCCTCTTTATCAACTCAGGTGTAAAAATCTTAGCGGTGTCTGCTGGCTGGAGGTTAAATATTAACTACAACCTAGAAATTCAGCACTCACCTCATTAGTCCTTTTCAAACCATCTGTCATAAAATGATGCAATACGCAGCATCACTTTTTTTTTCCCTTTTGGCATCTGCCAACTCATTTCTAATTTCTGAGAAATGCGTTGTTAAATTCAGTAATTTTGTGGCTGTGCTTTTGTCAGTTTGGATATCTTAGCAGCTATTTATTAAGATTGTTTCCATTACAAGAGGCTCCATTTAAGATCTTTCCTATATGGCAATAAACAGTTCTTCCCTTGTTTTTCTTGTTGGGATGGACTGCTTTCAACAGCAGTGTGCACAAAGCAGTTCTCCTGAGGAGATGCTTTTGGAAACAAACAAAAAAATATGAACAAAAGGAAAATGGCCCATATGTTCCCCTCTTGTGGAAAATGTGTTCAGATTCCCACAATGGTATGGAGTGGGTATGAGATGGAATGAAAAATCTTAAATATGCTGCGATCTGCCCATGCATGCTCTACTCCATGCCTATAGGCATGGACTGAATGCAATGCAGAGAGCAGCAAGAGTTGTGAGCCTTTCCCAGAAGACGTTGTAAATGGAGAATCAGCTATTTAACTATTTTCTCTAGTAAATAAAGAAAATAAATTTGTATGCAATTGTAGGGCATCATACTGTTATAACCTGGATGCCAGGCCCTGTCTCTAAGTGCGGTAAGAGATTCATTGGATGATGATTTTCTGTTGTTACCTGTGGTGTTATTATGAAGACCTGTACTAGTTAACTCTGAGACTTAGTTTTACATTGATGGGAATGACTGTTGTAAGAAGAAGTACTGATGCACT
Source organism: Penelope pileata (assembly GCA_013396635.1). NCBI lineage: Eukaryota > Metazoa > Chordata > Aves > Galliformes > Cracidae > Penelope > Penelope pileata. The sequence goes on along the minus strand of WBMW01004117.1, from coordinate 55,284 downwards.
GTTATGGCTGCCTGAACAGGACACGCACATATTGCAATGTTCCTTCTTGACGTTCAGTAGCATATTGAGATCCATGCTGATCCCTTTGCGTAATTACTTCCTTCACAACAACTTTTCCTTCACAACAGACAAGATGGACTTCACTTTTCTCATGGTGCTTTGAAGCTGTTTCTTGGTAGGAAGCGGCTTGTGTCAGTAACAGTCCTCTGAAAAAAAAAATATTTTTAGCGGAGCGTTAATCAGCCATATTGTTTTCACTGCAGGTCATTTTTATAAGCTTGTCCAGCAGTATAGAAAACCCTTCTTTCCTTTTGCAGATGGAAATAGAGAGATTCTGTTTCTGACTGTATTTTGCCCTCAAATTCCCACACATACAATTGCAGGAGTTTGCAAAGTGATTGCTTATTTTTTTTGATCTACAAGAAACGCGAATAGAACCCAGAATACATATCCCAGGCAAAGCTCCAAAATACAATTTTGTGAGAATGAAGCAATATTTTAACCCTATAGGAACTTCCTATTCTGGTGGTGTCTGTATTTTTGCAATTGTATAGCACCTAGACCTGTGTTTGACTATAAATAATACTATAGTAAAGCTGGATGGTTTCAACTGCAATGTCTTGATAATGCTTTGACATAACACAGTTTCTTCTTCATCTTATAATTTGCTATGAGGTGGCTTTTAGTTGATGCTTGCTGAACAAAATGGTGTGCTGGTTTAGTAGCCTTTGTTGTGTAGAGAGTGAAAGAAATCTCCTGCTAAAAATTAGTACGTTGGTTAGCTTTACAGTTACGTGGGAAGGGCAAGTCTCCCCTGATGAAAACGTTGCCATCAACTGCATTTTCCCATTTTCCTGAGGTAGCAGTTGAGTCTTAACAATGCCAAAAAAAAAAAAAAAGAGATCAGATTGGTGGTGATTACTATTGCCTCCCACAGGGACCTGTACCCACTTCTAACAATTTTGTAGGCTAAGTGGCTACCTTGGTTTTGTTTCCCATTGCATCAGATCAGCTTAATCTCTTTCATTATTTTATTTCACTGAAGTGAAATAAGTAACAAAAATTGCAGGCTAAATGGTCTCTTTTCAATGGACAAGTAGCTGCGTGCTCATCGGCCAAGCAAAAGAGTGCTACCCATTGGTGTGACTAATGCTTTTAGGCTCAGTTTTGCACGGTACTGTCTATTTTTGTATTTAGGCAGCCAGGCAGAGTGAATGGTCTGAAATGCATTTCGGAGTTTACATTATAAATGAATTTAACACAATTGTCCTAGATTTGGTAAGAACTCTAAGATGGACATCCCTGATGAAATATTCAGAAGCGAGTTGGTAGTTCTGTGCTGCTCTGTACTAGCCATTAACATGTAGTAACTCTACAGAGACATAAATTATACAATACCTGAGATTTTTCTTATAGCACTTCAGCTTCGCTGCTTTTCCTCGGGAGTCTATTTCACAGCAGCTCGTGCAGTACCAGTATGAACAAACATTCACTTCTGTGTTTGCATAGCCAAACCTTACAGGCTTGAATGAGAAGAAATGATAATTCTTCTGTGTTTTTTTGCGCTTGCAAGGGATACTATGTTCAATATTGACTGTAGTCAATATTTTATCCTTTTCTCTCTCTGGGATCTTAAAGTATCAGTGCAGTAGCTTATACATGTGATCAAGATGACATACAATGCACGCTGAAGAATTGTAGGCCAATAGGTAATAGGCCATTGTTGGCAGGAATGTCTATCTAAGAGGAAGAGCACTTACTGTAAGCTGAAGTGACCACACGTGATATAGGTGGATGGATGTGCCAGTTGCTTGTTGGAACTTAAAGCTTACACTTTCAGATACAATTCCTGGGTAATTATACAGCTCCATGACAGAAATGGACTTGGCCAGTCCCTAAATAGTATGTTTGCAGTGGAAATCAAATCAGTGCAATCAGTGCTCTTGGATTCTGTTAATTAAAGCTGATGCTGAAGCATGGGTGAGAAATGTGTGGATAAATCATGTGACTGCCTTCAGCTCAGCTCAGTAATAGTAATTACATATGAAAGTGCACAAAGCAGAATGGTTCATTTTTCTTATCATAGCTCAGGCCTCTCCCCAGGCTTGTGCAAAGAGCGGCTTTCTACAAGCTATACACAAATGTTATTTAGTCATTTGGGCTGGAGAAGCAAAAGTAACCAGATCTGCTACTTGTACCATCCTTTCTGTGTTATTGGTTATAGAATCTGGATGTGTTTTGTACTAGTGTGAATATCCAGCTGAGGCCAGGAGAGCTTTTGCCTTTTGAATTACAAATGGAAAAAAGAAACACTTTGGTATGATCTATACATCTGCAAAGAACTGATGTTGTCATAGCATCCTATTGCAAAGAGTAGATATACCTAATAATAATAATAGAGTTTTCTTGTTCCACCTCCTGCTCAGTGCATGGTTAGCCATCATCTCATCATCAGATTGCACAGGGCTCTGTTCCATCTTGAAAACCTCCAAGGATGGAGATGGCACAGCTTCCCTGGGGACCTGCTCCACAGCCCAACTGCTTCACAGTGGGAACGTCCCTCCTTACAACCAGCCTGAGCGTGTTGCAGCTTAACCCCCTGCCTCTCGCTCTCCTGCTGTGCACCAGAGCGAAGGACCTGGCTCTGTCTCTGTAACCTCTTTGCAGGCACTGGCAGGTGGCCAGTGAGCTGGAAGATATGTTCCAGAGCTGCAATAGCTGTTCAAAGCAATACACTTGGACTGTTGATTTGTTTCACCTGTATTTCTGTGTTCTTCTTGAATGCTGAGTAATAGCACATGAAGCAGTGCTTAGATCAATCAGGGTGTACCAAAGTGTCCCTGAGTATTTCTGCTTTTTAAGTCTCAAGTTTTCGTATGTTCAAATTTTGTGTGGAATAGGTATGCTGTGTATTTTCTTTCTTGAAAGGAAAAAAAACTCTGGGGGGAGGAGGGAAGAAAAAATCAAGTTTTGATTTTTCTTGGACTTTTATTCACATTTGCATTAGGTCTGGCTGTGAAGTGTGTATGAGAGAGAGTTGGTAAAACCCCCTTCACAATCACTGAAGTCTTAATGCTTCGTGTTAGAGGCACATGAATGTCAGGTTTATCTGTTTTTTTCAATTCAGATCTCAAGTCACTAAGTAATGATAGTTGTGTAACTTTTTGCATTAGAATTTTTACACTCTAGATCAGATTCTTCCATAAATAAGTAAATAAAAATACAGTGGAATATGAAATAATACTTATTCCAGAGTTGAAATTTTTATATATTTAATGAAAAACAGTATTATTGGAGTGGGAGAAATTAATTCCTTACACACACATTACTGGTTGATTTCCTTAATCTATTATTAATGAATTTCAACTGTTTATGTCAGCCCTGGCTGTGGTGACAGGAGTTTGGTATTTATATAATAAGGGTGATCAGTATCTGCTGAAAGGCCGTTGCAAGGTGATGCCTGGAGTCCTCGCTCAGCTAACATCAGTGGCGACCTTGTTTAAATGAAGTTTGGATTTGGCTCAGATACCAAATGCAAAGGTATGTCGTTATTCTTGAATATGTTTGTATTTACAAGTTGGCTATAAATTTGCTGCAACACTCACAATGAAATTATGTGGGAGCTTTGGAAAACTGAGTGCTGTATGCACAACCTAGGAATATTATATTTTTATATGAGCAGCAGGAGTGCTCTCTTGAGGTTCCATTCAAGTTGCTGGCTCTAAGGAAGCAATTTCATGGTTATGTACTGCACTGAGTGTAGGCACACCTGTTGCTGCGCTGTAGCAGTGCTTTTTGTCACCACGGCAAAGAAGGGAAAAATTGATTCTGTGAACTGTAGCAAATAATATTCATGTACTAGAGTGGTAGAATGCAATGCCAGGTGTGCTCTACACCATTTGGGATACATTGGTATGAAATGAGTGGTTGATTTTTCTCTGAAAATGCTCATACATTTACATTTCAAATAACTGATTCTTGGAGGTTGTTGTTGTTGTGTTGGTTTACTGCTCTTCCATTTTTGCATGTGTGTTCTCATAAAAACCTGTGATGTCAAATAAACCTGGCAGTGACAGCACGTTACTGTCAGAAGCACAAATTGTGGTAAGAGTTGAATCTGTGCTTCTAAGTAATAACAATATCACCAAGGGAAAAGGCTTGATTAGGAGGATAGTAATGGCAGGTTGGACACAAATTAAATTACAGCAAGGATTTAGAAATGAAATTATTAAAAATCTATGTGCTTAACCCACCAAGTCTTTATAGACTTCATCACCATCAAATGGGAAAATTCCAGCTGAGAATTTTGGGCTGATTTGCACAAGTATTAGCTTAAGGATCTCAGGGAACTGACATTGGATTACCAAAACCTAAACTTCTCATGCTATTCTATGAACCAGGAGAAATTTGAAAACTCAACTATGCTTTTTCAGTGATAAAACTGTTTTCTCATTCTATTGTTGTTTTCTCAGCTGTTTCTTAAGTGCTTCTACCTGGCTTTAATATCGCTTTGGCTACCAGCTGGGTCTCCGGGTAGCTCTCAGGAAATATTAACAGAAAGCATTTGAGAAATGGATGATTGGACTGTACAAAATAAATATTGGGTACTCTGGCATAACGTGAAAGACTGTGCTTGTTTCCAGAACGCTTTCCTGATTTCCAATGTAAATGCCAGCTAATTGTGTGTTCTGAAGCACTGCATGCTAACCCGTCTGTCATTATCCACCTCAGACTTTTTTTCTCTCCAGTGATTGTGCATTTTACACAAGTGCAAAAGAGAAACAATTTAGAAGGCTTTTTGTGTATAAGATACTCTGTAGGCAACTTACCTGCTGGAAATGAAACAATTCTACAGTTGTGACTATTTTTCACTCTGCATGTAACATTTATTTCACAAAAGACTTGATTGTGGAGATAGATACTTATTCACTGATGCATTTGATGAGAATAAAAACATGGTTTTATGTACTGCTTAAAGCAAGCTGAATAATTTTTAAGAAAAACTTTTTTTTTTTTTACAGCAAGATAGGAAATAGATTTTCCCATCCTATAAATGTTCAGTATTTAAATGCCTTTTTTAATTTAATGAAATTTAGACCTCTGAAATTTTTGATAGAATGAAGTGTGGAAAAAATGTGGTCAGACCAATTGAAATATTTAATTATTTTTCCTTGTTTGTTTTTCTTTTAGTTTTCAGACCCTTGTGTTGTGGTTTAACCCAGCAAGCAGCTAAACACCACGCAGTTGTTCACTTGCTCCCCTGCCTCCCAGTGGGATGCGGAAGAGAATCAAGAAAAAAAAAAAGTAGAACTCATGGGTTGAGATAAAAACTATATGCTAAAGTGGAAAAGGAAGAGAGAAGTAACAGTAATGGTAATAATACATATCTACAAAACAAGTGATGCACAAAGCAATTGCTCACCACCTGCTGACTGATGCCCAGCCACTCCTTGAGCAGCAGCTGCCCCCCAGCCAACTCCCCTCGGTTTTATAGCTTTGTCACACGATTTCATATGGTATGGAATATCCCTTTGGTCAGTTTAGGTCAGCTGTCCTGGTTCTGTTCCCTCCCAGCTCCTTGTGCCCTTCCAGTCCCCTTGCTGGCAGGGCAGTATGAGAAGATGAGAAGCTTGGCTCTGTACAGTTCTACTCAGCAACAACTAAAACACTGGTGTGTTATCAACATTGTTTTTCATCTAAAGCCAAAGTATAGCATCATACCAGACACTATGAATAAACTCAGCTCTGTCCTAGATGAAACCAGGACACCTTGTTAATGGAAACAAAAGGGCCAGAATTATAGTTGGATTCTTTGAGTGTGTTGTGTAGCTATACACTGTGGCCTGCTCTCCACCTTCTTTAATGAAAGTTTAATGAAATCATATTTAATGAAAGTTTGTTTCTCACCATAACTTGGCTTGTGTTTTGTAGGCATGACAAATCCTTGACTTCAAATGGATTGTTTGTCTTGTACACAGTGGGTCAGAATCTGTCCCTCTTGGCATAGAATTAAAGTATTAGATAGAGGATTTCATGTAAATCCTTACTTAAGGGTGGTGAAGATTAAAGTGAGTTCTGATTAGCATAAATCTTTCAGTCTCTGTTCCCTGGCCTTCACAGCTGCCCATAGGTAACATTTTTTTTAAGAAAAAGCACAGAGAGGCTTTATTACTTCATCAGAGCTTATTGGGACAGCCCACTGTGAAAAGCATGACTTTAGGCTTTATGGTTCTGTGTGCGTTTGCCAAATGCATGGGAAAGTCTGGTAATGACAAAATCTTGTACAATAATTCTAACCTTTCCTTCTTTCTTTGTTTGATCCTTCCCAGTTCAGGTAGTNTTTTTTTTTTTTTTGAAAGTTGAAGTTCATTATTTTCAAAATTAATGCAAATTCAGATATCTAGATAAATAACCTAAATGCCATCCAGTGCTTTCATTAAGTTCAATACAAGGTGCAAAAATCCAGAACTTTTGAAAATGAAATTGTGCTTCTTTGGCTTTAGTCACTAAAAATGTAATTGGCTTTAGATGAACCATGAATCCAATCTGGATAGTTAGATGTGCCTTATAATGGAACTTGGACACCAGCTGTGTGTATGCCATTTATGCTTGAAATTTTGCCTTCATAGCCCACTTTCAAGAAACCAACTCTGCAAATGTAGTTTTTCTCAACTAGCAAAAAACCTTATTAAATATCTAAAAGTGAGCTTTAGAGACTTGGTACAAAGTTTTCTTGGTATTAAAATAATACTCATGATGCTCAAGTGTTAAAGAATATTCTGTTTGTACCAGGTACAGGTACCATGCAGAAAGGTGCAGCACAGTCGCGGTGACCTTCTGGCAAGGTACTGCCCTGATATTTAAATGCATTCTGTTTTATGGCTTGGTTAAAATGAGCATTTATTCCTATATCTTAAAAGACAAGTATGTACACACATACACAGAGTGGTCACCAGCATTTGTAAAAGCCTCAATGTTAATCTTAAATTACAGATCAAAATGTATTAATGTTTTTTCTTCTATTCTGATCAAAATCAATATCTCTATATTACACTAATTGTTCCTTTTGGTGCTTATATGTATGTGTATTTGACGAAAAAACGTAATACTTAAGGACTTTTAGCTGGCCTAAATTATATTCCTGATGCTATGTTTTTTGACCTTTCCAGTGTATCTAAAGTTTCCTCTCCACTGCTACCACTTTTCACTTATATTACTTATAACATTTCTTCAAACATTTCTAGTGAAGCTGTGACAGAAGGTAGCGGTGGTAAATTGACATCCTTGAGAGCTCACTGGCTTTGTTGAGCGTTTTTTTCCTAGGGAATTGTGATTAAAAATTTTCAGCTTGAGGGGCTGAAGGGCTTTGCACGCTGCTTAGCACCCCTCCTTAGGTATAACATTTTTCTTAGATTATCAGGGTGACCCTGTGCCCTTCCACCAGTGCTAGGGGTCTTACTGTTACCTGCTTTATGGACAAATGATTGAGGTCAAAACCACTGTACCTTCGTACAGCCAAATATTGAACAATTTGGCTATTAAATTACATTTAACTTTCCACTGTGTCTTTGAATGAAACAATCAAGGCTCTTAAAGCATGTCAGCCTAACATAAAATTACTTTAGCTCTATTCATTCCTGTGGTTACAAAAAAGGAAAGGGAAAATACATTGCAGGCTCACAAAAGCAGAAAGGAAAATGTCTTTTCATTGTAGCTCTGGCTTTTTCAGATGGAGTTGAGAACAGGTGTGTGCTGTAAAGAATTCTGTTTTAACTAGCTTTTAACTATAAATTTTTAAAATTATGTTTTCTTCTGCATAAGAAATCTTAATAACACCAAATGATTTTTTAAAAATAATAATTTTAGGCTGTGTCATTATGGATGGGTGGACTGTCATTGCATTTGGCAGGCATCTACTCTTACAGAGCTGTCAGGCTTGTGCTTTTAGTGTTGTTGTTTCCAAGGCACACTGCTGCTATGAGAGTTCTTAACGTAGAAAGCAGAAGAGATATATATAAGATCACTTTTTGAGCAAAGCTGAGGATTCAAATAACATTTATTCATAAAAATCACAAGCTTTCTAGGGCACTAAGGAACTGCTTGTATAGGGTACTGGGCAGAAGTTATGTTAATTTTTGGAGAAATATAAGTACTGAAAGCCTTGATGTTCCTATATATGTTGCATTTGATTTTTCTCTTGTCTTGTATTTTTGTAGTTTATGTGCGAAAAATTTATTTAGAATCTGTGGTACTTACTCCTGACACCTGCTGTGTGACTGTGAGAGAGACTGCACAGTGTGTAGGAAAAAGGAGAATCGCTGCTCTTGTTTAGAGACTGCATGGTATCCCATGCCTTATTCCTTTGTTCTGGCAACGCTGAGAACGTTGTTAACATAGATTTATAACAATCCTTAGATAGAAAGTTACACTGGACTGTGATGTGGTAAATTTCCTTACAGCTGAATCTTGGATGCCACAGCTATAACTTGGGCATTACAGGTGTTTTTTCCTCAGTTGTATAAATTTTCACTTTTAGGTGTCATACTGTATCTTAATGACTGTGTTTGAATACCACTCACACTCTGACTAGGGATAACAGACTACTTTGGTTTACAGGAGACTCAAATCACAGATAGGCTTCCATTTTTTTCAAGGCAAAATCTGTACGGAGATTAAAAGGACTTGTGATGTGCTGCTGATACATTGCTCCGATCTTGATTTTTCCAGCCATGCTTCTATAATTGAAGCTGAGAGTTTTACTACTGATGGAAGAAAATTGTATCTGTGAATTGTTTTCTGGTTTATGCTTGACTACTTTTGTATATTATTTCATAGCAGTCTGTTTACGTCTGTATGTGGGCCCTGGCCTGTCCTTTATGGGTGACACATGAAGATACATCACAGTGTCTGCGTAAGCCTCTGGAAGTGCTTACAAAACTTAAATGAAATGTCTTATCTAGCAAACTATCTAGTCTACAAAGGAAAGAACTCACCTTAGTGTTTTTTGTTTAGAAACACAGAATAAAAATAACTGTGCTATTCTAAAAATAGAGGAAGAACATGTAAAATCAGAAGAAAGTCTTAAATGTAAACAAAACACACACAGATAATATATATCAAACTCTTGACTTTTTTTGTAATGTGAAGGAAAGTAGATATACAAATAGGAGTAAAGATTTGCTTCTTTTTGCAAATGGGAGAAGGACTTAGAACAATTTTTTCTGAAGTTTTGAGTGATTTTAGTGTGAAATTCACTGCTAAAAAGCAAGCCGAAATGTAGTGTCCTGAAAAGAAAAGCAAAATTCTTCATTCTCACATTATGGTGTGGAAATATTCTCTTAGAAAGTGGGAACTTTAAATCATGGCTGCCTCCCCTTATTGAATGACAATCCATCTGAAATCTGTGCTGCCAGTAGTTATGGTATGGAATTCTGTGATCAACATTGCAAGTGGAAGCAAGAGGTTAGGATGAAGCTGACAGCTGTGGAGATGAAGGAGGTGGAGAGAGAAGGAGATTAAGAAATGAAGAAATAAATCTTCCTAGCAGTTGTAAGAAACTGCTGGTTTTAGTTGTTTTTTTTTTCTTCTTTCTTTCTTTTTTCTGCTTTGTAGAGATATGTGACAAAAGCATAGTGAAATCAAATATGATTTCAAGCCATCTGTTATGAAAACACAAAGATTTTTTTATCATTAGCTACAGCAAGAAATCATTTTAATCGTAACTAAGACCAATTAAGTGATGACAAATGTTGAGTTTTGTATTATCGCTATAAAAATGAATCCCATGACATGATTTTAAGCTACAAACCTTTGAAGGTACTAAATATTTAATTACATTCTCTCTGTTTCATTAATTCAATTCTGAAACATCCGAAAAATGAAAAGAAAGAATACAACATAATAGAAGTATTGGAAACTTTACCTGCACTTTAAAATCAGTATTCTGCACTGCCAACAGTTTATGTCATTTAGACCAAGGTGTTACTAGTCTTCTGTAGTAACAGTAAATCTGTATATCTTTACGTGCTCTTCTCATCATATTCTCTTGTCTTGCTTTTCTTTCTCTTCCCTTTCCTTTTCTTCTCCCTTTTCCTGCCCCTCAGCAGAGTCACTGCAGGCAGGTGTCCCAGCCCACAGCAGGGGCACTGGAACTAGATCATCTTTAAGGTCTCTTCCAACTGAAGCCATTCTATGATTCTCTGCTGTAAGTGTTTTTGGAAAAAGTTGCTTTTAACTGCTTTAATAATGACTTTGAGGAAGACAGAGGATTTTTTCCACTTTCACTATCTTACCCTCATTTTAAAACAATTACTTTCTGCTTCTTTTAGGTTAATTTCATCAGACATATTACAAAAGTTTAAGCTGAATCCATAAGTCATCCTATATTGTGAGTGAGATGTATGGCATGTTATGGGCATACCACCTGTTCTCCTAATGCTGTGTTCAGACACATTTTCTTCCAGTTGCAAGCTGTAATTATCCTCTATTACTCTAGCATAATTTTATTGACACATTGGACATTAATTTATTAGTTGGTGTAATTTATGAGGAAGTTTAGCAGTGGTAACATGCTATAAATGTGGGATTGGAATGCCTTCTGTTTGAGATTTTCAGACACATTAATGTTTTCCCCATAGACCTGAGTGGATTCATGAGAATTTTGTCCAAAAGAGAAACACAAGTTTTGCGAAAATAAACTTGCTTAATGTCTTTAATTTGTATGAATTGTACATTTTAGCTAACATAGGGATACACGGTGTGTATTTGCTTTTACTGAAGATTGTATTTTGATAATGTTGTCTTTTAAGGAGTAACTGGTTGAAATAATTTTCTTGTAAATCCCTAATTGTCAGGCACTTAGCTGCTTTTAATGTCACATTGTTGCTCCAAATGAGACACAAAGAGCAGCTTTTTAGTGATTTGTGTTTCCCAAATTGTGTTTTAGACTTTATGCAGGAGGATCTATAAACAAGACTTCATCTGGAACTAGAAAAGGGGAAGTTGATATTAATATTTTGGTGCCATCCTAAATCAATGTGCAAGAGTAAATAAGTGATAATGCATTTTTTAACTAACAGATACAGTGCTGAAATATAAATGTTAAATGTGATCATTTTTATCCCTAGTCTCTGCCTTTTGCATACTTTGCAGTTGCTCTTCAAAGTGAAAGGTATCACCAGAGTAACCTGGTTCATCAGAGCTATCACAAGATGTCTGTGTGTACTCATTTGTAACTGACAGGGATGAGAAGAATGCAAACAAAAATATGGCTCTATCTCATACCTATTTATTGTCAAGTATTTAAGGACAGCAGTTTTATGAAGCCTTAATGTACTCATGGCATTGTGACAGATGCAGTTTTCTTAGAACAGAATAGCAAGAACATAAGAGCAGCAGTGATGTACGTTTTAAAGATAAAAGTTTTTACCATCTTCCCATCCATGACCAAACCATTGATGGTTATAAATTGCAGAGAAACTGCACGGAAGTTGAATGGTAGACATTTCTGCGGGACCTGAGAACAAATGCTAGTAAAAGGTGAATGCAATTTAGAACAGCAGTCATTTAACGAGCCTGTGTTAAATGCAGTTTGAAGGAGGCCCAAAAATGCTGTTTGAGAACCCTCTCAGCCGCTCAGTTGAGCAGCCGAGTTTTTTCTTATGTTACTTTATTGATATTTCTGCTTGGTCATCCATATCTTGAGAGATGCAGGGAGGTTGGAGCTTGATGATCCTTGAGGTGCCTTCCAACCCAAGCCATTCTATGATTCTGTGATTTTTCTCCCTCAAGACACTGTAGTACCAACTCTTGTGACAACTCTGATTTTTACTTTGAAGTTCTATTCAATCCTGGCTACAACATACGTGAGCACAAAGGATTATTACTCTCAAAGAACATCATAAATGATGGGAAAACAGACTATGGTGCATTAGAGATGTGTTTTGTGTATTAGCTACAGCTGACAGTAAAGGCTGAACTCCATTTTACTTAAATACAAATTTAAAAAATGCTGAGGAATAATGGTAAGGTAACAAGGAAGATGAGTCCTGGATTTACAGAAATATTATTTCTTATATGCCCCTTGCAATAGCTAGCTAGTATTTAGGAGCACTGCATGTGCATTAAGTTAGGCCTTCATTTCAGCTAACACACCAATGAAAATATATTGATAGAGTTGCAGGAGGGTACGTTTTTTTTTTTTTTTTCTTGGTATGGTACTGTCCTTTGAAACTCAAATACTTTTGGTGATATAATTATTTCAGCCACCAGGTGGATGTGCAGCCATCTGTTCTTCCTGCAGCTAGGCTGCTGCTACTGGGCTGCCTAGAAAGAGATTTTTGCTTTCCCTCTTCCAGACTATCCAATCTATTTCAGAAATCAGTTCTTTTTCCTCATTTCATTTTGTGAACATTCTATATCTATTTCCTACCATTGAGCTAGGTTGTTGGAAAGGGCAAAGCTTCTCCATCACAGACTTTTTCGTTGATCTCAAGCAGAAATATGTTTTTGTAAAGTTCAGTAAGCTTTCTTTTTCCACTATACTGCACTGCAATATTTAAAAACAAAACAAAAAAACAACACAGAGAATAAAAGAATAGACATCATAGGGTTTTCTCCTTTGCCTTCCTGGAGTGGAATTGACAGAACTGTTGCCATTTGCCTACATTTAACATATTCAGCATCTGCACTTGCATTTAGGATAGTAAAAGCCTGAAAGTAGCTTGGACATCCCTGGGACTGAGCTCAGGTCTGATCAGCTCACAGCACTTTCTTTTGCTATTTCGGATACATAAGTTGGCATCAAAATACAATATGCAGTAATGTCTGTTAATTCTTATCTGAGCCAGACAGGGAAAGTAGAATCTGTTAGCTATTTTTCAATTTTGTATGGCAGTGTTCCCATGACACAGATTATGCAGCACTCTGCTCAGTCTCTCATATAGCCCTGGCGTTGTATTGGTTAAAGCTCTGAATTTACATTTCATAAAGGATGGTATGTTGTGATTTCATTTTAATTTAGAACAAAGCAATAAAAAAAAAACTTTCTTACTGAAAACTTACAGTATTTCAGCTTTAGCACTCGATTTCAGGATTTTGAAAAGGTGTTTCACATTATACCCTGCAACTGCTTTTATTATATACTGAAATGATTAATATCAGGATAACAATCTAAAATAAAAAGAACAGTTGAATTGAAGTCTAAACAGCAATGTACATATTTTTAATTTTTTATCAGACTGATTTTCTAAAAACTAATTAACTAATTTCATACTGATGTATCAAATATGCTGCTACTGGAATCACCATAATCAGATGTTTGCTGTTTCAAATACTTTTCCAAGGGAACTTTTTAAGGCAAATGTAGCTGCTGTCTTGTGCTCTATAGCACAATAGTAATCTGCTTACTTAAATAAAATGTGTTTGAGTGCTTCAGGATAACCCTCTAGTTTAATTTCGTGTGTTTTATGTATAATAAAGTGTTTTAGCTAATTAAGCTGATTTGCATGTCAACAGAACATCAAAAATAAAAAGGAAAATTCATGTCTCTAATACTTCCTTGAGGAAAAAATGACAAATTACCTTTCCTACTATATATTGCAATTTATAAAATACGGACGCTTTCTGGCTGTGTAGGCAGATTGAGCACCCTTTAGAAGTGATTGATCTTCATCCCACCATCCAGAAGATTTTTTTTCTCAGAAAGAGTGAAATGCTCATAAAGACTTTGCAGACCAGTCTAACATCCCATATACTGCATGCAATGGGAAAGAACATGCAACGAACTACTAGGCTGCTGCTCTGGCTTTGGTGCCCAGTAAGCACTCGTTCACTCTGGTGTCTGTGAACTTAAGAGCACAAGCGCAAAGTGCTTTTCATTTATAGCATGGAAAAGGAGACAAGCTCTACAGCTCTGTCAGTTCAGACAGAGTGGGTGACTATTTTGCTATTCAGTTGACATTTAGGAATTATTCCTGCTGCCTGGTTCTTACTGTTGACTTTGAGCCAGAACTAGGGCACAATTGGCTGTAAGGCTTGCTGGCTATGGTTTAATAAGCCTAACTCTGAGAATGATGTTTCCAAGTGCATATCCTTCTAAATGGTAAGGCGTAAAGGCAAAAAGTTCCCATTGTTTCATGGAATGAATTATCTCTGAACCAGTTCTCTTATTTGAAATTAAGTTAATCAAAACACTAAGCCCAAACATACCATTTATTTATTTAGAGCAGCCTTCCTGCATTGATACAAACGTCTGAAATTAATGTGTCCTAATTCAACTACAAATGAAGTTAGCAGCTAATATATATGATCTGAAATACAAATAGGAGGATATAGGCTGAAAGGTGAACAGGCATTTTTTCCTCTTTAAAAATACTGCTTCCCTTATGTACTTAAGTTTTCATAGGCTAGCACGGGCAAACTCCATAGGATTGCTGTTACAAGCATTTAGAGATAATGAATCCTTACTGTTGAATGCATCTGGTAAAGAGGATTATGATGAGAACATAAATTAGAACAAATGGAACAAACAGTAGTTGACCATGAACTGTGAAATGAGAGAAAAGAATTGGTGCAGCAAGAAGATGAGGTGATGTTAATGTTGAGAATGACTCACTAGATAATGAAGGTGAATTTGGTCATTATTTGACAGATATGAAAGGTATATATGGAGAATAGAAGGATGAAGATAGAGCAATAGGCTCCAATTTTATATGAAGTTGCACAGTAGTTAGTCTGTGGCACTGGTTTTCCTTTCGTGATTGCTTACCTTGTAGTCAGCACATTTGTTTTTGTTCATGACCATCTTTCTTTTGAGTCTTGTTCTAACTTCTGTTACTGTTTTATGTGAACTTCTTGTTCAATGCCATCAACTTCAGTGTATGGGCAGTCCACTGCATTGTGGGTGCTTCAGCTCACAGAAATTTTTCAGATCTCTATGTCCTTAAACTAGCATTAGGCTGAAATCCTTTTTGTAGTGGTACAATCTGGTGTCCTTTGAAACTAATGGATTACACCTGTATTGCAGGCAATGGAGAGGAAAAAAAGACATGGAGTATGGAATGATGTATGGAAAAAGATGTAAGCATGGAAATGAAGGAGACAAATGTCCTTTGTGCTGACAGGAGCATGATTACAGGAAATGATAATGACTTGTAGTTTACATTTAGATGGCAGAAAAAGGGAAGATTACATATATTATATATACATAATTTGTGTTTTATAGGAATCCATAGTCTATGTATATGAAAAGAAATGAAGTCGTAACATATCATCAGCCTGATTTCCATTCTGTACTTTTGGGTTATGGCAGATGACTGCAGGACGTTTCCTTTGAGTGGTAACTTCCATTTGTACATCAGGTTACCACCTCTGGCAAGTCACCGAAAATATGCAGCATCTTGTTTACTTTTATTCATTTTAAAATCTGGCTCTCAACAGTGTTTATTCATGTAAGACTGTAAAACCTACGGTCCCTCAAAATGTAAGAATACTTTAAGACTGCATCCTCATTAACTCGTTATTTTAAATTGCAATATGAGCTATTATTTTTGCTTAATGTTGCAGAACATTGGCTTTTCACTAGATAATACTTTGGACTGTTTGTTCAAACTTTGAGGAAATGGCCTGGATTTGGCCTTATTTTCCTCTGTAAGAGCAGGTCATAGAAATAGGCCACATCAGATTGGGCTCCCAGTGGGGAGGGAGAAAATGTGTCATGGTATTCTGGGGGAATGCTAACAGTACCACCTGTGTGGTTGAGTTTATTTCTGTAGAATCAGGCACTGTAGCAGGTGACCTGTCTCCAAGTTGTAAATTCAACCTTAACTAATTTCCAAGAGCAGACAAGGATCTGCATTTGGAAGTGTTCATCTGATGCTTAGCTTCCTGACATCACTGCAACTAGCTATGCTAGATAACAAATCTCAGAGGAAATAGAACTTGCTGGTGTGTAATGCTTGACTTTTACTGAGAGGGACTTACCTGAATTGTCCCCAACTCGTCATTTCACTCTGTAAGTGGGACTGCAGCAACTGAGACAAAGGTTCCTTTTGCTCTCCCAGCTGAGACATCCAAGTACACATTTAGTCTTAAAACTTTGAACAGGCTCTTGTGCCTATGCTGTGAAGACAAAGAAGTGTTTGCAGTGAATTTATTTTTTGGTAGCATTGAAATGAGATGAAGTAGATTTTGCTGAGTATTTTACATTATTGTCAGTTTAAAGCTGACAGTGTTTGCTGTATTTAATGTGTAATATTAACATGATTTATTTCCTCTTAATTAACTTATTTTCTCTTGAGGGACAGCGACCACTGAGTATTTTCCTGTGTAAATGACTCAAAAGTGACCAATTTGGAGGTTGTTTCAGTTGTTGAATTTGATTTAATCTAATGTGCTGAACTGATTGCATGGGCCTTGCTTATTGGCATTCAGGGATGTGTTGGGGACATATAAGAGAGAAAACTGAAAGCAAGAAGGTGTAAATCACTTAGGGTGATCACTTATGGTTCCTGTTTCCAGGAACCATAGGATTGGCAGGCAAGCCAAAGCAAATTGTTATGTCTGTAAATCTAAAAAAACCCCACCTATTTCTGTAAGAATAATTACATTTAAATTGACTAAAAAATATCTACTCTGCTGAAAGTCAGTACAAAGATTTTAAAAGGTGAGGAAGTACTATTTTGTACTCTGAGGTCCCTATACCTATGTTGTATATGAGCTAAATTAGTTCTGCAGAAGATACAAATGCTGTCAATAATGCATTATGAAAATTCACACTTGTATTTACAAATTCATGTATGAACCCTGGGGCATAGACTTGAAAAGATTTAACTCAAAATGACAGCTCTGAACAAAGGATTAATAATAATATTGAGCTGTGTTTGAGATGGAAATGTAAGTCTGTACTAAAATCCAAAAATGTGCGTAGAAGTCATGGATTAACGCCTATATTGTGAACCTTTCTGTCAGATTCTAGAAAACAATAATCCAATTAGGTTTTTGAGAAAATAATGCTCAGAGAGCTGCCAGCATCATTTTACTTGTTCGGTAACTAAACTGAAGCAATTACAAAATCATTGAGCGTGAATCTGCTCTAACAGTCATTCTAATTTGTAGGGCTCCACTGACTGCATCGAAGTTATTTCAGATTATGCTGGAATAAATTAATTCTTAATTTGAACATTGATATATGATTTGATTTTTAAAAGATCGACTATTTTGCACTGCTTGCAAGATGGAAGCCTTGTATTTCCTAAGCTTAGACAAAGCCGCTACATCTAATGAGGCAAGCATTTGAATGAGGATTTCTAACATATCTCCACCTATTCTGACCTTCTCTAGTTTTCTTTCTGCTTCCTGAGAGGAGTCACAATTTTTACTGACAAAAAGCCTCAATGTTGCAGTATGATGCCGCTATATGCACTAAGAGTTTTTGCCCAGGTTCTTAATGACGAAAGTACACAGTGTAATCCATGGGTTTAAAGAGGTTAACAGCGCTTCAGTTTACAGTAAGAAATGAAAAAAGATGAGGAGGAGGAGAGGAAGAGTTAAAAATGTAAGACAGGACACAGTTCTTTGATTTAGACTGTATTTAGTGGTGCCATATAGAATGCCTTGAATGCCTTTATTTCGAATGACTAATAATTTCCAGACTAAAGGTGAAGATTTTTTTAAAATAAACCTGTCAGTCTATGTAAGAAATCCAACAATAGAATAGATAGAATATATGCGTGTCTGAGCTAGTATTAACCTAGCTCTGATCAGCATACCTGTGCACAGACTTAAACTGTACTCAGACTTGGCTTGAACTCATGTGTTAAACAATGAATTGTCAATGAGTACTCCTTTGGGCAAACATTGCTCTGATACTTCCATTTCTGTTTTTCCCAACATCTCCTAAGAGGAGATGTGGAGAAGAATGGGAAACTTTAATCCTTGAATAATACTTCTTAGTGCTGACAATAGAAACAAACTGTGAGATTGGGTTTTCATTTTCATAGCAGTCATCATGCACTCAGCCTTGTCTCTGTTTGGCTGCACACTGTGATAATGGTGTAGGTGCTTTAACGCAAGCCAGTCTTCCAAATGTAATGGGATTTGTAATGCTCAGTGGTAGGTGTTATTTCACTATGACTAATTCGTGACAGGTTCTGATGGAGACTCTCAGACTTCTGTGCCTGAGTGACAGGCATAGCTTGAGAACTCAAAGCCACTATGAAAAATGTGAGTTTGCAATAAGGCAAACGTAGACACTGAATAACTATATAAAATTAGTTAGCATTCCTGTTCGAAAAATTCTTGTTGACAAAAATGTTGCTGAGCTAACTGGTTTTCAAGTCCACACAGCTTTACCCAAAATTCCTTTTGAAATTCGTTTGCCTTGATTTCAATGGATCTTGAATCAGGCCATCTTTGATATTGGTTTACCTACTGATGGTTGTGAAAATTCATTGATTTTTTGAAAGCTGGGAGAGCACATTGAGGAAAAATCATTACGATGTTTAACCAGTTATTATACCTTTCTCTAAGCATCCAGTTCTTAAACTGCTATATATTATACAAGGGCAAATAGTTTTAAACTGAAAGAGGGGAGATTTGGATTAGGTATTAAGAGGAAATTCATTACACAGAGGATAATGAGGCACTGGAACAGGTTACCCAGAGAAGCTACGGATGCCCCATCCCTGAAGGTGTTCAAGGTCAGGCTGGATGGGCTCCTGGGCAGCCTGATCTCGTGGGTGGTGGCCCTGCCCATGGAAGGGGTTTGGGATTAGATGATCTTTAAGGTCCCTTCCAACCCAAGCCATTCTATCACTTCCTCTATCAGTCAGCTGTGTATTCTTCACATTCTGGGATTCCAGCGCATTACCTGTGCTTGTCATCTGTCATCACATTTTTTCCACAAGGGAAAGCATAAGCTGTGCTTTGCAGGTTTTCCATGTAGTCAGCTCTATTGTTTCCACTGCTACAGTCTAGTATTGCCTCAACAGAAGTCTCTATTTCCTGTTTCTAGTCTATGACCTTAAAAGAGAGGGGAGAAAAATAGGCCAGACTTCTCTTAAAAATGCCAATACAGGTCTCCTGTTGCTGAATTGACAACACAGTGAATCTTAGGAATCCATCTTCTATTGATAGGTTACGTATTTCAGTTCAAACTGATTTCCTCTCAGATATGGAACAGGAACTACTAAAATGTGAAAGGAGAAAATCCTGGAACACACGTTTATTTTTTTCACTGAGGTTTGATACTGTTCTCATATAAGTCAGTGCCTTTAGATCAGGCCCTATTGTTAACTTCTGTTCCATTCAGTTTCCCTGGTAACGTTTTATTTTTAGCATCATTATTCTTCAAAGATCTGGCATGGAGGGTTCATTTTGAATGTGAACTACTGTAATTTTATTTTAAATGTTTCACTATATGGGCAAAAGAAAAAAAAAAAAGAGGAAAAAAAAAGGAAAACTAACCCACCTACATTGTCCCCACAAAATATCTAGACATATCAGACCTTTCTTCATGGCTGCAGTGAAAGACTTCTGGGAGACAGATTGTTATGCGTTCATGTATTTTCAAATCTCTTAAAAAATGTTATCAGTTTGCATGCTAGAGGTGAGTTCTGTTTTTTTGGTTCTGCTGCCATCACAGTCATTTTAAAAATAATTGGTCTCACAGAAAAGGAGAAATACTTGTCTTATTCATCTTCAGCAAGTCACCATTCCTCCCAGCACATTTGCAGAAAAAAAGTAAAGGAGCTGTGGAGATTGTATCTGTTCCCATTTCTAGGCTCTATTTCATGACATATACTTGTATGACCATATGAATGCCTGGCTTAAAAATTTCTTCAGTCTTCATAAGGAAAGTGACTAGCTGAAACTCTTAGTTTTGAGACTCCAGCAGTCATTACACAGAAGTATTATATAGGAGGCTGCGGATTTTTTTCTCTAACATTTTCTGCTTGTCCGTTTGAAATGAAGTCTCTCAGACTAAAGCACAAGTGTAGCAGTTGGTAAGGAATTTTATTTTTCATCTATTGCTTTGTTTAAGAATTATGATTAATTTTAACCCTCTCTTTCATCTGAGAGTGGCCACACTCCCTGATTTAAAAAAAAAAAAAAAAAAAAAAAAAGTTGCTTGAGAGCTTTTGCTGAATTCAGGGAGAATGAAAGTAACTCTGCTACATAATAATAGAACGAAAAAGAAAAAAAAGCTCCTATGTCAATATGATACTTTGGGTTCAGTACAACTACATCACTGGCAAAGAAGAAAATGTAAATTGACATTTTAAAGCTTTCAGTACTTTTCAAGGTAGTTTGGATTTAGAGTGCTATTTGCCCATTAACAGATCAAGGACTTTCTGATTATGTCTTTCACTCAAGCTGCATAGGAAAGATGATCTGTCAGAATTCATCAGCAGATGAATAATTATTTATCCTCTTATATAGGCTCCTACTTATAGTGTTTGTCAAGCAAGTTCGCTCCTAGGGAAGGATTATCATCTGAGCACTACATGGTGTGATGAAAGCCTTACTTGTACCCCAGGCTTTGTAATTTCCTTTTATCTGAAATAATTGTCATAATAAGATGTAAGGACTAAAAAGCTCTTAGGGTTTTAGCTGGAAGTCCAGTGCCATTCAGAAGATGCCTTGGTTACAAGGAGATGCTTCTATTTTCCAGCAATCATGAAATCAAGGCTCTTCTATAAATGAAAAAGAACCCCTCATTTTCCCCGTTGCTAGGGAAAATGCTAAGAGAGAAATAATCCCTCCTCTTCCTCGAAGAAATGACCAATTCTTTTCATAAGGCGTGCCATTGTCAGTATTAGCTCTGTAGCTTCATCTGTCCAAATAGTCTCAACTATGCCTGAGATAGGATAGCCGGACAAGATTTAGATGCCAATTGGTCCAATAAGATCACATCACTATCTCTCAAGAGGTGAAGTTAAATGATGAAAGTAGCTAGTTATGGTCATTGGCCCAGCCTGGCTGCCCTACCCAAGAGTAGTGCTAATGTGAGTTGATGGATTGCATTCTGCCAAATTTCCTTGTTCTCTTCACACAGACACATTTTTTCCTCTCTTACAGTAGGCAGGAATGAAAGGCTTTCTAAAAGAAGGAATTACTAGAGCTCAGATAGTACAAATGCTCATAAAATTCCCTGTCAGTCAATTGGATCTGATGGACAGGAAAGACAGACTGTTAAGACAGAGGGTTAGGACATTTCCTAGGTTCCAGCTAGAACATTTCTATTTCAAAGTTTTGAATTTTAAGAGAAGAGCCAAAATGCTACTGCTTGCATTTGTAAGTGTATGTTAGTAACCAGCCCTGCTTCTGTTGATGGTGTTGTTAGGACTCATTGTTTTATCTGCTTTAAAAGACAGTGTCATTTAAGAGAGCATGTTTAGGAGCATTTGCATGAGGACACATTTGAACTTCGTGTTCAGTGGAGAGCTATAGCAAACAGCAGAGATGTGGAGTAACGTGTTCCTATAGACAAACAGTGCTGAACCAAAAGGCAGTCCTTTTCTCAGCAAGGTGAAGTCACCAAAATCCACTGGATGCATAGCAAAATATCTAAAAACGTGTATTCCTTTGATATTTGGAAATCTTAAAAAAGACATTAAAAGTGCTTTCAACATGTTTATGCTCAGTGAGGCTTGTATGAGTTGTTCTGTGGTGTTTGTATCAGAGTTGTGTAGGCACTGAATATATCTGAACTTATGGATTAAAAGCTTCTTAATAAAATTCCCTGTTCTGGAAGGATGAAAGATCTTTTCATTAATGCAGGAAACAATTACATAAGGTTGATTCATGCTTTTTAATATAAAGCATTACTGTGTAAGCTGCTGCCAGTGAGTACCATCATGCAATGAACGCCACATGGGAATGCATTGAAATTGAGAACGTTATTTTGGTCTCACTGAAGGGAGCAAAATAGAATAATTTTCAAACCTGTCATTTTTTTCACATTTAAATCATAGCATCCAAATTCTACCAGGAAATGGCAGCACTCAGTAAAGATCAATGCAGATGCAGAAGATTATAACACATTTGTATGATTTGTATCTCTCTGTATTTAGTAACTGTCATTTTTGTGTCCCAAGTATAGTACATGTAATGTTGGAAAACTAATGCAGCTGAAAGACAGTTGGCCTTTGAAGAAAGGGAGATCTTTCTTTAAAATAAATAAAAAACTTTGTAGGTCTGTGCAGACTTGTTTGAGTTCTGGATGACTTTTCATTGTAGCTCTTTTTTTCTTTCTCTTTTTTTTTTTTGCAGAGGCGTCCTGGTAAAGTCATGGACTATGCAAGTTTCCTATTATCTGTTATGGCACACCGCTGGAGAAACAGATTTCTCCTATGTGAGGTACAACCAAATGATGTCTTTAAGCATATTTAGAGTGCCTGCAAAGGTTACTGAAGGCAAAATACAAAAAAAAATTAGAGAGAGTATAGGCAGCCTTGCCACAATTTATTCCGAGATTAGAAGTAGCTGTTTAGCTTTCTCTTTCTAAAGCCTGGCTTGAACAAAGAATACATCAATTTTGCTTGGGTGTGTATGCACATATGTGGAGTTGGAGTGGGGTTCCCTTTCTTCTGTTTTGAATAAATATTTTGAATGTGGAAGCCCCTTTTAGGTTTTTTTTTTTTTTTTTGCTCTGTACGTTCTATGCAATAAGGTCTGTGAAAAGATTTTATTTAGAATTTTATGAACTAGGGTTGTAATGTCTTAAAAATGTTCCCACAAAATTATCTGTGCACTGATCTGTCGTGTAAAAGGTCTTCATAAATTTATACTAAACCAATTATGTTACAACGTTGTCTTATGTGGCTTCTCACCTCAAGAACCTCTTTTAATATCCAGCACAAAATAGATATAAGTTTCAGTTTAATCTTTCATACCTTTGAAATGTCTTTTGCATAATTAGATACAGTCAGCAAATTGGATTGGAGTCAGTTCACTTAATTTAGGGACAGTGTTGCTGTGTCCAGAGTGGTCTAAGAGAACAAGACAGCTTGTCAGTAGAAGTAATTTCTCTACATCTAATCTCTACTTCAAAGGTACCCTTCATAGAGGAATTTTATTTTTGGCCTAATTTTAGACATTTTAGATGTGCTTTTTAAAATATTTTTACTAATTGTCTAGTCCACTGAAAGGGTCATTCCCACAGGAGAAATCATCACACTTACATTAGAGATCAGCTTTAAGTAGTTATACCCGAGAAGGATGTGTTTTACTCTGCAGGACACAACTGTGTGACACACTGTTGACCAGTGACACCGGTCAACCCTGGCACGTTCTGACTGGGAGTGTGTTGTGCTGCTGTACCACTCAGCAGCACGGTGCCTGGCTGTGTTGTCCCTCTGCCACCCCAGCCAAGAGAGATCACTCTGGAAAGGCATGCAACTACAAAGCACAGCCTGCATGAAGGCCTGTGCACACATGGGAGAGCTTATCAGGGTTGATTTGCTTTGTGCTTTGCTGAGGGCCTGCTGGTGGTCTTTACTATGCCAATAGCAGTGTCTGTGCATGTCTCAGCTAGAGTTGTGGTTTCCATCATCAGCACTTAAGGACCTGCTGATGCCCAGTTTTAGAGTGTTTCAAGACAGGCTTGGAGACGATGTTTTCTGTTATGTATCATGTGTGGCTTCTAGATAAGACAGTATTTTTGACAGCAGGCTGTTACATGTGAAGTTCTTCATTGTTGCCAGCAGTAGGGTGTTTGTCACCCTTACGACTGTGTTCTGCATCCTGACTTCTTCCCCTAGGGAGAGCCCTTCCTCCCAGCATTGCCTCTGACACCTGACCTATTTTCACTCACAAATCCAACTGGGGCCTCATCATGTCCAGCAGTTCTACCCAATGCTAGCAAGGTAGTTTAGAGGCATTGGGGGCATAGCACTGCAGTTGGTCCCACAAATGATCTAGCAGATGTGTCACGTTGTGGCACAAAATTCCTGATTCACTTTACTTTTTTGTACATTGTTTTTTCAGATAGAGAAACCCTTGTTTGGACACTGTTCCTCATGATTTCTTACTGTAATGCTAGGGTTTGAGGTTTCCCACTGATAACCACTTCTATATTTCATGAGAAACCTAATATTTAAAAATAATTCTGCAGGGGAATAGAACTCTGCTTCATCACAAATGAGATGACTGAACATCAATGAAGAATTTTATCTTTATTTTCATGATGTTAGCACAATAAACACAGTAGCATTGATCTGTACTTATTTAACAAAATACATTTATAGCAATTTACAAATTCTTTTCCATTTTAAAACATTGCATAACATTTTATTAAACACAATACTTTATATAGAGTTTTCATTTAAAAACATATTTTTGAGTATTTTCTCTTTTCAGTAAAGCACAGCCTAACAAAGAAATTCGTGCCTGTTAGCAAGTAAGAAAATCAGAACACTAAGATGTCACCTGTAAATTTATTTAATTTTAAATTAAGGTATCAGTGGAATGTAAACAAAGAGTAATTTTACAAAAGGCTCCTTATCAAATATACATGCAGAGGTCTGAGTTCCAATGTATATATTATTACATTTCTGCTCTCTAACGTAATATAATTTGATAAGCCATTATTAAAAACAGTAGCCTTTGGCACTTTGAGTAAAAAAGAATATATCAATATTTATGTAAAGAACGCAATTTCAATGAGTACACAAGAGCTTTAAAATCTTTTGTTAAGAAATAGGAAACCTTAGGAAAAATATCACACTGCACTTGAAATAGCGCAGCAAGTTTTAGAGTAATAAAAGCAACACATGCCAATATATATCTGACTAAAACCAAGGAATAAAGAACAAACACTCCCACCAGGAATCCTGCAGTTTCCAAAACAGCTAAATTGCCAGAGGGAATGTTTTCTAATCTTTGCTTTATTGCCATTATTCTCCATTTCAATTTTCCATTATTTTCAGGTTCATCTACTTATGTTCTTTTGCCCTGCACTTACCAACTAACAAATGATTGCATTTTATTTCCCTGCTTTGATAGGCCAACAGTGATTGTGTCTTACCCATTCCTTTAAAGCTTATCTTACCTGCTTTATCATGTACCCAGACTAAACTAAATCCAAAGGGTTTTTTTCATTACAATCCAAGTGTTTGTAATTCCTAGGGACTTTGTACAAAATTTGGTATTAAATACCAAGGACTAAAGGTACTTTGTTTTAAAAAGGGGAAAAAAGAATAAAGAAACCAACAACAAAAAAGCAAATCCTGATTTGCAAATACTAGAGTCTGAGAACACATTTCTAAAAGATTGTTTTTTTTTTTTCCCTGGCATCTGGGATTATCTTTCCCAGCTACTGTACCCTGAAGCACACTTTCAACATACATAGTACCCTGCAACCCCAGTGGTTATCCCCTTACATGTAACCTGCAGAATACTTCCCCCCAGTCATCACATGCATGATGGGGTTTTTGTCTATTACTAGTAGGAAAATGGTGGTCATTTCTTTAAGGGCCAACATTCTTCACAACACTGGGTGATGGGCAGGTGGAGAAAACACTGGTAGGGTTGGCTGACAGCTAAGTCTGGAGCACCTGTGTAGCTGGGAAGGTATGTAAAGCTTTACAGCGACTACAAATCCCATCTTCTGTGCAGATTAGCAAACATCATCCTCCTACTTCTGCAATTAGTCAGGCTTGGAGTTGGATTTGGGATTTTGGCTGTGGTTTGTTTGTTTTTTGGTCTCTGTGTGTTGTGCTATTTATCTTCCTGGGATGATTCTTCCTTCTGCTCAGCTGAAGCTTTTCCTCAAAGATCTGTGGGATAAGGTCTGTAGACAGGTTCTGACTGTCATATCATTTTTGTCTGGTTTTCTGGTACCCAGATAAGAAGACTTAGAACAAAACACTCAACTAAACAAGCCATATAGCAGACCTGCTCTACTACTGCTTCTTCAGTGAGGGGACTGCAAAGTTATTCCCTCTGTTCCTGGTAGGGGAGCAGGCACATATCTGGTATTAGTTCTTCCTCAGGTGAAAATAATCTAGGAGAGAATGAGGAGCTGCACTGGATAAGCATTGCCCATGGCTTCCTCCACAGTTTGTTATTTAAGTCAGAGACAAATTGAATTAGCCTTTTCTTCTAGCATGTTTAAGATGTGCTACGCTTATTCCTTTCAAAGCTCATCTGTTCAACAATTTTTGGCAATGGAAGTTTTTAGCAGACAAGCTTTCTTTTATTACATCCCAAGCTTAATTTACTAAAATAATCTGTGTTCTCAGGTGCAAAGACCCTCCATATTCTTAAGTGGCAGTGATGGGGGAAAAACATATAATCCTTAAGAAGGCTCTGGAGGGTGTCTCATGGAAGGTGAACAGAAGTGGTGGCACGATGCAACACTCATTTAGTGATTCTGCAACACCAAGGCATTCCATTTTTAAAGCGAAGCGCAAATTCCCTAAATGATGGTGACGGGGGTGACATTTGTGATTGTTCTTGTGGCATGCAAGGAAGTGAGCTGAAGGACTGCTTTTAATTGTGAGCTATGATATTAATTACCGTTTCCTTTGAAGTTGATCAGGAAACCGGTGGTTTGTTCTTATTTACTTATGGCTCAGCTTTCACATTTGCACATTTTGCAGTTATAGATGTCACACATAATAAAGTTAAAAACTAACAGAAAAATGGAAGGTTTGCTGAAGGACAGAATGGGAGGTTTGAGAATGCAAGATCTGAATTACTTGTAGTACTTTAAAAGACCCCTTAAAACATAATTTAAAACAGTTCTACAAGTTAGCCCACTAAGAAGCAGCGTCTTCATTAGTAGCACCTGTTCTTAAATAAAAATTGAGCAGTAGCAGCAAAACTATTCAAAATAGATAGTTATTCCATTCTAATGGAACGTCACCCACACATTTTTTTGTTGCAGTAGACATCTTAAAGAACTACACAAAACCTTTGCAATCTTTGAATGTGACAGATCCACTATAACAAAGCTGTAAATATTTCTTATGCTAAATGAATGCAGCCAGCATCATCATAGTATTAGCAATATTATTTTAAAGTAACTGCACATCAATATGTCATGTGTTTGTAGAGTCTAATAAGTATGCAAATTTTCAAAACATGTAAAGTTATCATCAGCACCATCCTGTATTAAAGACGTGGTGCAAATTCTGCAAAGGTGAATATATACCACTGATACAGCATCTGCTATGAAAAATTCAGTCAATTTCGGACACAAATATAAATAAAATAAAAAGTTGGCACATTCAGGAAATAAAGTGTCTGTGTTCAAGACTATTGTTTTGACATCACCCTCATAAATGTTTTGAGTCTGAAGAAACAAGTTGCAAGAAAATGTTTCACATTAGTTAAGTTCTGGTGTTGTGCTTTTCCCCCCACCAAATGATTTCCACAGGCTCATGCATGTTGCAAATCAGCAGTGTTCAACAGCGCTTGGGCTGCTGGTCAATAATTTGGCACATCAAGGGTAAATACCAGCTCTAAACAAGGAGAGCAGAACCTGTGTGAAGATGCATTTCCTTTGTGGTGGTACGGACCAGCTGATATGTCTCCTCTCATTCTTTGTATGCTCGTGTGGGGGATGTGCCTTTATAGAAGATGTTTCTGGTGTTCTCTGGACTGCTCCCTCGTTCAGGGATTAAAATGATGTTGCCTTTTCTTCGAAGTGTTGAGTCCCGACTAGAAGAAATGGACAGGGTCTCTGAGCCAATCTCACTTCCTTCAACTGGTGTGACTCTTATAGTAGTGATACCATGATGGTGATGCTCAGTGTTATCTATGTTGCTCCTTTTCCTGTCACCTGACCCATAACTGTCTTTTAAGGAGTCACAGCTCTCAGAGTCTCTGTTGAGATCATTTAACTCGTATGTCTGACGAAGGGTGACTTTTTCGGGTCCTTTCCATTTCCATGACCCACTTCCTTCACCTTCTGATGGCATCTGAATTACAGGTCTGTTATTTTCTGGATGGGCCTCAACTCTGACAATGCTGCTTGGCTCATGGTCTGTCAAGGTTTTGTATCTGATGGCTCCTGTACAGGTGACTGTGCTTCCTTCTGAACCCTTCGGACTACCCTGAAGCACTCCCTGCTGCTTAGACATGGCTATTACTTGCATGATTCTTGGCTGGCTATTGCTTCTACATGCAACGCTCTTCTCAGCAGCTTTCAGCCATTTAGCTCTAGCTGAACTACTTTTGGGAGATGTGTTCACATTCTCCTGAGTCTCTTCAGGAATATGCACTAGCTGGGAAGAGCCAGGACGTGACTGAATAGAGACCCTTGGCCCACCGGAAAGACCTGAGTTGTTACAACCTGGTACACTTCCAGGTTGAATTTTCAGGTATTGGCTACTTGGGCCATGATGATCACCATTTACACCCACTCTGGAAGGCTCTGAGCTTGACCTCATTTCAATAGCTCTTGGTGGTGACTGGCCAGATTCAGTTTCTATTACTTGTAGTGACAGCTTACGGCTTTCGTTCTTATTCTTCCACTGGGAAAGCAGCTGTTTGGAGCGTGCAGAATCCATTGATGCATGAATTGTTGCGTTTCGTCTTGCTGGATCTTCCAAGGATGGTGTGTTGACTCTTGGCAAAGTGTTACTGAAAGTAACCATGTTTTCCTTTCCCATTGGGCTTCGTGGTGTTATGATTTCTACATCAGCATTTGCTCTCTTGATGTTAGTCAGAGACCCTGTATCTCTGTGGTTTCTATTCAGGATGCTTTCTGAACGGTGAGAGGCGATACCATCGGTGCTGCTACCATTTTTACCTGGCAGGATTCTGTTGGCATCTTGACTGAGGTCTGTCAAAGACCTTAGAGGTTCTCTGTGAAAATTCGAGTGTAATACATTCTCCTCACTTGGCAAGAAGTTCCCCACAGCATACAGGCCCTGATATTTGAACAGAATAATCAACAAGTAGTTATGGAAAAAAAGAGATATTTTTAGGTTTTTCAGTTACATTATTCTGCTTTAAATATTGAGTGATAGAATTAGTCTGCTTTAACTGACAGGGTATGTTCACTTTCTTTTCTTTATGAGTGTATCCTTATCTTTATTCCAAACTCTGTCCTCAATCTGGTATGTAGCGGTCTCAGTAGGATATCAAGGACACATATTCATGACAATAAATATTTAAGGAAAAGATTTAGTCTCCTTCAGTCTGATTCATTTTATAAAACAACAGTTAGAGCTGAAGAAGGAATGTTCTGTTATGAAAATATGAAAATTAATGTTTGCAGTCTACTGGGTGAAGCTATTTAACAGCTACACTGCTGTCTGCTCTGATTTACTTGTTCCAGCTCAAGTTGTGCCGTGATTCTGCCCTTTCTACTGCATAACAACCATGTAATACAGTAGCTACATGATAGAATAATTGATCAGCTTTAAATCAATTGCTTTCCAAGCTGTGCAGAACTGTAACAAGATTTAATTATACATTTTCTTATTCAGTACAATTATTGTAATATGCTGTCATTTTAAAAAGATTCCACTGAGAAAAAGTTCTATGAAAAGCTCAAATGCTTGACTCAATCACTTTGGTTACTTGATCTTTGTCCTTTTCAGAGTTATTTGTATTTTCACAATATTTCACCTACCTTTCCTCTGATTTGTGTGTAGTTTTAAGTGCAGATTTACTGACTACTGGGTTTCCAATACAATGTACCTCTTTGATGTATGTTGTCATGCAAATACTATATGGGGAAGCTCTAACAAAGACCATACTTGTTTGTAGATTTCATACATAGAACAACAGCTCCATTTATGAGAATCTGCAACAGCTTAATCATTTGAAATAGTATTCTCAACAGAGCGCCTTTCTGCTCTCAGCGTGATTATAGGAACTGACTTCAGTAGCTTGTGGGGTTTCTTTTACCTACCCTGGTTGCTGTTCTTGTTGCCACTGTGAAAGCTATTTTTCCCCTGGTCACCTTTTTAGACCATCTGCATGTGCCTTACGTTACCACATCACAAAAAAAAGGGGGCAGATTATGTACTTATTTTAGTATTATACTAAAATTCATCATTGTCTTCCGGGGGGTTCAAAAGCCATCCCGCTGGTTGTTAAGACTCTTCTGTTCAGTGCCATGTTGTCAGTAGAAGTTTCTGATTGCTCACAGGCACCTGGGTTGGCACGGTGCTGAGCAGGTAGGGCAGCAGCAGTCATGTTGGAGATGTATTGAGAGCAGCAAGCAGAAGCGTATGTTGCATCCAACATTTGCTTTTGCTTCATACTGTCAGATACAAACAGGCCTATCCTATGTACTCTGTTACAGCACCCTTCTGAAGTGCTCCATCTGTTTCAATACAGCACAGATGAAGAGCATTGGAGTAACCTAGCTTAGGCACCCTATTTCCCCTGCAAAACTTCCCCAAAAGCTCTAAAGAACCACAAGGACTTAAACCATTTTTTTGAGACCATAAAGCTAACAGTGGCAACATAAAGTCACACTGGCAACAAATACTGGTTAATCCAATATTTTCCTTGTATTATGCTTTGAAGTGTGAAGTAGAGTAAAATAAAGTGCATCATGTTAGAGTTGTTTTTGCATACAATGCTAGACTGTTATATACCACTTTGTGCATTCTTATGGCACTTCAAATTGAAATGCATACTCTCTTTTTCCTGCTTCTCCTTCGAATTACCCCTAACATCATCACCTTCAACACATTTGGATTATGTTATTAATTATGGCATGTGACCATGAAAAAAACATTTTCATTAAGAATACGAATACTCTTATTACAGACTTATCAGTTTTATTTTCTAAAATATAACTACATCTGTGTTATATTTACCAAATAGAGGGCAATTCCTCCTCCTATGAGAAAGCCACAGTAAACATCAACTGGATGATTCTTATACTGAGTGATTCGAGTCAGACCACATATGATCCCACAGATGATAAAAGCAAAGACCAAGAGTGGTTTCAGAAGTTTTGAGGAGTCTGTTAATGTAGAATTGAAGTACATCTTAAAAAAAGAGATGAAGAAACAGTTAAAGAAACTGAAATTTATCTCAGAGAATATATGAAATTCTCATGTTCAACATTTATTTGACACATAAATCACTGTTGCACAGTAACATTGCAGATCATCAGTTTAATTTTATTTAGCTGCTTTGTTGAAATCTGCTCAGTTACTGCAGGAAGATCTGAAATCACAAGGAATGGATTTCAGAAAACATCGGCAATGTTGCTTATTGATGTCAATTAGGATAAAGATTTTATGCCTAAATAATGTTCATAGTCAGAGCCTAAATGTTCTATAAATGCAACTAAGCAGTCACTGTGTCACAAATACAGAAGCCAGATGTCATGCCATATGAAAGCAATAACCTGTTCTAACAAAACCTACCACCAGATGCTTTAGAGAGCCATTTCTCAACCGGGGGCTGTGATGTCAAGGAGGTCAAAAATTACTGCAAATTTTGGCCTTTTCCTGAGAGGAAAGAAACTGACAAGTCCCCAGTACATGCACAATTCCGTTACTTAGTTTGATTAACTAGTTGCTATTGTTTTTTTTCCTCTGATGATTATAGCATGAGTGATGGAAATTTATTTTTTTAACTTCAAATAAGTGATCACTCATACAAATATTGGTCCCATACTGAAGAAATGTCATTGGTCAGATGTGGAAAATCAGCTGTGATCGCTGAAGCATGTCCTGCTATTTCTTTCTAGTCACTGACGGTTTTTATTCACTTGCTTTGCAGTGGCGTCTTTGAGGCCTCTGAGAGTGGTTGTGCCATGATGCAATTCTATGGAGGTCAAACGAAACTAGATCACGTAAATGTTTGTGCCTTAATGCCTAAAGTTTAAAAACAGCGAGTCAAGTGAAGAGAGCAGCAAAGGAAAGACAAAAACAGATAACGGCTGATTTGAATGGTAAGTTAAATTATCACCTTATAAGACAGGATAAGCATTGCATTTTATATGTGAGTAACATGAGGCATTAAATATACTTTAATACTACACTCCACTACAATGGATAATGTTGCTTCTTAACAAAAAGCGTGAAGCAGTTGCATCTTTTCTGTATTCTTACTAGAGCTGGTTTTAATTTAGCTGCTAGTAATTTCATTTTGCTTTTAAATTGACAGAATAAAAGCTTAATATCTATTCAGAATATCCAGGCAACACATCACTGTACAATGTACAGCAAATGACATTCTGACTTTTGTCTTATTTAAATGAAAACGAATAGAGTTGATTACTCACCGAAATGTACACTGCTGCAAAGGCTGCCAGGGTGGCATGTTGAGATGGGAATGACTTTCTGCCAAGGAAGGACACTCAAATTATGCTTCTAAGTTCAAATATACCGTGCTAATGTTCACTTGAAAAAAACACACTGGGTGGTACAGCTTACACCTCCTAAGCAATATATGATCGACCATTAACACTTCATTTCTAAATTTCTTTTCTAAAATCTGGAGAAAGGACTGATGTTAATGAAATGCCTTTGTTTAGAAGTAAATATTTAGCATGGAATTATTTTTGTGTGCTAATAGTGTGTATACTAATAGAAGAGCGTGAATGAGCTAGACTGGATGGTTGATTTTAAGAGAGAAATTTCTCTAAATTTCTATAATAACTCTTCTGCATGCATCTAATTATACAACTTGTTTAATGCATGAACCTGGATCTTATGATTATTTTCACTGATTTCACATGGATTCTTTTCGATGTAAGGACTCATCAGATATGTATACAACTTGGGCAATCAGGCCCTAACTTCATCTTTATTTGCTATGTTTTCAGTCT
>WBMW01004117.1:0-22503 GCA_013396635.1 Penelope pileata | reverse complement strand
TTTTTTTTTTTTTTTTTTTTTTTTAATTTCAATACTTTATTACACAGTAGAAGTGAATGGAGTGCAAGAAGATGGAAAGGGCTTTTTAAGTGTTATCAGGTCCCTTTCTGAAGCACAGAACAAGAGGGTAAATGAAAATATGTCCATACTGTGTGAGATGGTAGGCAAAAGCAGGGTCTATTGAGACTGCTGAGGGCCTTCTGTTCCCACTGAATCATAGAATCATAGAAACACTGGGTTGGAAAGGACCTACAAGATCATCTAGTCCAACCGTCCTCCTATCACCATCCCTACCCACTAAGCTACTAAATCATATCCCTTAGCACCTCAAGAAGAAGACCTTGGGAGGCACTGAATGATGCGGACTGGGTCTTGAGTCAGGAACACATATGAAAATTAAAACTGACAACTTAGCTTCTAC
This sequence comes from Penelope pileata, assembly GCA_013396635.1. Lineage (NCBI taxonomy): Eukaryota > Metazoa > Chordata > Aves > Galliformes > Cracidae > Penelope > Penelope pileata. The sequence goes on along the minus strand of WBMW01004117.1, from coordinate 22,082 downwards.
TTCTTTGAGCAGGAAAAAGAGGTCTTGCCTATGTAACAGCTACGCATCAGGCCCTGTAACATTTTAACATTCTTCTCATAGACCATTTCAATCAATTGAAAGCAACAAAGAAAAGTGATGGGAACGTGAAGAGATTTTACATAATGTAGGGAAAAATTTAGCTGGGGGTGGATTCAGTAACTCCTGTTCAAAGAGAGAACATAGTCCATGGCTTGTGGAAGCTCTAAAAAACCTCTAAGCTCTAGAAGTGAGTACTTCAGATGTAGGTCAGTTTACAGCTGTACATTTATCTCCTTAAATGACATGGACGTGTAATGTGCTGGCTGTCTTGGTAAAGAAGGATACATTTATCCTGCAGCCACAGCAGTCACTTTCACCTGAGATAGCCTGAAATAGAAAGCTCAGCTTGGGATAAATGCTTGAACAATCATTCAAAGCAGGTTTTGCCAACCTAGCTGGGCTCTGTTTTCCTACATCGATTTTCCTAGCAGCACCTCAGTTAGCTAAGTTAAAATAGCAGAGACTGAAATATAGTCCTTTGCCCTTAGACATTTTTCTGCAAAGCAGCAGTCTACTTTCTCAATTTTTTTTCTATGCATTCTGCTTTGTCTGTTCTAAATAATTCACTGGTAATTAAATGTGTGAATGTAGGTCAGTGTGAATGCCACACTGCTGACCTGAATTTGAGCTCATGGCACCAGCAGGTCCTTGGCTCTGGCCAAGATAAAATCAGCATGATTCCTTCTTCATTTATAAAGACAGACCTAATTGTTTTTTCCTTCTCCTGAGCAAACCTTTCTCAGTTAGTATCCCTGTTTCACGGGAGGACAGGAGGGTAAATATATGAAAAAAATATAGATGTTTATGATGTCTAATCAACTCCTTTACTCTGTGCAGATTTTACTATAAGCATAAATTTGCTTACAGTCTCTGTGGAGTTATTCTGTAGATTTGATTTTATGATGTTTAGTACCACTCAGAACTTAACCTTAATTTGATGGCATTTCTGTGATTTATAAGGTCTGTCTCTGTGCTACAGTCAATTTTCTGTTTGTTCTGTTTTCTACTCATATGCTTTCAGGGCTAGCACAGTCTGTGCATTCTGTGTATTTTCTAATGGTGACACTGCTTTTGCTCTTCTCTTTGTTATCTATTAATCTAAAATGAAAATAATTCAAGCTAAAAATACGGAGCCTTTTTATATGGCTCTGTATTGAAAAGGTGAACAAAGGTCTCAAAGAAAACATGCCCTGGGCTCGTAAGACAGTGTATCACTCTGAGTGCTCATGGATGGGGATTGCGTGGAGGGAGAATAATGATGAGAGAGTCATACTGAGTCAGAACATCAGAAATGACAGGGTAGAGAACTCACTGGAGATCTGAATAGAAATGATTGAAAAGATTCTTTGAAGATAAGCAGAGGAAAAATGGATAAAGGAAAAAAGATGTTGCAGAAAACTAATGCATAGGGGAGTCTAGAGGAAAATTTCTAGAGACAAAGTTTCTGGAATGCAAAAATTAAAAAATGAAATCATTATAAATCTCATAAGCACAAGTCCCTTACAAGCTGAAATTGCTGAAGTCAAATTAATCTCCTGGGCTGGAGAAGATATACTGTAATTCCCATACTAGATGACTGAAGGAAGTATTGACTCAGTAGCAAGTGCTGATCACTTTGGTAAAGTTGAGACAGACACCAAATATGTCCTCTATTATAGGAATAAATTTGACATATTAATATATGGTCATCTACCTAAGAAATAAGAACCACTTTTTTTTTGTTGTTGTTTTGGAAGTGGTGATATTTAAACTTACGTGTGATCAGGCTTTTTGGAATGGCTACAGACAGTCAGTTTAGGGCATTGTATTTGAGATGATATTGAAATGAACGAGAGCAGTTGTGAAAACTTTTCTTCCTGTTCACATGTAAAGCTGCACCAGTTTCACTGTGAACCGTGTAGGTGCAAGACATTGCTTGCAAACATCATTCAATGGCAGTATCACAGTAACAGCAGATGGTTATAGGAAAAGAGACAGTGAGGTGAAGGCTCATACAATAACTATTTCACCGAATTATTTGGGCCAAATGAAGCTACAGTCATGTCCACATATATAAATAGAAAAGATGGCAAATAAATCAATGCTACTTATGAACCTCAGCCAACTAAACATATTTAAGATCAAATAAGTCAAATAACAGAGGATCTTAAAATGTAGTGAAATTGGTTTGTTTCAGTGAAAGGAGATGGATTAGGAGATGCTTTACATGGTGACTGATTTCATGATTCCCAAGTGTGCCAACCACTGAAATCAATGTATGTAGGTTGCTCCGAAAATAATGCCTCACATTTATTTCCACGGAAACAACAACAGATACAAAGAGCACAACAAAACTATTTGGTAGAGCAAATTCTCAGCTACAAAAAAAACAATTTCCTTACACAGTCACCACCATTAGTTGTGCATTTTCACCAGTGATGAACAAGAGCCTGCATGCCACGCTCATAACAATCTGCAGCAGTGGAGGTGACCACTGTCACTGTCGCCACTGCTGAAATGCACCACCACCTCCTCACTGTGCTCACATCCACTGCTTGGGCTCCATAAACATTAAGCAAGTGTCAATGAATGTCAGTGGGTGCCATTTTTTCCACATGGAGGAATTAAATGCCACACCTTTGCTCCATCTGCACTTCCATGTCAGACACCGTTGTGTCAGGCTGCCCTTCTGCTGCCATCTGTCACATGACAACAAAATGGAACAGAATATTGGTGGGAAGGTTCAACCTCTGCTGCCATCCCACCAACATCCACCTCTGACATTGTGGGCCAAAATAATAAAATGGGAGTCATTAATTTCGGAGCTGCCCTGGTAAAAGCAAATAAACTAGGGGAGATGTGCCCTGGTGATACAGATAAAACATTTTAATAACATCCATGTGACAAAAATGCAATGCTATAAGGCATAAAGTTAAAACAGAAGGTAGCATATTGGGCTTCACAGAGAACAAGAAAAGTGCGCAAAGCCTTAGTGAGGCAGATAGGAAGAACACTGCTTCCATGCCTGCTAATCAGGTACACAATAAAATTATGCAGCTCAGTCAGAGACAGAAATTGTGGTCATTTCAAATGGTCTATAATTCTCCTGTAATGTTTTTGGAGAGCAGAAAATTCTAAAAGCACCATACAGAAAAATTTTGAAGGACTGCAAAAAAAATGCAAAGAAATGCAATAGAAATGACTAACAAGTAAGACAGCTTAAACTGGTGTGGAAACAAGAAAGAAGACTGCTGTTGCATTCAGTGAAGAGCTTCACAATTTCTCAGTAGTGTAATGTGTATGTCTAGGATACATACTAATGAAGTCCTTGAACTAATGAGTAGCAGATGTCTTGGAACAGTACCACGTACTTATTCCACCAGATTCCTTGTGTAAGTGTTAACTGTCCTCAGTAATTGAGTTATCACTATTTTATCACATCTGTCTTATTTAAAGTAAAATATACAGTCTGAGTTATATTTCAACTTGATTGATACATAATTTCCAAAAACTGCCATTATAAAGAAAATTAATTTCTATCCTGGCTATCTGATAAGAGAGGCTAAAGCCAAGGAGGGTAAACCACCACTTAGAAATACAGTGAAAGCAAAGCCACATGTTTGGGAGCATGCAGGTTTGCACTGCTGTGGTCTTTTCTCTAATAAAGGAATTGTTTCAATGGCTGTCAATATGAAAAAATTATTTGAGAGAAATAGAAAACAAACTCTAACAAGTGCCAAAACAAAACCTCACCAACTAATATAAAGATGCTAACCCAGTAGTTTACAACATACAGAAGTCTCAAATAATGTTGTTGGGTGACTTCTTCCCCTTCCTGATATGGAGAACTTACTCAGATTCCACTGCGAAAAGCAGTAGAAGCTACATATATGAATAATTGCATAGGAAATTTTATCCTTTGAAGGAGGGGAAATAATTAGCGTGGTTCTGAATCTGAAAAAGAATTTCAAAGCCCACTGTTGGCCTAATGTCTTCATAAAGAAAATTAAACATCACTAACAAGATACTTAAGCTTTCTGCTTTGTTATAAAAAAAAAAAAAAAAAAAAGGCAAAACTCATACAGACTTTAACTAGAAAAAAAATCTTTGAAACTTGGAGAGAAAATTAAAAATGAAATAAAATGAATACTTCGTAATGTACACAGTGAAGGATAGAACCAACCTTCCAGCATTGATAATATTTGCATCAGCTCCTGAGCAAATATCTTCCACAACATATGAATTCTCTGAGCAGGAAACATTTAAGGATGTATAGTTAGGCTTGCAAACAGTCAGGAAATATGGTGCCTGATATCCTGTTGATAGCTGTATAATATCAGTAACAAGAGCAGTAGAACAAAGACCAAACACATGAACACCTAGGAAAGAAAGTAATAAAGGTTGTTAACTGTATTGTATTTAGAAATTAGATGAACTCATTGTGAAAAATATATTCAACAGAAATCTGGTGGCTCATGTCATTGGGTTTGTGAGAATTTAACTGAAGAATAAGATTTTTTTTTAATGGAATCTTACTGCAGAGTTGAATTCTTTAATGTAAAAATTAAGATTATTTATGCTTATTTTCTTCCTATTGATACTTAATACTTAGTTTTGATGACCTAATATCCTCCAACACTTTTTCAAAGAACTAAATTACATTGCTTTCTAACTACAAGCAGCTCCAAAATTTAGCTTCCTGAAGGACAGCCATCTATTTGAGCAGGGCATATGTGCTCACTTAGTCCTTGGGCCTGCTCACTGGAATACATTTTAACAATACAGCTGCCCATTAGGCCACTGCTCTGAGGACCTATTTCTTTTTACTGCCAGGGACTCATCAGCTGGCAATATCTTTGGCCTCCTTTCACACATCTTACATTTCTTGAGTACCAAGTCCTTGCCACAGGTACAAAAGGTCTTTTTTGTCAATGATCGATATTCCTGTCTAGTTAATAATACCAAATTCACAAGGCAGTTAATGCAATTGTTTTACTGAGCATCATTACAGTTCTCCTTCACATTGCTGCAGCCTATGACCCCTCTGCTCACTTCCTCACTGCTGCTCTTTGCAGGATATGCTTTATTGCTCATATATATGTAACTTCTCCTGTCATTGTCTTCCTGCTTGCCAGCCTATAGAAACCTAACGTACAGTCCTCCTATCAAATTCTTGAGTCTGCTGTCTTGCAGTGTGTCTTTGTGTATGCTGCCCTCACTAATGAAAAGAATTCTGGAACAGAGAAATCTTTTCTGCAGCCACTCATTGGCAAAGGACAACTGTAAGAGGGGAGCCAAGTTCAGCCACCCTTTCAAGCTCAGCTTTGGTAAATAACAGGATAATACAATTCATCGTGTCCCTCTCTATCATTATGTTGCCAGATTTTAGCCCTTTTTCAAGAGGTAGATAAACACATCACAGGAAAAGAATGTGGAATCTACTGACAGTTTCTAACATGTTGTTACTGTCGTGCTGAATACTGTATCAGCTGGGTTGAATCCTTTTGACACACTGAAGACAGGGAAAACTGTACACTGAAACCATTAAAAGGAAGCCAGCTCAAGGTGGGCAGAGAAGGAAAAACAAATGATTATTTTAGAAAGACTGACCGTAGACTAGGAGAGAAAAGGAAAAATGGAGAGTGCGGATGCTACATTACTGGGTTTGGGGCTGCTATGTTGCTCCATTTGACAGCTTCTTCTTGCATTTTCTGGCAAAAAAATATGTATGCCAGTGACAGCCCTGCACTGTTCTGAAAGGCTGTTTCAGAGAAGGAAATCTGCATGGTGAAAACTGAATGTACGCAGAAGACTCTTCTTTGTGAGCAACATTTGAAACCCACCAACAAATCTGACAGCTCTTCTAAGAAATGAATTGAAGTTGCATCCTCCTGCATTAATATTGGCTTCTGTTCCAATCCCGTTTCTTCTTTTGGACAGGCAACAGTAGAGAATTCCTTCTCCTACCATTATCTGCAATGACAAAGGAGCTGTTAAATGTAGCAATTACTCAGAAGACACCAATAGAATTGAGAGGGCTGAAATGTAACTATAACACAACTAATGTCCTCCACTGACATGTACATCCCTTGAAAAGATGCGTATCAGTATGTGAGTGTTCAGTAATTCACCTTAGCCTGAGTGAGGGCAAGAAGAATGTGGCATTGAAATTAAATACAAGTGTCATAAAGTTTTGGGAGGAGACATTTTTTATTATTATGTGTGTATACGGTGCTCAGTGGAATGGGAGCCTTGATCCACAGTAGGAATTTGATTCTTCTACAATAAAAACATAATAATTGGAAATTCTCACCTTTCAAATGATCCAGAGCCACAGCAATATCTTACTGCTCCTGAGGTGATTTTAGCCCTTGGTTTTGGCCTCATGCCTAGCATTTGCTAGCAGCTTCTAATTACACAGCAGCCTCCTCTTTCATAATTATTTAATTTGGCTTGGATTTTAACTAGATCCACAGCACTAGAAAAAGTTCTGTCCTTACGGTCCTCTGAACAGAGATCATTACTTAAGCCATAGACAACAGTTAAGAACAGAAATAAGGAGAAGAATATAAATAAAAACAAGGTCTTTCTTGCTGGAAAATCCAGATCCATTCATACATTTGCAGTCTCAGGTTTTATTTTTTTTCTTGTTAAGTAGTGCAACTTGGAAATCTGTGCATAAATTAAGTGAAAAATATGTGTGGAAATATTGAAATGAATGGGGCAGTTCTCACCATGAAGAGGAAATTCATCTGGTCTATCAACACATGCAAAGTAAAATATGCAATACACAAAGCTCGCAGTACAATGAGATCCTACAGCGTCTAAAGTAAGAACAGTCTAATAACCAGCCATGTTTATGCACACTAAGATCTCTCACTGAAGTTTCGCGTGCTTTATGAATATGTATAGAAAATTTCACATATGCCACAAGCTGTAAGACATGCCAATAATACATGTGGAAATTTTCTGTAGTACTTCTGGGCTACAGAACAGCCCTAATTAAAAGCAGTTGCTGCGCACTGATAATGTGTGACCAAGCTGCTCATATTCTGAGTTCTGAGTTTCTGTTCTGCTGAAATCATCTTCTCCCTTTGGATGAGCCATTAAACCAGTCTCCTTCTGCCTGTCCTTAATGACTAACTCACAATTCAGAGGAGTCTCAGTGCTGTTTGGGGAAGTGTAATTGATTTCACTGACAAGGCTGATACAACTTCTTAGAACAAAATCTTGGTTTTTTTGGGTGTTAGCTCAGAGTATGATGGCGTCCTGTCTGTAAATAGTTGGAATATTGTACAGCATAACAGAATGATTCAAACTAGTCTCACTCAATTGTTAATGCTGTTTCTTAACGTTAATGCCCACAATCAGGATAGTGTGAGCAGATGAAGTGCTACGGGGAATGCTTTAAGAGGTGTGTGTCTCCTGCTATTGAAGAATAAAACTGAATTTAAAATCCTAAGATAATTAGTCTGGATGACACTCTGCAGCCGAACTGAAGTCAGAGCAGCTGTTTTCTTTGTGTCACCTGAAACTCTGTTCAAAATCTTTAATAAGTGATGGTGGAATCTCAAACTTACCGTAATTGATGGTCCGGCAAAAACCAGACTAAGCAACATCAAAAAGGGAACAGCCTCTTGTGTAGGTTCAATGTATGGCATACTCAGACTCTTGTCATAGCAATTAAATCCCGAGTGAACTGGCTTGAAGACATCAGTAAGTTCGAGAAAATACAGGCTAACCACAGAAGATGCCAATATTGGCAACTAGAAGAGAAGAAAGCAACAAATTACTGTGAGGAAAGGGGATAGCAATGTTTTTGCAAGGACAAAATTGTCTGTTAATAAATCACTATAACGTTTGCTATTTACATCTCAATGCTCCTTGCTATAACCATTTTACCATCTCTAAATAATTAATTCTAAATAATTAATTCAGTTGATATCAAGTAACTCTGTCATCTACCAAGCTAGTTAAAGTACTCACTCCAATCTTCAGCCCACGTAATTCAGACTTTTCATTTATGAATTATTAATGGCCAGACTTTGAATTTTTTTTTTTTTGAAAAGTAAATACAGGAATGCAGTCTCCCATGTGAGGCGTCAGCTTTCTGTTATTCATCCTCACCCTTTTTGGTGCTTTAGTAGCCATATACACAACAGATTTTATAACCAAACCATTTTTTATTACGTTTCAAAGTAACAGTTAATGAAAAATACTATCCAGTGCTTTCCTAGAATCTAAATACATGATAACAGTGTTTTGCCTTGGCACATTTATTTTGTATTCTATCAAAAAGCAATTAACTTTGGCAAGATTTGGTCTATGTAGAACTATGATGACTACATTCACAATTCTTTTATCCTCCAGCTACTTTGTGATTTTAGCCTTTGCAATTACTTCCAGCAATTTACTAAGAGTGAAGTTAGCCCCTCTGGGGATAAATTCACCCCAGCTTACCACCAGCTTCTGAAAGCACAGATGCAATCAGTAAGTTGCTGCGAAAGGAAGCCTTACAAGCGAAGCAATAGCAAAAAGATTTTGAAGCCATTTGCTGGTGACTAGAGAGGGTGGGCAGTGGGGCAGGTAACCAGCAGCATGTGATAGTTCTCTGCATTCTCCTAGTGAATGCCTAATGCTCAGAAAAGTTTTTTGTTTGTTATTTCCCAGAGTCCTCACTCAACAAGGCGACATTGCAACCCCTGCCTGCACCTCCACTGCGACGCAATGACTCCCTCTGTGCCTCTGCTGTAATGAAGGTACCCTATGGATAATGTTCACTGTCTGCTTCCTTTTCTCTTTTATTTTTATTTTTAGGATGGCTATCACAATAACTTTTCCTCACTGTTAACTGCAGCTGAAAAGGAGAAGCTTAAAAATACTAAATAGATTTGCTAAGACAGATAGAAACATAAAAATCAGAGAAGGCCACATCATACCTCTTGAGAAAAAAATACTTCTCTTTTACATCAAGCTCCTCACATTATAAGGAGTAGGAACTGTCCTGACATAATTTCAGGTGCACTGAGATTATATTATTATTGCAATCTTCTGTATACGTTTACAAAAGTAATTGTTTGATTAAAATCAGCATCTTTTATCCCATTCTATAATAAAATAAAAAGCAGAGGTAAAACTGGATAAATATGTGTACTGGAAAAATGTTGAAAAAGAACTAAAAAAAAATTTAACTGTATATGGCAGAGGGACAATGGTCTCTTGCATTAACTAGCTATTTTCAGATTTTTAAACCTTGGGCTTTCTAAATGTCCACTTTTTTATACATAAAATGTGATGTTGTTGCTTAGGGAAGATGGATACTAGCTAAATTTCACTGAAACATACTTTTTAATGCAACTTAGGTTTTGGTTGAAAAGAACAGCTTTTGCTGTCTTCAAAAATGTTCTTCTAAACTAAATCTGTTGAAGTTGGAAAACAGAACCATTTTGCCTGCTTGGTTATCTGTGCTCAAGTTGTAATCGCACCTAGTAGAGAAGCTGTGATTGTGCCAAATGTGTGTTGGCACCCTAAAGGAAGCTAAGTGCTATGAGCATCACAAAAATAAGACTAGGCATCTAGTAACTTTGCTTCAATAAGTAGTTTTTATATAATAAATAAATAAATAAAATAATATAGAGATATACATAGGAGTTGGACTTGGTGATCCTCGTGGGTCCCTTCCAACTTGGGATGTTCTGTGACTCTACAATATGTGCACTCACATACTGTATTACAAATACATGTATTATGTATAGCATATAATAAATACACAAGACATATAACACATTGTAATATATATTATATATTATGTGAGTACATAGTATGTAATATCACTATTATATAATATTTATTTATGTTATGCTGGAATAATTATATAAAATGTAACTAAATTGAGTCCGGCTTCCTGCTCATTACAGGAAGATGTCCAATTCTTTAGCTGCATGCATTACTTATACTTGTCACTTCCTGCTGAATGCAGTCTCTATTGACCGGACTGCAGGCATGAATGGTTCGTCACCATGACTGTTTCTAGTCATTACACGTGTGCAGAGATAAAAGAGGACTTCCCTAAAGTCTTCATGCTCCACAAATAATTAATTTTGTTTGTGGAACTGGGTGCTCTACTCCCCACACTGTACAGAGACTGGAGCTGCTCCTTCCTGTACAAAAGTACTCTTCCTTGGTGTACAGGGAGCTTAGGCTGAGTTTCTTCCATGCTTCCTTGGACACTGAGACTGCGCAGCATTTGAAGTCATGCATACAGCAATTTCACTTCTGCACAGCATTTAACTGTTGAGACATTTGCAGTGTCTTTTATTATTAACTGTTTGAAAGCCATACCTAAGTGACTTAGCTAGAGTCAGGGTCTCAATGAGCTAAATGGTCAGGATAGGAAAAGGGTCTATTACCCTCTGATGTCTCTTCATCTAGGCTTCCCAAGAGGTTGATTTCCTAGGATGGAAACACAGGGCAGGAATAGTCATGGAACACTTTGCACTCAGAGTTTCGTCTTCGTTGTGTATTTTTCCTTTTCTGTAACATCAGAAGAAGGAAAATCTCTTCTGAACAACAGGCCCCTAACTTACCCACAAGTCCACCTCTGCTCTGGTTATGGCATTCTTAGGCAAGCAATTGTTTTAACTGGCAATATTGAACAATCATAAATAGGTCACATCTGAAGTGATATTTTATTTTGAACCACTAAAAGAAAAGATGTAAACAACTTTTTTTTTTTTTTTAAAAAAGCTTCTGTATGTTAGCTGTAATTTTATTGTTAATTACACAAATTAAAGAGTTGTGAAAATTGCATTTCACTGTCTTACAGCTCCACTACAGGACTCCCATATTCTTTCTGACTGTAACTACCCGCTCTGCTAAAAGAAAAGAAATATTTCTAAAGGACGATGAATCCCTAATGTAACTGCTTACAATACTAATGAATAGGTTTATAGTCAATTTGCTATATACAGTATGTCAGATCCCACAGGACACTTTTTCTTCCTATCTTATTTAAAATACAAATATAAAATGCATCTTCAAAAAAGGCCAATGAAAAGAGAACATTTCTAAAATCTACAAAACAGTATAAGTGGCTATTTAATATATGAATATTTATGGACTGTTCTGCTTAAGGCAGCAATAGTTCTGTAATTATAGACCTCAGCTCCCAACACCTTGAAAATGTCAAATATAATTAAGATGGCATAATGTGTATTGTTTTAATTACAAAATGAAATAGGAATTTTCCTATTCCTAAGTAGACTAATAAACTCCCCAACCTCAACTCACACATCTTGACTGGGAAGTCTTTGTACTCCTAATTTCTTGGTTGGCTAATGGAGAAAGATCCTTGTTTAGCTTGTAATTTACGCCTGTAAATGCAGAGTTTGACCCAAATGGTCAAACTCTCTTCAGCCTGGAGTCTTAGAATTGAGACCATAATCAGTCAGCACAGCCACTGAAAAAGTTTGATTTGGAGGTTTTTTTTAATTATGTTTTTCTTTTCATCTTTTTTTTTTTTTTTAACTGTTAAGAGCCTTTATTAAGCCATAGGACTTTATGATTAATATTAATTAATGTTGTTAATATTAAAAGACTTTGCTGTAATGAGCTAGGAATTGTCCAAGCATGAGAAAAGATTATCTGTATTTCTAAAAACTCAGTAAGGATGTAAATACCTAGAGATCATGTAAGAAGAATAATTTAAGGTGAAAAACCTTAAATGTGTTTGTTACACAGCACAGAAAGCAAAAGAGCATTCAATATCCCAGTGATTTCTCTCATTGCATGGGATATGTAACAACTCTTCCTTCTGGCCAGAAGCCACATGATGTGCATTGCATATTGCAAAGAGCTCAAAGAAGAGATGTCTGTGAGAGTAGTTCAGAGGTGGGAGGTAACAGTTTTTCAGATTGCAATTGCTCCTCTCAGGCTGTGATTGATCCTGAGGCTGTTTTGAGGTGCTGGTTCCAGTAGTTCCTTCTGGTTTAATTGCGAGGATTAAGATTATCCAGGAGCCACGCTGCCAGCAGAGTTTGTTGCTGGTCATACAGTAGAACCTACATGTGGGAGCCGTACTGGTCCTGCCCTAAACCCACAAGTTGGCTACACCCTATAGCCAGTGGGTCCAAACTTTCTGGCACACCCCCAGGGGGCTCCCTCTGTGAACTTTCCCTACGATTATTTTTCCATGGCTTTGAATGCATGAAAAGAGCAACCTGTAGAGCTGTAGCCCATTAAATACAATACTATTGTTGCTACTAACAAAGCACGGACTGTACCAGGTCTGCAAGGACTCAGGACTGGGGCTTGTCAAATGTGCTTTGTCTGTACTTGTCCTGACCTGCCTGGAGCTGTGCTTATACTTGGTTTAGTTATAACAGCATTTTTATTAATGACCTTAGAAATTATGCTATCCTTAATTTGTTTTACTTTCACATATCTTCATATGGTAGAATGCTGTATGATTTTTATACCTATATTTTGTAGTTACAAGTAGTTACTCTGTGTAAAATCAGATATTTATGACTCCAGTGTAATGCATTCCAAAATCTTTGTCAGATGCAGTGTGATGTTGATGGTTTCTTCTTTGCTTCGGGATCCACTTGGGTTCATTTTTACGTGTGCTAATGCACTTTCACACCTTGCTCTTTTTTGGTCTGTCCACATTACATCCCAATTTACTATATGTGGCATGGTTTACATGGTTCTTCTTGCTCTTTGTTACTGTTAAATCAGTTTTAACAGTTTGCAATTCTTTATCTGACTGCTGGGAGAGTTGTTTGCAGCCTTTGAGGTATCCAGTACCAACTTAAACCCAGTCTCCTTATCCTACACCTGTTCTCCTCTATGTCGTACCCTCTGTAATGCAGGAATGAAGGGCTGGTATAACAGCAGAGATCTCGCTAACAGGCAGTGGAAGGCCAAGCCTTAGAGGGAAAGTCTTGTTATTGGAGTGGATGGAACCCTAAATAGCATGAGGTTGTCCTTTGGACAGCTCAACCTCTAGTGCACTCAGTTTTTTCTCTGGCCTTCCACCAGACACATTCTGTTGTTCTCAGGGTCACACTGAAGTGCTCAGTCTGGAGCTAAAATACAGGACTCATGGAGTCTCTGCAGAGCCCTACATTCCTACTTGAAGGAGATTTCTAATTCTTCCCTTGGAGAATTTCCAAATAATGAAAACTTCATTAAAATCAGGTTCTCTCTCCATGTGTCATAGGCAAGTCAGTAACAAACAGATATCGATGGTGTCCTAAATAACACCAACGAGACAGTGAGGCTCAAATAAAAGGCAACACATAAGCACTACCTGCTACCCCCATCCCTATTTCTTTTCTGCATTGAGAGAATATGCAATTGGATACGTACTGTTATGGTTTGACCCAGCAGATAGCTAAGTCCCACACAGTTATTTGCTCACCCTTCCTCCTCCCTAAATGGGATGGGGGAGAGAATTAAGAGAAAAAATACAGTAGAACTCATGGGTTGGGATAAACTGTATTTACTGAGATAGTAAAGAATAAAAGAAATACCAGTACATATATCAGTACATATATATATATATATATTTATATTTATATATATATATAAAATAGATGATACACAGAGGAAGGGCTCCCTACCAGCACCCAGGCAGCAGCAACCCTTCCTCCTGGCTAACCCCCTTCTGTAAAAATCACATGATGCCACGTGGTATGGAATAGCTCTTTGGTCAGTTTGGGTCAGCTGCCCTGGTCCTGTCTCCTCCCAGTTCCGAGCTCCTTGTGCCCCTCTAACTGCCTCATTGGCATAAGAATGAGGAACTGAATATGTCCTTGGCTCTGTTCAACACTGCCAGGTGTTATCAGTTTTGTTTTTCTTCTGGGACCAAAACATAGCTTCATACCAGGCACTATAAAAAAAGTAAGTTTGGTTAGAAACTAAGACACGTACATAATTGCAATCTCTATGAAAATTAGTAGCTTCTACAAATCTTCTTTCCCTACAACTGTCCATTGGTAGTTACACATCTAATTTTCACATTTTCCAGCACGTAACTAAACAAAAGAGTCCATATGGATCTTCATCATAATAATTTCAGATACATGGGCTTTGTAAGAGTGCAACCAGGGAGTATCACATACTCGATTGGCTAAACATGCTTTGTAGGATACAGTTATGTGACCTCTCTTTGCTTCGCTAACATGCATTACAAATGTTATCTCTTGTCATGAACTCCTATCCAGATCCTGTCTTGTTGTATTGGACTGTGTTGCTGGCTACCAGCAGACACTGAATATGGGTTACAAACATGATTAGCCTGGGCTAATGCAAAAGGACGTAGTAATAAACACTGAAGATGCTGCTCAGTGTGATGACCAGAATGACTCAAGTGATTTTCCTTGAGACGGGATGCAACTACCGAGGCTGTGGAATTGATTTGTTTCACCTGCCTATATATGACAGCTAGAAAAGCGAGCAGCAGGATGTATGTAGCTTTCAGAGGAGGCCAAGCCACAACTAGTCAGATGCAGAATAAAGACAGTATAGCTAGCCCACCTGCCAGGACTGGGGAAGGAATGCTTGGTCGGATATTTGGATCTTTTACATTTGGAAATAAGTTCTAGACTCAGGTGGCCAAGCAATTCTTAGATCCTCAGGTTGTTCTGCAACTCTTCCAGAACAGGCAAGGAGTTCCTGAACACCAGAGCTGCCTCTTGTATTTCTCCTGTCTTTTGGTATCAGGAAATCTGTTTAAACAAACAAGTAAATACACACAGGATTGCCTCAGAGAGATAGCTAATGAATGCCACCAGTTTCTCCTCATAAAATCAACAGCCAAATGCTTGGGAGAATGATGGTCTATTTAATGATTATGTTATGTTTGCACTGCAGGGTTGTGGCATTGTGGGAGATTGTATTAAAATGTATTATAAATGTCAGTCCTCATGCCAAAGAATTCATGGTCTAAATGACAAGGCATAACAGATGGATGAGACAAAAAAGAAGGCTGTGGTGGGCTGGAGGAGACAAGGTATTTCCATTCTTAGCAAGCTACTGACAACGATTGCAGCTTTCAACCTCCGTGGCTGTTGTCCTGTTGTACTTTGCTGTGAACTTCACGAGACAGGAGGAGAGATGGAAAGCAGGACAGGTCTCTTTTATTGTGACGAGAATGAATATTGATCGTGAGTAAGACATCTAAATATCTTCCAGAAAGAGGTCAGGCAGAAAACATGGTATCAGCCCAAATGCTGCCATTTTCTCTTGCTTTTTAGAACCCACAGTCTCTTTTGCAGGGTACTCACTGTGGCTCCTGCTCAGCTGCATCAGCGCTGTACCTTTGCCCTCAGTCAGACTGCAGTGCTGAGCTGGGATTAAGACCAAGCACAGGCTTAACTGCATTGCAAACTGGACTGTCATGAGGACTTCTTAGAGATGGTACAGAACACAGGATGGATGTAGAGCAGGGAACATGCTTAACTTAAAAGTCAGGTTTGTAGATTTTTTTGCTATGTTCTAAAATAATTCTTAAGCCCTTCGGCTTGCAAGATTAGACATTCAGGCTTTTCAGAAGCTTCAAATTTCCATCCGTATAAAGGTTTTTTTTTTTTGCTTCTTGTACTTGTTTTGAATGCAGGCTTCATCTGGCCCAAAGCTGTAAGGAACTGTCTTTTCTCTGAAGGATCGTTACCTAACTGTTGTCTAAGTTTTGTGGAAACTAATTGCAGAGATATGATGGAGTCTTTCTTATCACAGATTAACTGTATTGGATTTAATTTTGACTCACAGTTTAGAATCCCAGGTGCAATTGAAATCTATTATCATTGCCATTTTGGAAAATTAAGTTATATCTATTTCCATCATTGATTTTAAGATTTTAATTGAATTGTTCTCTGACTGTCAATTAGAATGTAGCTTTAGAAATATAGCAGATATCTTTATGCAATTCCTCAAGCCTCTTGATCTTTTGCCAAATGTTAATGGAAAGCCTCTCAGTAAGTGGAAGACCAAAAATAGAGCTGATACATAAGTGATAAAATTGCTGTTTTTCATAAATTTCAAACTCCTACTGAATGCACAGTAATTCTAAAAGGGCTTATTTCTCAATGTAAAATAATTTTAAAATATTTCAACTTTGGTATATGTGCTTAAATATGAAACAAACCCTTAGACCGAAATTTTACATCACATAAGAAGTACCATGAACACGTTCCTTTTCAGTGTGACTTCAAAAATAATTGATGATTCATTACACTACTTATGATTTCTGTTAATTATGATTATTGATTAGTTATAATCAATAGGTAACTGCAAACAATGAGATTTAAGATATTGCAAACCCTTTTGATTATACGGCTTCTTTGATACTGGCTGCTGTAAAGTTATGATAAAACAAGAATAGCAGCATTTCTAAAAAGATGGCTGGTTTCAGGTCGAAGTGTTACTAAATCTCAGCTAGAAGTGTACTCAAAAAAAGAAATCTCTAGCAGATAAAGCTGCCAATCCCTACATAATATTACAGTTTATTCTACTGTCCAAAATACACTGTTTCATACATACATAGGGTGCTCTGACAGTAATGCCTCCTATTTTTTTCCATGAAAACTACAACAGATACAAAGAGCACAATAACACTGTTTGACAGAGCAAATTCTCAGCTACAAAACACTATTTCTTACCATAGTCACCACCATTAGCTGTGCATTTTCACCAGTAATGAACAGGAGCCTGCATTCCACGTTCATAAATGTCTGCACCAGCAGAAGTGCCCCACTGCTTCACAGCTGCTATGGTGGTGTCCACACCATCCATCTTTCATCGGCCTTAACAGATGGAAGTCAGAAGGTTCCAAATCTGGACTGTACAGTTGATGGAGTAGGACAGCCCAGCCAAGATTGGCAATGTGCTTAATGGTCTTCATACTGGGGCCTAGTGGTATTGTGTTCACCATGAACTGCTCAAACTCTACACTGGCTAAGTAAGTAGCCAAACACAAAGGGAGATTTAACATATGGCATCAGCTCTTTTTTTCTTTCAGGGCAACCTGAGCACAGCCCTTGACCCTCCATTTTTGTTACCCTTTTCTGCATTTGCACTACAAACATTCTGTCCTTAGGAAGAAACATTTAGTACGAGATTTAGTCCATTCTCCCTATACACTTATTATAATCACTGTACTCCCTCTGATTTTGCATCTCATACAATCACACTTATACACAACTTTGAGGTGAGAAAATGCATAATTTAAGTGTAGTGTGTCATGCATGGCTGAATAGATGAGTAAAATGCTCCAGATGTGACTGAGAAGTGGCATAGAGCTACCTAGTGATGTGTACAAACATCTGACATTTCAAACCTAGCTCTGTCAGTACATATTAGAAGCAAATGGAAATTAAGTGTCTGGTGCTGAGACACAGCGGACATTCTCTACGTGCATTTATTTCAATGGAAGCTGATGACCTGTGTTTTGCAGGCTACAGTCCTACTGTGATAGCAGATATTTGTGCTTTCTCCTGGTGTCACTGTTACAAAAATTTTAGCTCCTTTAGGGACCAAGAAAAGTTAAGCATTCACTCAGATTGACAACACTACATCCTATTGCATTCCCACATTGGGGACACCAAATAATACATTAGTGCTACTGAAGTCAAAGGCAAAATTCATAGTGACTTTAGGGACTTGGAGTTTTTGAAGTGGGAGAGCACAGGTGAAGAGTCTTTTCCCTTCAAGAATAAATGTATCTGTCCTGCCTCTAAAATGTGAGCATTCTCTCAGGAACAGAAACTATAGAACCCTGGAAGTTTTTCAAATTCATATTAAAATGACAGACTTCCATTTGGTCAAGCAATGAAACAGGATGCCCATGGAAGTGTTGGAGTCCCCATTCCTGGAAGTTTCCAAAAGATGTGTGGAAATTTCACTAAGGGACATGATTTGGTGATGGGTCGTGGTAGGTCAGGTTGATGGTTCGACTTGATGATCTTGAAGGTCTTTTACAACATAGATGATTCTATGATTTCTTCTGCAAGTGAATATATTTACGATACACTCTGAATATGCTGAAAAGAATCAGTTTCAAAGAGCGGGACTTCCTCCAGGAATACTGATTTTCAGTACCTCCCAGAAGCATGTAGACTTTTTACAACAAAAATAAATTCCCATTAGACCAGAGGGACACTGAATTTTCATTGCAAGCTCTGACTTTCCCAGCTATGCAAATGAATCTCGGAGTGCCCATACAGTCTACAGAACCCCAAAATGCCACAGCCATAATTAGGAATAGAACAGGCCAGGCAGTGCTCATTACCATGTGCCTCAGGTAATCAAGATGCACAGAGCAATTCAGCTCTCAAGAGCATGTGCTGATCAGATGTACTGCTAAGCAGAACTCTTACCAGTACTTTAAAATAACCTCTAAAACATTCTTATGATACACAGGGTACATTGTCAAGTTTTTATTTTATGAATCATGAAACTTAACTGAACTTTACTGAAAATATGATTTATTTCATAATTCTAATTTGTTTGCCTATGATTTTTTTTCGGAAGATGACCTATCCACATTCTTCTGATGTTCCATCTCTTCCTTTCAGATTTTTATTTCCTTTTCATTTCTATGTGTTCCAAAGCTCTAGCCTGATTCTCCTGCTTTTCTGTGTAAAAGAGGAACAGATCCAGTGATAACACTGATCTTAAAAAGGGCATATTTTATGTTATAAATCTGCTGTGCTAAAATCTGCTAGTTTGAATTAGTCTTAAAGTAGACTGACATCAAAATGGGAACACAGAAATTCTTTTAAAGTTAACCATCAGTTGGACTACATACATTTTTTCCAGTTATGACAGTTGCTGCCATTAAACACTTTCATTTACGGGAGTTAGTCTCATTCGTAACATATTCATAAGGATCATAAGAGCAGGAAAACCTCAGCGTCAGATCTGTATTTGCTGCTATTTCTAAATATCAAATCCCTCTGAAGCGGAGAATCTGTCTTTACCTGTTCTTTACTCTCTCATGCCTGAAATACATCAGTTGACAGGGTAATCAACTGTTCGTACCAGTTAGTAAAAATAACAGGGTTATTCTTCCTCTTTAACTGTATACTATCTTCCTTGGAATTTCCATTTCCTCTTTGTCCCTATATAATTCTTTCTCATCTTTCCTTTTGTCTAGTGTTTGAGAGAAAAATATTATGTATTTGAGAAATACATTGTAACTTATTTTCTAAACAATTTACTTTTCCTTTAGCCTAGACTTCCTAGGCTGTGATGCTATGTGGAAGACAGAATACTGATTTTCTTGTCTGAAGGTGCAAACTCGATGTCCTATGCTTATTCACTGAAATTCAGAGTGGGGAGGGTCCTTCTGATAAGAACAGGACAGGCAAAATGAAAGTGAGTGGGTGGCAGAAGGGAAAAAGAAAACAAAATAATTGATACTGTTCAGAGGAGAGAGTTAAAAAGACTGCTTGTCATCATCCACTCAACTCCCATTCATAAAATTAAAAGCTTTAAAATTGAGAAAGCATTAATTAAATTGGGTAAGTTTTGGTTTTATGTAGTTTAGTTGGATCATTGTTGGATTGTAGGGACTTACCTCCTGCTTACAAAGGAAATCAGTATTACTTAGTAACACCAGTCAACCCCTCTGACCATTACACTTGGGAATTTCTAATGCCAATGAAATTATCCTTAACTAAATCCCTGTCTACAAAGTATAACTCAGTCTTTGGTTCTCCTTGAGACAATCACAGAGGAATGTAAGCCATCCTGGTATCTGCCTGTGCTGCAGAGCTGCAGGAAGGCATTCTCATCAGTCTGATTAGAATTAGTGTGCACGTGGGTAAATGCAGGGCGGGTATTCGCAAGAAATACAAATTGTTTAAATACCATCTGAATTGCTGTCACCCCCTCACTCAAGGGATTTGCGTACTCACCTGAAGTCTGGGAAATGGATTCAAATCTTCCTGCTTTGTGATGGCAGATGAATGATAGCTCAAATTTTCCTAATCAACATATAGCCTCAGGTGGATGGCAGTCATTTTTTTTCTCATAATTGTTGCTTTTACTTGTATGGAATACCTAAATGTTCATTGGCTCAAGAGGGGGCACGGGGCTGCAGCTCAATAATTAGGTCTCACTTCTGGGGGAGAAGGGCTCAGGCAGCTTGAGGCTCTGTTCCTGTGAAAGAATAATGTAGAAGTCCTAACAGTTCCTTAGTAGCCCACTCTCTTAACTGCAAACTCTGACTCCCTCTCAGAGCAGCTGGGTACCAAAGAGCAGCGCTCATCTCCCCCTCCTTTTAGTTCTAACTGCAGAGGACCTGCTGAAGGCTTTGGGTGCCCGTCAGAGTGGAGAGCTCACCTGCTTTGAGTGGGAATGGTACAAAGAGCTCAGTCTAATTTCTTCACTGCTTGCAGAACCATTTGCATTATTCCTTGTAACAGCTGCAGGGAGCTTCTAGGGGAACTACAAGTATGGCATTAGTATTATATAGGGTAACTCTTTGGAGCAGAGGGCATGTGTTTTCCGCCGCTGCTCTGTAATTCATCCAGTCTTGCTCCACGCCAAAGCCCAGCCCAGCAAACAGCATGGTTCTGGTGGGTCTTCCAGGATCTCTACACTGTGCCCCTACATCACAGTTATTCCCAAGCTGAGGTCCACCAATCTCTCTTCCTTTTGGAATCCCAAAGCAACAAGGATAGTACAGTGAGGAAGACCCTCCTCAGCCATTGTAGGAACTTTTCCAAGCTTGACCTCTCCCTCCTTCACAAAGCTAATGGAAGTTGTATGGCACAGCAAGCTCCTTCCATCAAAGGGCTTTTCTCATGCAGGCTTAGGTGCAGTGGTAAGAGACTCTGCAAAGCTTTCCAGTGGCTGCTGTGTGCTTTGGGTTAGCTCCTGGTCATGTCCAGGTGCTCAGGGAGTGTGGGAGGACAGAGATGCTCTGTTACCTGAATTCCCTTCTGAAATTTCATCCCTTCTACCTTCCAGAGAACCTCCAAAGACCTTCAGATGCACCTTAAAGTAACTCTTGCTCTGTATTTCCCCCCATTTTTATACTTTATTGTTTTTTTATTTCATACATTAACTACTGTGTTTATTTTTATTTCTTTATTTACCCTACCAGTTATGGTTCTTATTGCATATTTTACCATTCAGTTCTTCGCACTATTTTCATGCCTCTCCCTGAGGTAAGTTACATGGTGCTTGCAGTGCCTCAGCTGCCTTCCTGTGAATGAGGTCATCTGAAACACTGCGCTCAATCCAGAAACCATTTTTACCTCTTTCTTAAGCTTAGCCCGTGCCTGCTCCTGATGTTCTGTAGCAGTACCTGCGGGCTGCACCTCGCCAGCAGCGTGATGCCCCCAGGGACACGCCAAGCAGCGAGTGCCTCCGCAGCCCCACCTGCTTCCAGCAGAGCAGCCATGGCAGGGTTTGCTCTCTGAGATGTGCACAGCCTCATTCCATTTCCAGCGCTGGCATTTTTAGCTCTGGTAGAGGACGTGCATCATCCAGGGGTCGACAGAAACACACCACCAATTATCATTTTGAGAACGTTTCCATTTTCCTGAGCATTCCCTTACAAATGAGATTTTGATTCCACCAAGGAAACGCGAGGAGCGTTTGCCTAGAAGCAATTCTTGAATCATGTCTTCCTCTCGAGAGGTCCCCGGCTACATGGCATCATTTCCTTGAGCAGCCTTTTCACGTCCGAGCAGCTCAGAAATCATTCCCTCTAAAACCCGCCAGCCCTTCGCGGTGCCCTTCGCTGCTGATTGCGGGCGGGCGAAGCACGGCGCGAGGATCCCGCAGCCGCGGAGCCGCGCTCCCTCCGCGCGGGGTGAGCCCCGCTCCCCGCCGCCAGAGCCCGCACCGGAGCCGCCCCCGCGCCCGGTCCCGAGGGCGCCGGGCGGTCACTCACCTCCACGAAGTAGAAGCAGGGCAGGAGGGTGACGCTGTCCTTGGTCACTTTGCCCTTCGGCCGCTCCTTGGCGGACATGCTGGCGGGCGCTGCGGGCGGCCCCGCGGCAGCGCTCCCCGGCCGCTGGCAGCCG
>WBMW01004115.1:232923-366970 GCA_013396635.1 Penelope pileata | reverse complement strand
CATTGTTACAAAGTCCAAGATACAAATAGGAATGAGCCTTAAGATTGTTACATTTTGCTAACTCGGTTATGCATAATGAGGGGTTCCTAGTTACCCCCAGTTACAGCTGATTTAATGTGCCTTATATTTCCAATGTCTTAAGCTTTATATACTCTTGTTTACCTAGTTAAGCATAGGGAGGGGGGAAATGTGGGTAGTTAAGGTCTGGCGGCCGGAAGATATCGCGATGTACAGAAAGATAGGGCCCCTCTCCCTACAGCCAGTGGGTTTCAGGTTCATGGTGTGGGCAGTCGAAAGTGAACTCAGGTTATATAGGGCAGTGTAACACACCAATAAACGCCATTTGCCGTCCACCACGTTGGTGTTTGTGAGCAGATGGACCGAGCGGCCTGGGATTGGTCGCCGTGCCGTTCCTGAACCAGGTCGCCACGCCCATGAGAGGCAACACGTCTGCATTCTTTATACTGCAATATTTACTTTTAGAAAAGTTATGAAGAAGAAAAACAGGTTCAGATTGGAATGCTCTGTGTCCACACGTATGTTAAGAATAGGGAAAAGCAATTCAGCTACAAGGGCTCAGAGACATCTGGAATTCAGCTGTGACAGTTCATGTTTCCAAAACTCTAAAGGAAATTTTCACCTTGGGCACTTTACCTGGCAGATCAAGCACACACATCCCCCAAGAAATGACTCAATCAGAAAATAAATGTGTCGGGAAATTATAAATATTAGGCAATAAGGATTGCCTGGAGGACTCAGTGTCTTTCTTGAAGGGAGACTAAAATATTTATTTCCAGTCCCAACATTTGTGTTGTTTGGGCACAAACTCACAGGGTTGCTGCTTTCACTTAAATCTAAGGATCAGTGAGCTATTAACTCAAAATCTGCTCTGCTACTCACTGTGAAGGCTCCTCACTGTTTTTTCACTGACAGAGTTGTGAAGTGTTTATAAAAGGACTGAGGAGCTGCCACTCTCCTCAAGCTCTGCCAGTTCGAGAAGATACGCACCATGTACTGTGGTTATCCCTCAGAGACTGAGAGACTGCCTCTGAAAGAAGATCAGAGGTGAGGCAGCTGTGTAAGTATGGGAAAGTTAAGCAATTTGAAAAGTGTTCAAATGCTGTGCTCATGTAAGTGCAGCAGCATGACAGCAGGGAAGACTCCATACAAAGCAGTGCATATGTTTTGTTTGCAAGTTTGTGCTAACTCCAATGTATGAGCCCAATATTTCTTTGTTTCCTACATTTCTGTGTTCAGTAGACACTCTCTTTCTCTACGACAGTAGCTGAAAATTGATGGAGGAATTGTTCATACAAAAGTTTCAGACATGAATGTTGATTCACATACTGGTATGGACATTCCTTTGATAGGTGTGTGCAAACTCATATGCATGTACCTTTCAAGGTTAGCTGCATGTGATGCTTTCTGAGAAGCCCTCAGTAGACATAGCAACAGTCAGTACGTTGGGGAAAACAGGTGCATGAGTTGCCTCAGCCTCAGCATATCTGCATGAGCCCCTCTGCTAGCTGTTACCTCTCTAGAATCTCAGAATTCCTGTTGGTCTCTCCAGATGATGTAATAGAAATAATATGACATGTAAAGTGTCACTTGGGTATGCCAATGCTTCATCCTAAATGTAGTAGTATAGCTTATCTTGAAGAGGCTATTACTGCAATTCACACTTTTTTGTGTGTTAAAAGTTTCTCTTACAAAGAAATATGATTTGAAAAGTAGTGGAGAAAGATTATTCTTCTTTCTGGAAAAACAAAATGTAGTCTTAGACCCAAAAGTGCTTTTCTACTTTCTTATCAAGACAACAAGGTCCTTGGCCACCATCTTGTCAAACAAAGTAGGAAACAGAGATGTGCAGACAGCCATGGGTGAGTTGTTCTAGCAGTAGTCTCATCACAGGTCTTTGGCAGAAAAGCATGCTAGAAGCAGATGTGGTATTATTTCTCCTTGTGCCACAGTTTGTTTTCTGCGGTAACACTGATCAGATAGTATGTATCTGGACCTGTATAACCTGCAGGAAAAATAGTTAAGATGCCATCTATGCAGCCAAAGAAAATAAGGGAGCAGAGGATATAAGAACAGACAAATGTTTCTTCAGCAGTAGGCAGAGCAGAGGTTACGCAGAGGGAGTTCTGCGAACTCTAGAAGGGTTATTAGGATCAAATGAATTAAATGCTTGGCTTGAATTGAACAAGACTAAGAAGATTATTATTATTATTTTAATTGAAGATGCCTGATATATTTCTCCAGCTTGGAAAGTTGTCATACATTATAGTGCCATAGTCCATTTGTATCTGCATTTATTTCTTCATAGGTGATAGCATCCCTCATTTGAAACACCATGTGTATGTCACATTTACATAATGTATTTTTCACAGAGTCCAAAAGGAATACAAAGAGTCTCTAAGTCTCTAAGACAAAGAGTCTTCTAAGAACAGTCTCTGAATAAGATTTCCTTTAACTCTATCTTGAAAAGAGTCAGACCATAAGAACAACAATCTACCAATCTTCTTCTGCACCAAGAAAGGATTCACTTTCATAAATTACATTTTTAGGTACCACTAGATGTCACTATTGGTAGTTTTAGGCTTTCGCTTGGTTTAAAGAATTCACATTAGAAACCCAGTGCAACCACCAGAAGACACTGGTCTTTGCCTTTGAAATCCAACTACCAATCTTCTGTACACCACTGCTGCTTTCAGTTGAATTAGGCCAGAAAAAAAAAACTTTGAATGATGCTGAGATTTAGTAAAAAATGCATTATGCACCTGCTTTTCCCACATGTACTGTACTAATTGTCAACTATCAGCTGATCTAATTGCACAAAGGCTAGACCTTTCTATTTCCATGATGAAGAATGGTATTTGTTTCCTCTTTCCCCATCTTAACTACTACTGCAGAACAAAAGTTTGGCTCAGCCAGACAGGGATTTATAACTCTGCACTGTTTTCCTGGCAACTTATAAACAGTGGCCAGTTTTTCAAAATCTTTGAGTACTAAAAGCTCCAGATGAAGGCAGCAAGAATTGCAGATTATTAGCAGAGCCTTGAATTCTGACCTCTTTGCTGTTTCAGGGCACTCCGTTTCAATGTAGTTTAGAACTTCTAGGGAAGAAGGACATACAGAAACAAGTGGGGAAAAAAAAAAAAACACAAAAAAGTATCAAAGCAAAAATCTTCCCGTAAATTATGAGTGATATCAACTATGGGATCTTCTCTATAACCATTCAACTACACTTCTTCTTACTTTGAATATTCTGTTCAAGTAAAGATACATTTGATTTCATTTTTTTTTTTTTTTGGTTTTATATTTACGGAACTTTGACAATGCAGAAGAAGAAATTATGAAAAGTAAGAAAAAAATATATACAATATCATTAGATATATTATTATATATCCTGGACGGTTTATTGGGACTCTGAGTCTTTGCGCATGACTGGCTCATTGCTACAGATTTCATGATGACTGACAGATACATGGGTATTACATCACACATACAGAAATCAGCTTTCAGTTCTCCGCTTTTTAGGGTGAATAGAAATTTTGGAAATGGTACTGACCGTCAGTGCTCACATGGCTGCAAATGACCACTGAAATCTGAGAGAAGCTTTCCCAGTATTTATTTTTTTATTTATTTTAACATGGCAGCACAACATAATCTGAGTCCAAGAGAAAGAATTTTCAAGAATGTTTTTCCAATAGTAAGGTCAAGTGAGCTCCAACTTCATGTGAGACAACCTTAGGAGAATGGTCTCAAATCCAATCTTGCTGAGACTGGCCAGTACTGTCCATGGTACTCTTGTAAGTGTGAGGAGCAGGAAAGAATAAGAGTCAATAGTCCTGCAGCATTGGGAAAGCAGGAATGGCTTTCCCAATGTTATGTTACTTTGGGGTTCCTTGAAGATCTCTAGCCAGTCACATTTCACCAGGCTTGGGCATAACTATCTATTTCACATGGGCAGAATGCAGTCATGATCTAGTTTATTCCCAAAGGCTTTAATTTGTGGCAAAGTCATGGGGAGTATTGCACTACAGTTTTTGTTGACATTGTTTATTTTGCATCAGTGTCACTGACATATTTTTTTTTTAATGAGTTAAAGTGGATTTACTCGATATCCAGAACAAAGAACAGAATTTCATAGATCTGAGCTGGAATAGATTGTTCAGACTCCACTGAATAGATTTATGCAAGATGAGATTTTGGATTTCACTACTTAGGCACACCATCTAATCTCTCTTTATTCACATTTCTCTCTACCAGTCTAATAACATTCATCTATTCCTAGAACAGATTTTATTCTTCACTGCAATATACTGACTAGACAAAATTGAATATCTTGTGGTTGTGTATCAATTTTACCAAAATTATACATAAACAATTGCTGATCCATTTCATTTATGCTGAAATATATCATTTTATCATACGTTGAGTGATAAACTTTAAATGTAATTTTTTCTGTCTTATGGAAAAATATTCTAAACAGGCCATTCTAATATTTACAAAAATATTATTTATCTCCCTGTAACTTAATCACAGGAAACATCTTAATATCTTCCCTATTTCAAGTTAGGATTAAAGAAATTTTGAAATGTAACAACTTCTTGTAGAATTGATCTTCTGGGATTTTCAGATGTTCTTCTTTGAAAAATAAGTTTTTCAAATAAAAGCACAACATAAGATATTAAAGATAATCTTTATTCATGCTTCATAAAACAGGCTTAGACTCACTTAATAGTCCCCAAGCTCCATTTATGGACAGCATGCGCTTATAAATTCACTGGAAAACATTCAGTGCTTGGTGAATATCCTCTCATTTCTTTACTGGAGACTCCAGTCACTGTGAAAGTGATTGCATGAAAATGCATGGAGTACACCATCACATGAAGCTCACTTGTTTGGTTGTGACTCAGTAACACTGAATTAGTATTCGTGATGGACTCTCTGACAAATAGGGTTATTATCAACACATGCTGTAAACATAAATCAGGTGGATATCAATAAAATTGTATTTTTGTTCTAGTCTTGTTTACAGATCTTCCTCAGGAATGCCACATAAATACTCTGAATGCTCTCAGGAAGCCTGCCACTCATGTTATTAGTTTTCTTTGGCTTGGAGCACTGATACTGATCATTTTCTGACAATGTTTACCAACAAAAAAGGTGTCCTATTGATCAAACTTTCTTTTACACTCTTTTATGCCCATGAATGCCTTACATCACTTTGCCTTGAGACAAATGGAACTATAGAAACACAGCACGGACCAGATGATGTAAATAACCATTAAGGTTATAGTTCGATGTTGTGAATGACAACAACAAATCACTGCAGAAATTTGAAAGAATCAGTACTTTTAAATTTCAGAGGAAAATATTAAAAGGAAAATAAAAAATGTCTGTAGTTTAACTTTGCACATCAGGAGCCTGTGAAGTCTGGGTTGCTCTGTTTTAGGAGGATGCATTCTGCCAACCTTCTCATATTGACTTGCACTGTAATTTTAGAGTGTAATTATCAGAATGAACTAACTTACCTACAGAGAAATGCAGTTTGTATCTGCAGTGTGACTAGGACAAGGACTGAGTAGCAGAATCTGCCCCAGAGTGATTTGCAAGTCTTCAGATTGCCTTCTTTGAAAGAAATGAATCAGTCTGTTTAAGAAAAGGATGTGTCTGAAATTGCACTCTCAGCTGGCTTGGGGTTTTTTCTTCCATTATACTGACAGTATTTAAGGCTTTTATACTCTGCGATGATTCCTCTTTCTTGGCAAACCATACATTTATTACCTCACCTTTTGATAGACTTAATCTAAGGCTATTTTTGAAGAAACATTAGATTTTAGCAAGGAATAAAATAAGAGATTTGGATCTGCAGACCGGGTTCCTCATATTTGGAGTTTGTACTTCTTTGAACTATATTTCTTTTTCTTTTAAATAACACACTAAGATTTGAGGGAGAAAATTTCTATTTCTCTAGACCAACTGCTGAAGGACACTTAACTCTGGCACTGTCTCCTTCTCACACTTTTTTTTCTTCAGTTCTGTGACTCATCAGATGTATACTAACGAGTAAGTGACCTTGCATAGAGACTGTATGTGCTGTCATTTTAACTTAAGACTTTGATTTTCCCCTGGGTTTTCTTCTGACACAAATACTTTTTTTTTTGAGACTATTATTTATGGCTGTGACCTCATTTGCAAATGCCCCAACTGAGGACAGCATGTTGTAATGCTTTTGATTAGACACTTGGGAAAGTTTTTTCCAGAACAGGGACAGTTTTCTGGGTTGAAGTTTTAACTTGAAGTAATCTCACAGTGAATCATATTGTTTTCTTTTTAATTTAAACTTTCACTTCATCAATTTGAAAAAATAACAAACAAATATGAAGTACGGTTAGAATCTGTTCAAGGTAATGCATAATTAGCTGAAACTTCTCGCTGAATGCATAAAGAAGAATGTGTAGGGAGAGCAGGAAGCCAAAGGTGTTTCTCATAGCAACATTATGGGGACCATAGAATCCTTACTTTTATGTGTTAAGTCTGTGTATTTTAGGGGAAGAATATTGGTCTGTCAGTAAATGGTAAATAAGGGACACTGTCTTTTAAAATTATTTATTATTTGCTTCTCAAACCACAGCAAGGAAGTATGATGTAGAGGTAGAATAGTAAAATATGTTTGAAGCAATTCCAGAGGTATAAACTGGTCTTTAAATTTATTCCAAAACAATCCCAAAGGCTGAGCAATCCAAGCCTGAGGAATGCTATACAATCTCCATCATGTCCTTGAACACTTTTGCCTATAGAAAATAGAATGACTTAATCAAAAGTCAAATGAACCTCTTTGTCTTCCTGGGCTGACTGACTGGGCTGTCTGGCTTTCATGAAAATTGAATCCACCCAGATTAGGAAACTATATAAAAGAACAACATGTAAAATCATGAAGTACATTTATATTGTACTTAAGTCCCTGAGATACAGTAAAACAAAGCCTCAGATTTCACTAGCAGAGCAGTGGCATTGGCACTTCTATAGCTGTGAATTGTGAAATTTTCTTGGTCCAGCACTCCTTATGAGAGATGCATGTGGTGGATAATGTCAGCCACCAGCCTTGCTCCTTTCATGGTTGCCACTCTTTTTTCATCAGGAGGGCAGCTGGCTTTTACAGAAACTGCTAGTGAAGGGTCTGACTGCTGTTTCTCATATCCACTGGGAAATCTCATCACAAAGTGCATCCAATCTGATGGCATTCTTTACTGGAGAAGGCGAGGCTTAATTCATGCTTTTAAAAAAAATTATCTAGGTTGTGAGCTGAATAGTAACAGATTAGTTTTCAGGAACACCTTAGCTCCTTAGTTAGGAACATACACACGAAATTGATCACCAAAATCCCCTTTGTCACGGTGTGAACATGACACACATAAACTAGAGATTGTTTCCAGATACATTTAATATATTAATTTTAGCATAGACTATGATTTCAATAAGAAATCATTTTAAGGTCTGGACTTCGATACCTTTCTACTTAATTGTACAGAGAACTCTGTGTTTGGTGCATCTTCCCACTGTATCGAAGTATCAAATACATCAGTCTTTCAAAGAATCAGCTGTGCAGAAGATGTGCTGTAATCACGTTGGTACCAACTCTCTCCTATTGCCAACAGCTGGAAATGACAGTTGGAAATAGGCCATGGATTTAGCAATAGTGCAGTAAACTTCCATTTTATTCTTTCATATTTCCTTCATTTCTGTCCAGGTGAAACGTCTTTATGTTAATTTTTGTATGGATGAATAGGTAGACAGACTGATCCTTTTATTATTTTCTTCCCCTTATTTTTCCTTTCTTCTTCATATTACCATATTTCATGACTGAAAGAAAATATTCCTATTTCTGTACATCCGTTAAAAATTACACTGATTTTCCCCGGAATAGAAGACAGCAAGTAAACTGCAGCAATGAATAAGAGCAACTTAGGAACACAGCTCATCAAGAATTTCTCTTAAGAGGATACAAAATGAATCAATATTATACTGTATAAAATAAGATGATATTTCAGGAAAAAAAAGCAGCCTCAGCAAAACAAGTCATTTCAAGCTTCAGAACTTTTTGCTGTCTCAGAGCTGAAAGAAGTATAGATCCAGCACTTCTATTTGAAATATTGAGAAATACAAGTAAATAAATACGTGGAGGTCAGCATTCATTTTATAAAACTGTTAATAGACAGTTTACTGTAATGTCTGAGACAGCAATATGTTATGAAGCTTGAAATGTCTCAGAATGTGTTTCTGTCTGGACTGCACTTCCTGATAGGAAATCTGCTTTGCCTTACATTTACTTTTCTTAGTCTGTGGCACTGCGATTTTGTATCAAGCAGTTTGACTACAGATAGGCAATTCCTGAATGCTGAAATGCTGCACTTTTTAGTAAAAACAGGGTACCCCTTTGGGGTGCAGTAGTAGTGTTTCACTTCTATTCAATATGCAGAATAAGCCATTAAATTGTTCTCATATTTCTGAGCACAAGATTTGGAGGCATCGTATTGAAACTTTTTGTTTTTTAAATTTGTTAGTATTGTAAAGGTGTCTGCCTCCTTCTGGCATTCTTTCAAAACTGTAGCATATGTTTGGTTTTTCAGATAATGTAATTCCATCTCCATACTGCTAGTGGTAGAATGGCCCACTTGGGTGAGAGGGATAAAAAAATAACAACGCAGAACACACTGGGAAGAAAAGTTCAGGCACACATAGCTGCAGGGAATGGCGGTCAGAGTCTTTCAAGTAATCCTGCTAGGATGCTGGGAAGACTGGTAGATATAGAGCCACCACCTGGGTCCTTTCCATCCCAAGAACATTGTATATTTGTCTTTTTTTTCTGCTCCATTCATGGCCACTACACCCTCTGCTGTCAGATCCAATGCCCTTAGACAATTTCACAGCACAGCTTCATCCAAAACCGCCCAGAGATTTTAGCACTGCACTGCACAACACTTCAGTCCCAGCAACACAGTGCAGGGACACTATATAGGCCTTGCTCAGAGATAGTGAAGATGTGGCAGAGAAAGAAAATTTTGACAGAAACCAAATTAGTCCTCAGAGCATAACAGACATGTGCATGTGCAGTAGTCCCTGCTCTGAGCTAGGAAACAGATTGACAAAAAGAAACCTTAGAGAGACACTGAAAATATGAAAGGGAAGGAAGGATGAAGATTTGAGGGCTCCAGCTCCTTCCTCGGGATGTTGTCATACCTGAGTCACTCTTGTTACCCTACAGTCACACATTGGATGTAGTCTTTTAGGAATCCAGTCTAGATTTAACTTCACAGTATGCTAAAGGAAACTTATCTATAAGATTTAATCATATGAACAGGATTTATACCATCAGGTAATATTTTATTTTAACACCAGCTTCCCAATATGGCTGGAGTCACTACATGACCTAAATAGTATTTACCATCTTCAAGGAACGGCATGAGAGCACAGCAGCAGCCCTAGCAATGCTGCGAGCCTCTGGAGAAGAGCAGCCTTGCATTAGCTTCGTCCAGGGCACTGATGAACAGAGAGTTTGACAATCTGCAAATGTCTGCAGAGACATGCTTATTTTCTCTGATTTGAGGGATTAAACTAAACCATGCCTGTGTGTGTTTGAGTTTTTAGATTCAGTGTTCTGACAAATCCCTTGATGTCTATGAGTTGGCACCCAGCAAAAGGAAAGGAAAAAAAAGTTACCCATGCACTGTCAGTGGATGAGTTCTTGCCAGTTCATACTTATACCCAGGATGTTGCACTTTGAGTTATCGTATTTAGAAAGAAACATTACATAAAATTACTTAAAAAAAGGATTTTTTTCACTTATTTTGACAATTTAAATTTTTAAAATTTTAATTATTTATACCAGTTCACACTTCTCTAATTAGTGTACTGTATGGATACTTCATTAAATAAATCAAGTACTATATTTCCTCAGTACTGACACTCAACTATTTAATCTTTGCTGAGAAGTGGAAAAGAGTCTACAATTTTTCATGTTAATTATAATGTAGGAGGATTAGCTAAATGTATATTAGATTTTTTTCTTAACTGGGATATCTTGTTAAACCATTTCATTAACTCTTTGTAAAGCTTAGTGAGTGCTTTGGTCAACCATGTATCCAACAAAAATGTTGCTTTGATGTAACTGAAACTATTCATAGCAAATTCCACAAATGGTTTGATATAAAAATGGGAAATATATTCATAATCACATTTACATTTTCATTATTTACAAAATTCAGAAATATTGGCCTAGAAGAGATCTTGCATGTTCCATTCAGATTTTTACAATTACTATTTACTTCAAACACTCTTTAAAAATCTTTGTAAATAAATATCTTAAAGTACTGTTTTGGCTCTTCCAACTGGTTTATCCAGATTGAAGAAGATCCAGAACAATAACAAGAAAATGACACAGAAATATGCAGAGAACATTGCTAATGCCCCTACTAATTTCAAAAGCTGTGGTCTAGTTTCTTATATCTGGACTATCTTGAGAAAACCAAATTCTTGCTAAAGCAATTAAGCCTTAGCAGTCCAGTTCTAACAGTCACAGTCACATTGGAGCAAGGCACGTAGGTCAGACACGCAGCACATTAATAACATTACAAGCATCACTCTAGCCCATCTAAAGTTTCGAACTTTTCAGTGGCCTATATGAAATTATTTAGAAAGGCTGATGAAACAAGCAAACAAGAACAACAACAACAAACCACCTCTCACAATCTAAGCGAAGAACTGAACAGTGAAAAACAGTTCTTAGCTGTGGGAATTATCTAGTAGAAGCCCCAGTGTCTGTGATATATTATAGTTTTAACAGAGTATAAATTACAACCAGCTGTTATGGATTCAAAGTTAATTTTGTTTTGAAATTTGGCTGAAGTAATGTATTAATAAGAATTTCAAAGGAAGTTACAAATGAAATCGTAATAGAATGGATTAAAATGTGTTAAGACTATATTTTATGGATGACACTCAAATATTTACTTTCCTGGGGTGCAAGAAATATTTTTCCATTAATCTACTGTTTATCCAACTAATCAAAAAATAACGGAAAAAGCTCCTCAGTTGCTTCCACTGATCTATAACAGGGTTAATATTTAAACAGAAATTAGCAGAGTTCCTACAGTGAACTCTCAAGATTGTTGGAAGGATGTAGAGTTTTCCAGTTCTTTTTTAAAACTGGACATTGGCATTCCACTCTTATTATTGACTTTGAAAATCATCACTTAGATCGAAAATTAAGAGGAAAAATTGCATTAGCATGAGAAAAATGCAGAATCATGATTTCTTTGTTTTTTACATACAAAGTATGTAACAAACAAAGCCTTTGTTTGTTACATACAGGCTTCTGACCAGGTGTCCCTCATGCTGTCCTATTCGCCTTGGAAAATGATCACAACAAAATTCAGAAATCTGATAGGAGGTATACTTCTTCAGTTGACTGAAGTTTTTCATGTTTTTGAGTAATAAGATCATTAGGGAGAGTATTCAAGGATATAGAGAGGCAGGGTTTAGGGAGAGGAAGGATCTTTTATTAACTCGACTTTATAGTTAGAAAATCAGACATGCTTCAGGCATACAAACCTTTTTCTTGTGCCCTGGAAACTGGTGTCTTTTTATAACTGTATCAGCTAGTTTAATAAAAGATATTGCTTCTCCCTACAAACCTTGTCTTTCGGATTTTAAGACACGTTAAAGAAAGAGAGTTCTGCCCTGCTATGAGCATTTCACAAAATTTTTATTTCAAAGCAATAGTCAGCAAAATGCTCCAACTTCAGCAAGTGGTACAGACACACAAAAAACGTTGACTTTACATTCCCTTATATCATTAGCCTTCTCATTCCTACTTTATCCTCCTCAGGCCTACTTTCATCCTGCTTTCCTACTGTCATTACAAAGTACAAGTACTAATTACACCACACTTCCATCTTATTTATACAGATTAAAACCAGCAGTGGTATGTCTAGTGAACTCAGTGGGATCTTTCTTAACAATTTCTGCAAATTAAATAATACGTGTTCCTGTACATGATATCAGTAGTAGCATTTCATGCACATTTACCTATATCTGCGCTTTTTGTTTAGACATACTTCAGATATATATTTTAAAATTATAATCAAAATATTTTAAAGTGCTACCTAAAAAAAAAAAAAGCCTTAAAATTACTGGTAGAATAAATGTCATGAGCAAATGGTCTTAATTTATTTCTAAAGTAAAAATAATCCCATAATACTTTTCCCCTTTCTTAACCTATGTCCTGTTATTTCTCTCCTTCTCATTGTACTATTCCTGTCCTATGATTCTCACTTGCTCTAATTATATTTATTTCTTATAGCTGAAGAATAATTATGAGTCAAGTATGCGGGAAAATTTTAATTAATGCTAATTTTACTTTTAGATTATGCCAGTGTACACATGTATAAATTAATATATGCAGTTCTGGAGTTGAAGAAGTTTTTAGCCCAAAAGTAAAAATACCCTGAGTCCCATTCTGGGAATAAAGTATCAACTTGGGCAGCTGCAAAGTGGACATAAGAGCATTTAAAAATCAGACAACTCAGGGACAGAGGAGAGAGAAAATTTAGCAATCTCATCTCTGTCACAAGAGTTATGCAATTTGTTTTAAAAAAGACTTGAGATAACATTTCCAGAGATACAACAAGGATCTTTTCCTTTTGGGAGATCTGCTTAGTAGGGGTGATAAACTGAGGTACTCTCCTGATAGCAAAGATGAGAAAATGTGGGATAGATGAGTGGACTGTGAGGTGGGTTGAGAACTGGCTGACTGGCCGAGCTCAGAGGGTAGTGATCAACGGCACAGAGTCCAGCTGGAGGCCTGTAACTAGCGGTGTTCCCCAGGGGTCGGTGCTGGGTCCAGTCCTGTTCAATGTCTTCATCAATGACCTTGATGAGGGGATTGTGTCCACCCTCAGCAAGTTTGCTGATGACACGAAGCTGGGGGGAGTGGCTGACACGCCAGAAGGCTGTGCTGCCATTCAGCGAGACCTGGACAGGCTGGAGAGATGGGCAGAGAGGAACCTGATGAGGTTCAACAAAAGCAAGTGTAGAGTCTTGCACCTGGGGAGGAATAACCGCATGTACCAGTACAGGCTGGGGGACGACCTGCTGGAGAGGAGCTCTACAGAGAGNGGGGCAACGGCCTTAAGCTGGAGCACAGGAAGTTCCGCACCAACATGCGGAAGAACTTCTTCACGGTGCGGGTGACGGAGCACTGGAACAGGCTGCCCAGGGAGGTTGTGGAGTCTCCTTCCCTGGAGATATTCAAGACCCGCCTGGATGCCTACCTGTGCAACCTGCTATAGGGAACCTGGTCTGGCAGGGGGGTTGGACTCGATGATCTCTTGAGGTCCCTTCCAACCCCTGCAATTCTGTGATTCTGTGATTCTGTGATTCTCCTGCAAACTACTCCTTATGTCTGTCTCTGCCTTGCTGTGTACTCTCAAGGTACTCTCAATTAAATATGCCATGATCCTTAAACTGCACTAAGAGCAGGAACCATACTCCTCCTCATGACGTATTGATGAATTGGTTATCTACAGAGTTAGCTGTTGATCTTCTGTGCCTCAGTCTGGTTTCTTCTTCCAGGGTACACAAAGACCAGAGGTAGGATTCATTGGATCAGTTGTAGGCATATGCTATAGGACAGTTGTCTAGACTGTTTACAATCAGAGAAGAGGAGAGATCACTTCAAGGGTAAAATTTACCTCTATCTGAAGTTAGGATGTGAAAGTGAATCCAACAAATTGCGTCCTGAGATTGCTTATTTCTCAATCCTGCTTATTGTGGGCATCTGGATTGACTAGCTTGTAGGTAGATGTCTTCTATCCAACCAGTTATGCAGAAATATAGATGGCTGGTACATCTCAAATGCCTAATTAGACCAGAGGATATTTTCATGAAATGTTCTGAAAGTCACACTGAAATTCTGCCTAAGTAGCATCTTAAGCTCATGCATGTCCTGATTTTATCTAAACAACCTCCTTATACAATTTTGAAAGTCTTTGCAGATGTCTGTCTTCACCTTTGTAAATCTGATCCTTTAGACTTTAAATCCAGCTGTGTACTGCTCCTAAATTACAAAGGTACTATTGAAAATGTTACTCCCACCACTGACATTATTTAAATTATTTAAAGGGAATAAAAATGTATCATTGAAAATTTTTTTGAAGTATTATCAAAACATAAAATATTGACACTCTGAGGTTGTATAATATGTAATAAATAAAAAGTCAGAAGAATATTCTGATTTTTTATTGTTGTTTTCTAACTTTAAAATAATTATATCTAAGCTTTTGTAAATTTTTAATAGATCTGTTTTTAACCTCTTTTTCTGTAATTCTGATACTCAAGGAGAATTACTTGGAGCTGAATGAAAATATTATTTATTAAAAATAGTTATACTTAGTATAATACTAGTATACTGTAAGAAAAAAAAAGTGATAGAATAAGTTTCAAAATAAAAATCTCAAGACTGCAGAGTTCATCTTTTTGATAACAATTTTATTATTTTTGCCTGAAGGTTACTATTGAACAAATTCTGTAGTCTGGCTTCACGATCTTACAAGTATCACAAAGAGAAATTAGAACTCAAGGATAACAGAACTTTCCTTTTCTTATTTTCCCTGCTCTACACTTCCTACCAGTGCATGGCATCAGTATTGTTTCTATTGCAACAGCCAAACAGTGTGAAGAGAGAACAGTAGCTGGCCACTGTGCAGCTCAGAGGTACCAGGACCTGTGATTTTTGCAGAGTGAGGAAAAGCATTAAAGAGACACTAAGGGAGAACAAAATATCAAACACAAGTTGGAAATGCACAGAGCATCTTGTGCCTATGTCTTCGTGTTAGTGCCGGGAATGGAACAAAAGGCTAAGACTGAAACCAGGGGTGAATTCAGACAGACCTGGAATACTTACTACAGAAACTTAATCACGAACTTTGAAATTCTGTTAGCTGTCACTGTTTGTATCTCCCATCAGTCAATGCCAGAAATATCATATGAACCTGTGTGTATTTTCTGCTTGCATTTGAAAATAATGTATTTATCCTATTCCATTAGTGTATTTTAATAAGCATTGCTTTGGGACAGTATGCCTGCCAATTTATGTTTATGAGACTGTCAAAAGAATTTACATGCCTAAAAAAATACGATACAACACTGCCAAAGCAGGGACTGCCTGTCAAATGAGGTTGTCATGGAGAAATGAGACATAGGAAAGCTCATACATAAAGTGGCACACAGAGAGTGCCAGGGATTTTTTCTTCCCCCTGTTGAGCTCAATAAATATTTATTTCAGTAAAGGAAGGGGCTAGGAAATAATGAAATTATGAGCCATATTGTGCAGTCATTTTTGTTTAAGGAAACTTTTCATTGAAACCAGCCCAATATGAAACGACCACAACAAAGTTCTTGCATTCTAGTGGTTTTTAGAATCAGATTTTAACAGTTTAAATTTTGCCTGGCAGTACCATGGCTTGCCTTGTAGTAGAGCAAGTCAGGAACATAAAGGCACGTCTAGAATATACCTCATGGTTTGCTCATTGCAGACCACTGGAGTGGTTCTCAGGAGTCTTTGGAAGCTGTTGTTAATTAGGCATCTCTAAACAATGCCCAGAATTCAGAACTGAACTAAGATGTATCTAGAATTAAGAGGTATTTAATGACCTTTTGAACTCATTCTCATAACAGTACTGAGCAATTCAGGCTTTCAGAGAAAAATACAGAGGCAAATTCTTATCTAATCTGTCTAAGCAACCAATACAGTCTCTGCAAGCTACTTGCAATGACACCAACTTGACACGTGTCAAGGAGACAGGAGGTAGCCAAGTGCTCTGCAGTCATTCCCCTATCATAATCTTAATTACTCCAGGGAGAAGATTAGATGCTGCTTGTTATTTACAGTTGATTCATAAAATGGTGATTATATAATGAGGGAAAACATTGAGAGGAATATCTTTTCAATTTTCAAACTCCCTAGGTAGAATTAATTCTCCCTAACTTTAACTTGTTAAAAGTTTATGGTAAAAATCTAAGGTAGTCATCTGGGCTTCCGTAATGGAGAAATATAGGCTCCCTGTAACTGTGATCTGCTGTGTAATAAATTAGGTGAAATGATTCATCCTCCAATAGTTCCTTTTTCTTCTGGTGGCACTGAAAATGCCCTAGAGAGGGGATGGGAATTTAGAGGACTGAATTTGTGAGGAATAAAGACCATCTTTAGCGAGCACTCATGCCTACTGTTGATCTGGACTTGCAGTCTAAGGTAAAATAAACCTGTTGCTGTTGTTTGTGTCCTTAATGTTCTTTGGCTACAAAGAGATCAAAGACCAGTCTTCAGCTTCTTTCTCTTGCATCCAGGGCAACCTCAATTTTTGATTACCCCTAATGGGAATCTTGAACAGGCAGCAAAAATGGCTGAATCAACATGGGGAAAGGAATAATAATGAGTCACTGACCTGGACTGTCATTAAATAATTAGCATCCATTCTTTGTAGACTTCCTAAGTTTCACCTATTTCCAGGCACTCTCTACATGTCTAATGTTATTTCTATATCTAGCCCAACAACCAACCATCAACCAATCGATTTGGTAGTTGAATAGAAGTGCATTTTACTGCACCTACCTCCTGCACAGTTGTGCCAAATGCAATCAGTATGTGCAAGGTAGTGAAAAGTATGCAACATTTGTAGGCTGGTTAGATTAATATTTGCCTTATCTAGGGGCTGAATACACCACTGAGTAGGAATCTATGCATTTTTCATCGTAATTCGTTGCATTAAATAACTGACCAACTACTTATTCTGAACTGTAAGAAATATATAACAGTTTACCCTGTAACTTTTGCAAGATGTAGTGGTATGCTGGCATATTATAAATACTCTAGAATAATTTATTTATTATATTCCATTAGTGTATTTTAACAAGCATTGCTGTGGGACAGTATGCCTGCCAATTTATGTTTATGAGGCTGTCAAGATAATTTACATGCCTGTGAAAATAAACAACATTGCCAATGCAGGGTCTGCTTGTCAAATAATCTTGTCAGGAAGAAATGAAACACTACCGAGCTGAAGAGTAAAGCATATTCATTATTGCTGGCTACACAGATTCTTGGTGACACAATGAAATACATTTATGCCGTTTTTCATGTATCATGTGAATAAAAAAATGAGGGAGTAGGGTACTTCAGGCTGCCATATATTGTACTCTACAAAACAGGTTTAGCACTCAATCACACTTGTTTCTTCAAAATAATAATAATAATAATAAAAGAATATCCAGGCCCCAGTAACATTAGCGGGTAAAATAAAATTTTTTATTCATCTGAAAAACTGAGAATGCTGCACAAAATCATGAATACTTCACAATGGTTAAGTTGAAATAAAATAGCTGCAGAGCTGTCTAGGGCTGAAAAAGAGTTCATTCAGAAGTTCTGACTAGATAATTATTGAGCTGCACTGACAAACTCCACACTTCCCTGCCAATTACACCTTCCAGGCCATGGCTTTTAGAATTATTTAAAGCAGTGAGATTTAGAATCTTGTTCTCATAATTCCCAATGGACAGCTAGCCCTGCATTACCTTCTTCTCCCAGTACTGAAACTTTATTCGTTTCCAAATTTTCCCTATACGTGAAACTGCCTTTGGAAACAGCCTCAGAGAGAAAATGCGTTAAGGAAGAAAAAACAACACCGAATCATTCCAAAGAAACAAGTCTCCCACAAAAGTCTTTGGAACGCACAGTCACTAGCAACCAATAAGAACAATTTCAGAGAAAAACGGATAAGGTGCATGCAAAGGAGGGACAATGTTTATCAAAAGACTGTAAAGGCATTTTTATTTGTGTAGAGAAATTGCCTGAGCACAGAGCAAGCAGTTCAGACATGAATAATCTCTATGGTGCAATGCATACAGTGTGGTGGCAGCTGATGGTATCAGGAGAAGCAAGGAGGCAGGCAATGAGAGCATGGATGATGAATGAAGAGTAGGTATACAGATGAGAATCACAGGGGAGATGATAATTCAGTACCAGAGAGATAAATTAGAGAGGTACGAGACAAAACACTTGACTAGCTCAGCTGTGTGTATGCACGAATCAGCTGGCTGTGAGTACTGCTCAGATGGGACCACACTGGGTGCAACAATGGAAAGAGAAGGTAAGCTGTCCACGGAGACCATTTCACTTGCCTTATCCACAAACAGGCACTATGAACTGAAGCACTGGATATCCTAAATGTCTGAGGCTGAACAAATCTGAAACTGCTGCTTCAGGCTGGCCTGGCCCCAATGTTGCAGTCTCCATCTGAATATCTCTTATATAGGGACAGTGCTCTAACAGCACCAAGAGAGGCCAGGGACTAAGGTTTGCAGTACAATACGCTAATATCCTTTCTGTACTTATTGCAACAGATTACAACAAAGACAGCAAAAAGCTGTTTTAAGAATTTTCTGAGCTGAAGTTTTGCTAGAGGTGATGTACAATCATTTTATAATGACGCTCTAGTAGATCTGTCAGTGAGCTGTTTTTCAGATGGCAGCTGCACCCTTTCTTGACAGCTATATTATAAAGTTAATGTTTGAGCAGATACCTTGCCCCCAGAAATAGATGGCAAGACTTACACAGACTGATGGGACTAGTTTGCTCTTCTTCACAACTTCCTCGATAGAAGGATAAAGGTAACAAGCTGTGTTTAGATGTATTTAGTTTGTATGAGAGGAGGTAGTTACAAGTTAGAAAGCAAACAAATCTTTTTTTCCTTATTGATTTTTAAAGTCTGTTAGATTCCAAACCCAGAAATTCAAGTGGGTGAATTTGCTGTAAGGAAAAAAAGTCTTACTCTGAACCATTTCTGTTTCCTAATGACAAACTTCAAATAATATTTGAGAGTAAGTCTATCTTAGGAAATACAAGCACAGGTCTCACTAAGGAGCAAACCCAATGTAAAATGGAACAGACGGGAATCTGGAGTAAGGCTGGAGTTGTAGCAGTGGAGAAAGCTGCTGCATGGAGGTGGTATAACAACTTCTCTGGAGTCTATAGCAGGGTAAGTAGAAGCAAACCATATTGTACATAAAGGTAATCTTGTGATTAGTGGGGGACATATTTTCACAGGAGAGCCAAGGTAATTTAAGGCATGCACAAAGATTTCTCCAGAATCATTCCCTGTACACATCAGTCATAACCACTGCAACTCTAGCAACGAGCTTCTTGAGCGGATGATTCCAACTGTGTGGCAGTTTCTGATTTGAGCTGTTATCTGTAAGAAATTGCATCAGTCTTTCTTCATAGCACTCTATCACATCACCATGTCTCTGTGATTGATTTAATTAACACTTTTCTCTTGCTCTCTCCCCCTTTCTGAAATTTCCATCTATTTATTTGTATTTCCCCCCAGACTGTTGACTCTCAAGTTATGTAAAGTATTTTTACATACATTGCATCTAACGTTAAAGCAACACAAACCAAGCTGTCTTTAACTTCTTGGGCACATATATACCCTATTTTAATGTGCCCATTTATGCTGCTGTGTAATACATCTTCATAGTGTTGGCTTAATCACAAATGACAAGTGTTGAAAATGTAATAAAGACAGGGACACATTAATCCATTTTGTATGAAAATATGAAAAGGTAATCAGATTCTGAATGGCTGTATGCTTTAAAAATATACTGCCTGAGATTTCTTTTTCCATTCGGGATTCTCACCAGAGATTCTGATTAGAAAGATTTCAGTAAAAAATTGCCTTAAAATATTACAATTGTGCCAAAAATGCACTGAGGAAGTTTTACAAAATGAGAGATGAATCTCAATGAGTAATGGGATGACCTCAAAGCTTGTGAAACACCTTAAATAATCAGGAAAGACTATATTCCTTTCTTTTTTGCAGAATCTTATACAGCCTTGCCCATGGGTAAAGATGCAGGGTCTATCATTATCATTTCTGTTTCTGAATATCCAAAGCTAATTAAATAATTATTGCTAATAATTATTCCAGTCTCCACAGGCAACCAAGAATACCTACATAACAAAACATGTATAGAGAAATGTCATCTCATTTTTTCCCTGCAAAAAAACAAGGAAAAGATGGTAAGATAGTATTGTTCAAAGGATGTTCATGCAGCATATCTTTCCCCATCCATCACTGTGTAGCATACATTTCCCATGCCCTAGAGGATCCATACAGCCTAAAGTTTTTTGGGGAGGGGAAGGGAACCAATTCTATGCATCTTTCTCACTTTTTCTCACCATGGGGATGAGTGTAGTAATTTTGACATCAATTAATTACACCAACTTGTCTCTTCAAACAACTATTCAACCTAGACCACAAACCAGTCATCCGTAGTACTTTAAGATCCACTTTATCAAATACGATAGCTCAAAGACTGGCGCTTAATCCATTCAGAGGCTGTATTTTAAAACTATCTTCTCACAGGTAACTTTCCCCATTGTTTGTAAAGGGAACGTCTTTCAGACTAAGGTTACAATCGAAATGAAAGAACTTTTTGATTGTGATCATTCTGTTGAGGCTCTAAATTAAATGATGAAATCCACTGAAGTCCTGATGAAACTGAAAATATTTCTTTAGTTATTTAACTTTGAGTAATTATAGCTCAATGTCATCTTAACTTGGGAAAGAAATGGTGATCCGATTGCACCACTGAAAATGCAGCTTCTTACAGCACAGCATTGCTGGTATAGTTTATGTGGCATATTTATCTCTTTGTGCTTGTTTATCAGTTTGAAGTATTTTAGCTGCCAAACATCAAGGTCAATTTTTCAGATGCTTTACACAGTTTACTATAGGGCTTCAAGCAGAGCTGATGGCTTTAGACTCTGTCTGTAAATGATAGCGATTTAATAATTTCAACAATCTTGCACTTACTGCTTCATTATTATTTCCAAAATGACTGAAACAGCTCAAGAAACATCTTAGAACTTTCTGTTCCTGCATGAAAACTAGCAAAATATGAAGTCTTTTCAACGTATGAAAAGCTTTTGTAACATATAAGCAAGATGTACACCTAAAGGTAGAGTGGGAAGGAAAATGATTAGAATATTTCCCATAAGCCTGAGAAAATTATATAAAAACAAGAATTGGCCCTGTTAATCATTTTTCATTTAACACTTTCAATTAACTTGAGATGTTGTAGGATGCCACTTTAAATTATCTACTTAATAGAGAAGGAAGGGGAAGGATTGGCTTCCTGCTGTGGCTAAGACAGTCTGCAACCAAAGTGGATTCAACTCTACCTGCAGAGTTCCTCTGTGACCTAAAGCTGTTCGTCTTGCCTCAGAGACGCAAAGGAAGAATGATGGTGGATCATCATAGAGAGATGAGTCATGGCGCTGCTTCAGTGGGTGTCTCCAGGGAATTCCTGTACTGTTAGTTACTTATGCCAAGCATAAATAAACCTGTTTCAATCTCTGCCTGCAGTATAGTTAGTGATATTTTCTCTAAACCACAGTTCTGTCTTAACACCTCTCTTATTTCTTGTTAACTAATGTTTTAATGAATAGCACTGAGACCGTGCTCGTATTTATGAACTAAAGTAATGGCATTTCAGGATTAACAGAGTCGGGGAGAGTATTCATTTATCTTCCGTGGTGATTGTTTATATAAGGTATTTCAGAGTCACAAAAAAGATTATAAATGAGGGAGCACTGGAACTGGACTATCAGAGTTCTTTATAAAGAGAGAGTTGGGACTCTTCAGCCTGGAGAAGAGAAGGCTGCGGGGGGACCTGATAGCAGCCTTCCAGTACCTGAAGGGGGCCTACAGGAAAGCTGGGGAAGGACTTTTTACAAGGATAGATCATGACAGGACAAGGGGTAATGGTTATAAACTGAAAGAGGGCAGATTTAGACTAGATATAAGGAAGAAATTCTTCACTGGGAGGGTGGTGAGACACTGGAACAGGTTGCCCAGAGAAGTTGTGGATGCCTCCTCTCTGGAAGTATTCAAAGCCAGGCTGGATGGGGCTTTGGGCAACTTGGTCTAGTGGGAGGTGTCCTTGCCCATGGCAGGGGGGTTGGAACAAGATGATCTCTAAGGTCCCTTCCAACCTGAACTATTCTATGATTCTATCATTCTATGATAAAGGAACTTTAAACAGAAATTAAAATGTCATTTTTGTGTTCAATACATTTCATTCCTTTCCCCTCTAATTTCTGGGAGAAAAAAAAATGCAGCTTTATTATAAGGGTTAACACAGTCTGTCATTTCTTGGTAAAAAGCTTAGACAAATGCCAAACACAAAATTCTGCAATTATTTTTGTCTCACTGACTCTATCACACAGAACATAAGTCCACTGTGATAGCTTTGGTGCTCCTTGGAAAGAATGAAATGTAATCATTGTTAGGGTCAAGCTGTCACATCTTACCATGAAGTCATGTGATTCTGCCTCCTGTAATTCCAGACTATTTCAAGACAGATAGTACAAAGAGTCCACTCTGATATAGATCCTTCCATAGTAATTCACAGGGATTATTGAGCCATGAGCGTCGGAG
The DNA here is from genome assembly GCA_013396635.1 of Penelope pileata. NCBI lineage: Eukaryota > Metazoa > Chordata > Aves > Galliformes > Cracidae > Penelope > Penelope pileata. The sequence goes on along the minus strand of WBMW01004115.1, from coordinate 344,405 downwards.
CACCATGAGTATAGTGGTACAATGATAAGAATATCTAGCTGTAGGGTTAAAGGAGCAGTTCTGAACATAGACATAGGTTAAGGATGAACAATACTTCAGTGAAATCTGTATGTCATATGTGTACCTGTCTTTTGGGTTAGGACATATATGGTTTCCATGTGAAATGCTTTTGGCTTGCTGTGTGTGTTACAACTATATGTCTGAGTAGCTATAAGTTGGTAGGTACAGGAGAGGATTTGTTTTAACCATGCTAGTCAAGTGAGTAAGCTAAGTCTTTGAAAGACTTGTTCCTTGTTTCTTCCCATGGATACCAACGAGCATAGGTGATACAGAGATCATTTAGGCATGCTTGCATTTATAATATAGATTCATTACAATCTGCATTGAGAAGTGCAAGTTACAGTCCTTCCCAAGTAGAAACATAGTACTCGATTATGTAAGTGCTCTCAGATCACTTCAATTCAAAATGGAACAAGATGACCTTTAATTGCTTTTGGGGTAGTTTAAAAGTATTTCTTCTGCTTTGCATCCAAGTGGTTAAAGGCAGTTACTGTGGACTAGGTTCATTATGAAATACAGCTGTCTGCTTCTGAGTTTGTTCTCTGGCCATTATTAAATGGGGAGAGAAAAAGGCAGTTCTGCAAAATACCTGTTTCATCTCAAGGCAGACATCTAAAACAAGGCAGATGAAACTTGTCTGTGTGAGACACTCTCTCCATTAACACAGAGGGAGCACAAGGCGATTAACATACATGTAAGCATCTACGGACATCTAAATTTAGGGGAGATGAAGGCCCTTCTGTAGCTAAGTGTTAATTAGCAAATAGTATCCCAATAAAAGGAAGATGAAAATAAATACCTAACATGAGTGTCTGAAGTCCCTTTCAGTGTACCCAAGCACATTGTAAACAGGTTGTGATAAAAAGCAGCTTATGAAATCTGCTGTCACAAGCATAGTTATCAGTGTTTAAAAGGAGTATAGAAGTATAGACACCCAGATAGTGTCTATACCATCTATAACCACATCTCCACCTGCAATGTTATCATATTGTGTAAAATATTTATTATATGTCAACAGCAGGCAGATTCTGAGGAATTAAATCAAGGCTGCAAAAACAGACTGTCTTCTCTAGTCTCTGCTGATCCTTCTTACAAGTTGCAGTGTCTTCATGGTTCCTCTGGAAAGAACAAATAAAAAAAACAAATGTATTTTGACTGGAAATAAAAACATACAAGAAAACTGGGGTTGTGAATGTGTCTCTTTGAATTGGAATTATTTAGTATGTGGGTAGGTAGGTATATTTTATTATATAAAATAGAGCGGGGTTTACTATGACATATTCTCAACTTGGAATTGTTAATATATTTCCAACATTTTATCTAAACGAATGTGACTTTTCTACTTTTTTTTGTGTAAAGACAAATTCCAGCTGCCAGTACAAGTGGATGCAAGCCTTTTACTTCTCTATGTGCGTGTCTTGGACACTACAGAGGTTTGCAAACAGCACTAGAGTTTTATATTTAAACAACTGAACCAATCTTCTAGCAAGGGAATTTTTCTTCCATTTTTAGTTATCTGGATGTTGGTATCTAAATGACAACTAGGTGCTTAAGACTACACTGATATAGCATTTGATTAATCTGCCAGAATACAGGCCTCTAGCACCATTTGAAATACCTTGTGCCATCTAGGGCTCAAACCTGCATGAAGCTTGTAGATACAGCACAGTGTCGTGGCTTAAGCCAGGTAGGCAGCTAAGCCTCACAAAGCCCCCCATCCATCCCCTCAAAAAGGGCTGAGGAAGAGAATTGGAAAGATAAAAGTGAGAAAACTCATAGATTGAGATAAAGACAGTTTAATGGGTAAAGGTTAAGCTGTATGCACAAACAAACCAAAATAAAGAATTTACTCAACACTACCCATCAACAGGCAGATATTTAGAAATTTTGAGGAAAGCAGTGTTTCAAAACATGTTAGGTACACTTGGGAGAACAAATGCCATAATCCCCAATGTCCCATCTTCCTCCTTCCTCCCCAGGATTTTATTGCTGAGCACAATATCATACAGTATAGAATATCCTTATGGCCAGCCAGGGTCAGCCGTCCTGGCTATGTCTCCTCCCGGTTTCTTGTGCCCTCCAGCATACTTGATTGCTGTGTAAGAACCAAAGAAAACTTTGTCTCTGTGTAAGCACTACTCAGGAATAACTAAAACATTGAACTGTTATCAACATTGTTTTTATCACAAACCCAAAACACAGCACCATATGAGCTGCTATGAAGAAAACTGACCCCACCTCAGCCAAAATCAGTACCTACAGTAATTACAGGTGGCCTGTAGCCATCTAGACTGACATCTGGATACTAGCAGCAATAGCCTAGAGCATCTTCCATAGTACCGGATGCATATCTTTAGACAACTGAATCAAGCCCTAGGTAGTAGATTTAATGGAATTCAGAGGATGATTCAGATAGATACAAAGTAAGCACATGGCTGATCAGATGAAATACAGACTAGCTTAGCTGAAAATCAGTTTAGTTCTGATGCTTAACATTTGGAAATGTAAAATTAATTGATAATGGTGTCATACCCATTTTGTTTCAGCTGGAGAATAACCGTGTGTTAAAAGATTATCTTGGCTGCATACCATAGTTAATATGTAGCATAAACATCCCTGAGGAATTGTATGTTGGTCATAATAATGGACCAAACTAGATAGCAAATGAATAAACGAGCAACTGCAATTTGGTTGATGAGGATCTTCCACCCTCTGATGCTGTTTTATACTAACTGTGTACATTTTGTCTGCTGCTCCATAACTTATAAAGCAACTGTCACCCTGGTCTCTGTATTGAGCTGTGGGGATCATTAATTGCTTTTTAACTAAATTACATTAAGAACTAGTTAGATTTAAAAAAGAAAAAGCAAAAATTAAAATTGAGAGAAACAATGTTTACAGTACTAAATTCTGTCAACTAGGCAAAGCTGAGCAGAGAAAACAAATCAGATTAAAATGATCCACAAATGATAAACACAATTTTTGTTTGAACCAGTCTTCATGTTGTCTTTAAGATCATATCTGCAATCTGTATGTCATTTGATTGCACATGACAAGACGTCTGCTGCTCTGACTAGAGTTGTGATCTTGAAGGCATTTATAGAAAACAAAGGAAAAGCACTAATGCTGATTTTCAAAACACGTCACCTAGAAGTAGATATTTCAGTATCAATAATTACATCTTATAATTTAATAAATAGCAGCTATTCTAGATGAGGACAAATTATAGCATAAAATGTGAATTCTATTTCTGTTTACTTGAATCACTTAGGACTAAAGGGTTATAGTCTTCTTGTAGTACCTTATTCTACAAATCATCTCACTGATTACTTGTATATCTGTATTCTACTGAGTATGCTCATCAACATTTTTACTGAATCAGAGGAAATGAGATTAGAAGAGACTTAGAGGTCATTTAAACCATTTTCTTGTCTCAAGACATGATCAACTGTACTTAAAACAGCCCTGACAGATGACTGAGATTGTGTGCTCTGTGAATTCTCTTTGATATTACTAATTTTTATCATTAGAAATTGCTTCCCCCATGTTTAAATTAGATTTCCTTTACTTCAGTTTATATCCACTGCTTCTTGTCATACAATAAACATAGAGAAAACTTATTTGCACTTTAGATTCTTGAAGATAAGCTATCATCCCTTCTTCAAGACTTCCTTTTCTAGACAGAGCAATCTGAGTGTCTTCGGTAGGTCAGATTTTCTAGATTTCTGGCCAGGCCCTATGTGCATTAGTAAACATATACAACCTCATCAAGCCTGAATCCATTGGCCCAGGAGCCCTCTATAAGCATTGACCCCAGTCATTACTCAGCATGGTGTAGGCAGGTCTGCATCTGTCTCTGTCCCCTGCTCATCCTAATTTCTCTACTTCCCAGACAGACCTCAGATATTTTGCACTTATCTGATATTCACTAAACTGTCAGCAGAGAGCTATTACCCTGATCTGACTTTGCTGGGGTATTTCAGGACTGCACCAGGATCAGTGGAGTCCCCACCCTGCCTGTGCCTCAGTCACCCTTGGTCCCCATCTTGGCTTTCTTTGTGGTACAGTTGAGCTCTTGTTACTGTCTGATAGAATCACTGTTTCTCTCCTATTGGAACCTCTTGAATTTGGGGCATTTCTTCACCTTTTTTGCTGATTTGTCAAAATCATTTTGCATTCTAGTCCTTCCCTCAAATCTTATTGCAGCCCCTCCTGGCTTGGTACTGATTAGTAATTAAATAAGTATACACTTCACGCTTTTGAAATAATTAAGGGAAATATCGAGTGGTGGCAGACTGAAGACAGACCCTGTGAAATTCCACTTACAGCATTCTTCCAACTTGGCAGTGAACCTTAATAGCTACTCCCCCAGTATGATATTGTCTCCTTCCAGCAGTGATATCTTTCCTGAGCTTGTTTAAGAGAGTCCTACTGAAGTTTAGCCACATGATCTCTGTTTTGTCCTTCTTTTTTTCAGGAAAACACTTAACTTTTCACAGAGGGAAGCAGAATAGATACAATATGATTTCTTCTTGGCTGCTCTTCATCTCCTTATAAGCATGAACCAGTTGTATACAAGCAGTTCAATTATTTATTCCAGTATTTTCACAGGAACTGAAGGTCAGCTGCTAGGTTACTCCTTACACCCATTAAAAATAGACAACACATTTTCCTTTTCCGGGCTTCCGAAGCCTCTCTAGTCCTTATGAGTTCACAGAGTTACTGACCCTGAGACTGTCTGAGTCAGTACCATGAAGTGACTTTCATCAAACTCAGACAGTTGAAAGCATTTAACTTATCTAGCTGCTATCTAATTGGCTCTCCTAACTGCTCTTCTGGCCCAAGATTTTAGTCCTCAATGCTGAATGGTGACGTAATGAGCTGCCTGATGAACACTGTTGTTGTCAGTGAGGGATGAAGCAAAAAAAAATAAAATTCAGTAAGTGTTTTGGCTTTTCTTTACATCACCTTTCTATAGTTCTCTCTCCTTGTTAAGCACCAGCACAACTCTTTGCTTGATCTTTCTTTTCCTCAGTAGCATATTGAACTTACAGAGGATTCTTGTTTTCTTGTTGTCCTTGCTGGAACACTTGCTACCTTTTTTTCTTTCTAAATGTAAGTTTCTGTATCTGTTTTTAGACATCTAATAGGAGCAGACTGCTTTCTCAAGGATGCTAACTGGACTATCTGAAGATTCTGTTCAGGTGTTTAAATGCAGGTTTACATCTCCAACTTTAACTTTGAAGTCTGAAAATTTTCTTTACAAAAAGAAGTATCACATTCACTTAACTGTTTTCGACAACAAAATAAGACTGGGGGGAAAAAAAAGACAAAAACTACATCCAATTTATCAGAGCTTCAATCTTTTTTAATGTTGTTTTCTTTATTTATTCAAAAGGAATAAGCTCTTTCTTGTAATGCTTTCACTAATTATTCCAATAAAACACTGATTTCTTTTTCCTTTTACACACGTAACAGTCAGAAGCTTATTTCTTGATTTAAAATTAAAGAAATTACTTACTGAGTTATTTCCTTAATAGAAAGGCCTTAAATTACCTCCCAATTTAGTGTGTCTTAGTGGATTCTACCCAGTGGTTATCTATGGTGTCTAGCTTCATTTCCACTGCAAAGGAGAAGAATCTTGTTAATATCAGCCCGTCCTCCTCTTTCAAGCATTCTGAACAACTCTAAATGACTTACCTTCATTATTATGAAAGGGAGGGAGAAGGAATGATCTCATGCTTAGAGTCTTAAACTAGGGTTCCAACAGAAATAACTGCATATGGTTCCTATACAGGAGTGCTTCGTGACCAGGAACAAAATACTTTCAGCTTGTCCATGCACACATTATATCTCTTAGCTGCCCAGATGTAATAGTACCCTCTTACAAGAGTTACTTAAGAAAATTACTGATTCCATGGCCTGCAAACTCCATGTGCATACCTTATCCTATTCATCTGTGGAGATGTTGGGATTCCTTGTATGCACAGAGATTCTCATTATATGCCACAGTAGGACCATACTTTATGACGATGTATTATTTCAGCTGATGTTTATACTACTTATACCAAGAAATCTTATGAGGATTTATATATTTGCTGCTGTTACACATAATTTATTTCACTGGATCAAACTTTTTCCATAACTAGATAATGCCAGCTTGTTTTCTTCATCCTCAGCACTAATCAGACTACACTGTTGTGTCACATCATACCAGAGGTTTCATGCAGATTTTAGAGGTGCTTATGACACAGTCTATATATAATCTAGATATAGAAGTTTTGCAGTGATTTAAAGGTTATTCTTTTTCTCCATTTCATGTTTGGTAGTTGAAGAAAAATTCTGATCTGTGTTCCAAACATACTGACAGAAATAGACATCTAGACACTTTAATTTCAGCCTGAATCGTTAATTAAAATTATAAATGACTGATAAGAGGAATGAATGGCACTGGGCTCAGCTCCACATTCGCTTCTGATTCCTGCATGAGGTAATCATCAGGACAAGAGGCAATAGGCACAAACTGGAACACAGATGGTTCCATCTGAACATCAGGAAGTACTTCTGCGCTGTGTGGGTGATGGAGCACTGGCACAGGTTTCCCAGAGATGTTGTGATTTCTCCTTATCTGAGGTCTTCCAAAGCTGCCTGGACATGGTCATAAAATCATAGAATATTCTGAATGAGAAGAAACGCATAGATTATCAACTCCAACTCTTGTCTCTACACAGGACCACCCAAAATTCAAACCCTATGTCTGAGAGCATCGTCCAAATGCTTCTTGAACGCCAATAGGCTTGCTGCCACGCCTGTTCCAGTGCCCTACCACCCTCTGGTGAAGAACCTTTTCCTAATATCCGCTTGATCCTCATCTTACACAGCTCCATGCTGTTCTCTTGGGTCCTGTCTCTGTCACCAGAGAGCAGAGATCAGCTCCTGCCCCTCTGCTCCCCTCATGAAGAGGCTGTAGGCTACTATGAGGCCTCCCCTCAGTCTTCACCAGACCGAATAAACCAAGAGACTTAGGCCACTCCTCACACATCTTGCCTTGTAGACCCTTCCCCATCTTCATGGCTCTCCTTAGGATGCTCTCTAATAGTTTTATGTCCTTCTGGTACTGTGGCACCCAAAACTGCACACAGTGCTCAAGGTAAGACCAAATCAGTGCAAAGCACAGGACAATCCCTTCCCTCAACCAGCTGGGAGAGCTGTGTCTGATGCACCCCAGAGTACAATTGGCCCTTTTGGCTAACAGGGTGCACTGCTGTATCATCTTCAACTTGCTGTCAAACAGAACCCACAGATACTTCTGCAAGACTACTATCCAGCCTCTCATCCCCCACTCTGTATGCATATCTGGAGCTGCCCCATCCCATGTGCAGTATTGAGCACTTGCTCTTGTTAAATTGCATGTGATTGGTGTTTGCCCAGCCCTCTAATTTGTCTCTCCAAGGCCCCTCTACCTTTGACAACAGCTCTTCTCAATTTAGTGTCCTGGGCAACCTGCTCTGGGTTGCCCTGCTTGACTTGGAGTTCAGTCCAGATGACCTCCAGAGGCCCCTTTCAACCTCAACCATTCTGTGTTTCCGTGACTTTGTGTTTATTTACAACTTTTCATTTTATTATGGGGAAAAAAAAAAGTAGGTAAGAAAAGACTTAAAAATCAAGTCAAAGTCAAATCCATCATCATGGCTAGCCAAGATATGGATACTAAAACTGATGTAAATTAGATATAAGCAAGGAGTTGAAGTCTCTCAAATACACATTAACGCACTAAAAATAACCAAACATTTAATCACAAGAGCAAGGCACAAATTGTTCTCTAAAAAGATTTCTGAGGATTGAAATGCCTTTTCCCATAACTGAGCATTAGTCGGAAAGATTAATTTTTTTCTTTGTGTGTTTGTATCTCTCAAATCAAAATTTTCAGTTCTGGCTTTTAGATTTTTTTTCCCCATGGAAGTGAGAAGCTGCAAAAGTAATGTTTTAGATTTTTTTGTTTTAAAAATGTTGCTGAAAAAATTGTCCAATCCTGAATATTTCTAGCGTTGTCTAGTGGGGCTTTTCTACATCTGCTGATAAAGGTATGGTGTTGTTCTTATTACAGTCATATTACTTTTCATAACAGATGTCAACCATAACTCAGTGTTCCTCAACAAGCACTCAAATAGCTTAGTTAAAGGTGTGGAAGTGAGCAGCTGCTGGAACAACATATTTAATCCATTTCTTACCCAGTTTGGGAATGTTTCAGTAAAGTCACAATGCAGAGATGCATCATTTTTTTTTCTAAAGTTATTCATCAGTATTACCTTTTACCTGAACTCCCAATAAAAGCATTCAGCCACCAAGCCTACCTGTTTTTAATCCGACATATACCAGGTATATTTGGAGCTCAGGGGATAACTGATTCTATATAGGAAAGCCCAGAAGATGAACTTTAGTCAGTGTGAATAAGCAAGTATATAGTCACTTTAATATCATTTTATTGCTAGTATTATCACTAAATGCATTAAATGTTTCCAGGAGCCTCCATTACTACCATTTCAATGGCAATGGAGTCAAAATATGTTGGTGAAGGGGTGCTCCTATGAAAGATGTGAATTGCTATTTACAGGCGTTCCATATCCCTCAGAAGATGAAATGGTTTTGACATGACCATTCCAGAATATGTCTCTCATAGATAGATCTCATCTTGTACAGATTTTTCAAATGGAAATTGCATGGAAATCAATAAATTTATCTGTGATGAAAAATAACAGGTATTGATAATATGTTGGTTCCACCAATCAGTATAAACTGTGCATCCAACCCCAACATCATCCCACATTAAGTATCTGTGATTTGGGAACTGCAATTACATGTCAAGAGCTTCATCCAGCTCAAGATCTATGTACTGGATATCCCTGCTGCTCTTCCTGAAGGCTCTACTAAGGCACATGGAAAATCGAGATGAGGTGATTGGCGGCAACCAATATGGCTTCACCAAGGGCAAATCGTGCCTGACAAACCGAGTGGCCTTCTATGATGGAGTCACAGCAACAGTGGATAAAGGGAGAGCAACTAACGTCATCTACCTGGACTTGTGCAAGGTGTTTGACACTGTCCCACACGACATCCTGGTTGATAAACTGGATAAATATGGGTTTGATGGACGAACCACTCGCTGGATAAGGAACTGGCTGGATGGCCGCACTCAGAGAGTGGCAGTCAATGGCTCAATGTCCCAAGGGAGACCAGTGACGAGTGGTGTTCCTCAGGGATCGGTACTGGGACCAGTGCTGTTTAACATCTTTGTCGATGACATGGACAGTGGGATCGAATGCACCCTCCGCAAGTTTGCAGATGATGCCAAGCTGTGTGGTGCAGTCGACACGCCAGAGGGAAGGGATGCCATCCAGAGGGACCTGGACAGGCTTGAGAGGTGGGCCCATGCCAACCTCATGAAGTTCAACAAAGCCAAGTGCAAGGTCCTGCACCTGGGTCGGAGCAATCCCAAGTACACATACAGGCTGGGCGGAGAATGGCTTGAGAGTAGCCCTGAGGAGAGGGACTTGGGGGTGTGTGTTGACGAGAAACTCAACATGAGCCGGCAGTGTGCGCTTGCAGCCCAGAAGGCCAACCGCATCCTGGGCTGCATCAAGAGAAGCGTGGCCAGCAGGTCGAGGGAGGTGATTCTGCCCCTCTACTCTGCTCTCGTGAGACCTCACCTGGAGTATTGTGTCCAGTTCTGGGGCCCCCAACACAAGAAGGATGTGGAGCTGTTGGAGCGGGTCCAGAGGAGGGCCACGAGGATGATCAGAGGGCTGGAGCACCTCCCCTACGAGGACAGGCTGAGAGAGTTAGGACTCTTTAGCCTGGAGAAGAGAAGGCTGTGGGGGGACCTGATAGCAGCCTTCCAGTACCTGAAGGGGGCCTACAGGAAAGCTGGGGAGGGACTTTTTACAAGGATAGATAATGACAGGACAGGGGGTAACGGTTATAAACTGAAAGAGGGCAGATTTAGACTAGATATAAGGAAGAAATTCTTCCCTGTGAGGGTGGTGAGACACTGGAACAGGTTGCCCAGAGAAGTTGTGGATGCCTCCTCTCTGGAAGTATTCAAAGCCAGGCTGGATGGGGCTTTGGGCAACCTGGTCTAGTGGGAGGTGTCCTTGCCCATGACAGGGGGGTTGGAACAAGATGATCTCTAAGGTCCCTTCCAATCTGAACCATTCTATGATTCTATGATTCTACGATTCCCAGGCTTCTCACAACATCATTTCATTGCTCATAGAGGAAGATCTACCACTCCTATATCATTATGCTATTCTTTTTGTGTAGTTTTTCACTCAGTTGTGCAGTCTTGCTTGTCCTTGAAAGCCTTCTGCTTGACGCAGTGTTCCAGACATGATGTCACAAATGCCAGGTAATGGGAATAACCTTGACTTGTTGACTATACTCTTACTACTACTAACATCGTGCAAGCCCATGTCAAAATCCCAAATAATATCAAGGCATAAATTATCAACTACTTCTTGCTCATTCTTCACTTATCCTATTAGCCATTGTTAAATACACTTATTTCCTGAGAATCATTGCTCCTGGACCTGTTTTAAGTGGCCCCCCAGCTTAACTGCAGCTGATCCAGCATCTGATCTTGTGTCCAAGCTTTTAGATTTTTTCCTGGCCAAATTTATATTTCTAGACCATTGTGTCCCAGCAGCAGCTACATGTGTTCTACCTATTGTAGCTATTTCTTAACTACTCGCTAGAGAACTGGAAGAAGACAGGTGGTGTTTTCTGTCAGTTTGGATTGTAAACAAACCCTTTCAAAAGTAGAGAGATAACATTTCTAATTTGGCAGTCTGCCCTATCTCTTGGAAACAGTGCCATTTTTCAGAGCAGGAGTGGAGTACCACAACCTATGTACATGCTCCTGAAACTCAGAACTCTTCTTGAAGGACGGATTTCCTTAGCAAATGATCTACACATAAAGAAAGAACTTGCCAGAGATCAGGCAGAGTCAGAGATGTTCTCCAAGCACACAGCTCCAAGAATTCAGTTCTTTGAGTATCTTGACAGCTTGTCTATGTTTTCTAACATCATTCCAATTGCTTTGTCCTGTGTGGTCACTTTGCTTGTCGTCCCTGATACCTTTTTGCTACTTCTTATTCTCCCGACTCTTTAACAGAATTTGCATCTTCAACAGAATGTGCATGTTTAACAGTGTACAGTGAAAGATGACATTGATTCAGTAATAAACCATGTTCATCACAGTTCGCAGCCGTGTTCCTGAAATTTTGGATACTGCTACAGACAGCTATGAAGTTGGACAGAAAGACTTTCCTGGCTCCCTCAAGCCTGTGGCCAGACCATACTTCTCCATTATGGGAATGCGGCTGCAGCATTTCAAATGTCTTCAGGGTATATCCATGTCTGTGTACCCATGCCTGTGTACTGACTATAGAGTAGGCTCCATCAAACAATACAACCTGATGAATGTGATGCATAAAGGATGATGATATAAATATTACGTTAACAATTTATGAAGGGCTTGCAGGACTGCAAATAAGTACTGACCAGCTATAAATACTTTTCTAGATTTCTGGCACAAATCCAGATGCACTAAATTGGGGATAGACAATTTTTCAGCCTCTAAATGGAAAGTGATGACCCTAAAAATACATTTGTTCTTTGCCTGCTACAAAAATAGGAAAACAGATTTTAAAAGCAATGCCATTGATTCTTCATTACAATGTAGGATTTTGAGATACCAGCAATGAAAAGTTAAGACTCATTTCAGCATGTATTAGATTTATAATCAATAAAATAATTACTTGATTAAATCTTAGGTCAATTAATTATATTTAAAAATTATTTCTGGTTTGAGAATTTTTTACCTATATTGCATAGCAAAATAATGATATAATTAAGAAGAAATTAATCACTCTGGAAAGGTAGTTTTCCATTTGTATTGAACAAATGAAAAATAGAATGAATGTATATTTCAGTCAAGATTAGTTACATACATTTAGCACATATAGCTAAACTAATCAAGAATAATCACTATTATGCCCATGTCACAGAGAAAAATGCTTAATTCATGATATCTAAATCAGATCAGGTGTTGAAGTATTGGGTTTATTTAGTATTTATTTATTTATGGCATACAATTAATTGATAATCAGTGAACTATACTTTCAGGATCAATATCAACAATACGCCACATACCTACAAAACATTTATGTGGACTAATTTCTAATTGTACTTCTATCACTAATGCCAATATTTCTAGCCACGTATGCAGGCATCCATTCTCACACTTGTTTTTACAGATCCCCTGCACACACCACAGATTGTGTGGGTTACCAGCAACCCTGTCCTCATGGCATCCACAGTGTTTAAAGAGTCAATTTCTTATTCTGAAAAAACTTGCAGCTTTTTTTTCCACTCCATTTTTTTAAAGGCTTTTCTGTCTATCGTTTGGGTATTTCTTACTAAATCAAACAACAGCTTCATTATTGGCTTTATTCAATGTTAGCAGTTTTCTTGTCTCAGTACTGCTCTACATGATGTGGATTGATTCACATCATCATGGTTTTACCCGTGCAGACTGCTGGCTCATATAAGCACTTCCTGTAGCACAGCCAGTGGATGGCACTGAATGGTGGAAACAGGAGTATTGTGTAGCAAAAGGAACCTGAAAATGTTTGTCTTGCCCAAAAGCTTGAAACACATTTACCTTAACCTGTTTTCAGAAAAACTGAAAATCTGAAAAGTTTGCAATACTGTTAGGATTTCTCCTTCATCAAGTTATGCTGAGATAACATAGTCATGCAAAGGAGGCTCCTACTACTAGGAGTCTGAGAATTAAGAAAATGTTAGCCTGCAATTTTGTACCTCAAGTGCCATTAACTTTGATATTTAAGTCAACAGTTTATACGTTTTGAATGAAGGTTTTCCAGAATTGAAGGCACAGTGTCTGTATTTTGAGGGAATTGTCTACTACCTAAGAAGAAATAACTGTAATCTGAAGCATCTTTCTGAGTGGCAGCATGTGAGAGATTTCTCTAGCTGCTATATTCAATCAAAATTGGAGGAACTTCATAGGTCTGAAATGTTTACCTTCCTTGTAGAACTTGACCAGCAGGATTATAATTTATAAAGGAATTGGAGAGACAGGCAAATATATATACTCAAATTGTGTAATGATTTTTAAGAAGATAAATTAACAAAGAGATAAAAGAGAAAAAGCTTTGGAGGTATTCCAAATGGACACATTTTTGTCATCATTGAATAAACAAAACAAAAAGAAAAGCACATAGGAAATTGTAATGAAAAAGAAAATGTTATTTTATTCTTCTTGACATTTTTTATACAGAAGCAGATATATCAGCTCTAGTTTCTAAAGATGTTCAAAGCACAAAATATTGGAGGATTTAAAGCATTCTAACTTTCATTTAAAACTACCCTGCAGGGACTTTGACTACTGCCAACATTTTCATTACAGACAATCTCTCATCATGTTGAAAAAATCCTCTGGAATTTGAAACAAAATTAAGGTAGTCCTGTAATATATAAATAGAGGTTTAGATTAATCAATAGGAAAAAATGATGAAGAATATGAATATGGAACTTAAATCATCCGATAGAAACTAATAAAACATCATGTCATTAGCTCTGACCAAAAAATAATAAAATAAAAAATAAAAACAAAACAATCATTATTGAAAGCTCTACAATTTTGAACATACTCAGTGTCCTCTGTCTTTGGAATTTCATAGCAATAGGAGAGGACACCCATAAAACACAGCTGTTTCACATACTCAGCTGCAGCTTGTAGAGTGTGCTCCACGGTTCAAGCAAGAAGCCGATCGCCAATCCGTCTGAAATAATCAAACAAATAGTTCAATGTTGCAGCATCGTATTATGCAATGTTACTGCTTAGCTAACATTGGAAAAGCCCTCTTTTCTGTAGAGATGATAGATGATTCCTTACTATAGACATTACTATTTTTTTTAAATTTTATTTGTTCTCTTTTTTTTTTTCCTTTCCCAGACATGCTGTATTGAATGTTCTTTAGGAGACAAAAGCTTCTCAACTACTTACTTCCAAAAATTAGGTGTTTTCTTCTCTCTGTTGACTGATGTTGCTGCTGGCTAAAAGTATATGATAGCACATTCTATTAATTTCTTTACAGATGTTTCAATGTACTTTGCAACAAGTTTGGCTTGTATGGTTTCTCTGTCAGCTGCTAATTGACCTGTCCTTTGCTGAGACATCAGAAATAATTTTAAACTCTTCATTTTGTTCAAGAGTTGCTGAACACCAACTGAAATTATGCCAGTGAAATCTCAGGAATTGATTCTATGAAATTATCAATCATGCTAAACTTGACAACATCAGTTCTAGTTGGGTTCAAAGTATTAGTTAAAAGGAGGACTTCAGTCCAACAGTTCTTCAAATTAAGAAAAGATATTTCACAGTCATTTTACTTTTTGCATTAATTTTGCAATTAATAACAACACTACTAGTTTACATATAGAGAGAAATCAAAGTAAGACAACCTCATCCATCACACAGTATCCAGCTCAACATAATGCTGTGCAGTCCAATAACTGGACTGCTTTTTATTATTTCCCTGATTTTTCTGTAAGAGGACAGGAGAAGGGCTCAATAATTTCAGTGCCAAAGGAACAAGTAAAAACTGTTTTGCATTATTTTGGAAACAGCTGTATGGACCATAGTTAGATATATACAGTTCAAAGGAATAAAGGACAGAGGATTGGTCTAGACTGTTCAGGACACTGGTAAGCATATCTTATATTCATATTCAAAACTCATAAGCCCCTAGGTTTCTGATCTGCTGAATAAGTCATACTCACCTATTTTACTTTGTCTGTCCCTATCATTCTTCAGGCTCTTCTCCACAATTTTTCACTTAATTCATATTTCTTAATATCACATGCAGATAGACGCAGATAACATTTTAGCTGTGCTATGATTGAACACTTCATACCTTACTTCAGTCCTTTGGGTCGTTGTATGCTCTCCTTGTTTTATTTCTCATCCTCTTCACTGTTTATGCCTTTTAAGAGTGTTTGCTCACATTATTAATACACTCTTTTGGCAAGGTCATTAGACACCAGCTAGGTGTGATGTCAACACCGGTATTTTTTGCACAAAAAACAAAGGTCACTCTTTCTATTCTTGTAGAACCTCTTATCTTTTCTTCCTTAATCAGCTCCTAGTCCACATTTCAATTTTTACTACTCTAATTCAGTTTAACGTGTAGACTATTAAACAGCATCAATTTCTTATGCTTCACTGAAAATATAATAGATAATTTTAATTTTCTTTGTCTAGAAAATCAATTATTTTAACAAGTGAAGGCTATCATGTTAGTCTGTCATGGTCTTCTACATTACATTTTCTCCCTTTCTATATATCTCAGTTTTTAATTATTATTTCCAATGAAACATGCTAGTTTTGCATATGGTGAAGGGTAGGCTAGTAGGTTAGTGTCGACCTCAATTACTCTCAACTGCCTTTGTTATATATTTATTTTATATGCATTTCCCAAATCATGCTTTCATATCCTAAATACGATGGTTATTGATACAAATTTACAATTAACCTAGTGTATCCCTTTTTTTGTCATTCAGCAATTGTGTTGATCTTTTTCCCAATTTGAAATTCAGGTTTAGTTCTGCCGTGGGTGCAGAAATTCCTATTATATTTTTCCTTGTAATATATTTGTCTTCATTATCCATTCTGTCTGTGTCTTCTTATGTTTCAGGTTTCTTTTCACTGAAAGCTGATGCATTTTTTTATGTTTTGGATTGTATATATTCTTTCTATTCTCTTGTTTCTTTTTGACAACTTGCATTTATTTTTACTTTATCTCAGTCATGTTCTGATTTGTGTGTTGATTTTCTTCCTTCATGTTGATTTTCCTTTTCTGTTCATTGTAGGTGTTCAGTTTATGCATAATATCTTTGTTGAAGTTGCTATTTATCAAGTTTGGTGTGCATTCCTTCTCTGCTTTTCGCTTCCAGACTGCAATTTGCAGATAATTTTATTCACTTTTGGTTCAAGATATTTGAAACTTCCAGCTGTTTTGTTAACTCATTTCCTTGATTTTTTAAAGCTTACTACTTCAAAATCAGAAAGGAAGAAAACAGAAAATACATCCACGTATTAAGAAATTAACAGAAATTTAAGAACAAATAAGAGATTGTTTCAAAAGGGTGAATGTTCATGACAATGTGAATGCAATAGTGCTGACGACAAACATAGGGCTCAGTTAAACATCATTTTCAGCTTTGTGTGCATAAGGCTTTATGTATGTTCCTCTTAAAATAATTTGCAAAATCAGTTGACTGAAAGCCGTAACCCTCTGAAAGGTAGACAATTATTATTCTCATTTACAGATGGGTAAATAAACATTCAGGTTAAGTGGCTAGTCCAAAGTTAATCAGTGGTGGAAACGACACTTCATGCTCCTACAGATTACATACATTCAATGTTGCTGTTGTCTATGCGAACTGCAGAAATGAGGGCAAGTTTGCATGTAGTTTTTCTACTACCTAACTTGCTTTTAAATTTACCTGTTCCAAACAGATCCTGATAAACAATTATTATCACTATGATAGCATGAACATTTAACAGAGGTCTTTGGAAAGGCAACAAAGAGAGCTCCATGGTGACTGAAAATCAATAGGGCAGAGAGAAGAATAAAAATGATTTTTGTAATGATTCCTTTTGAAACGAGTATTTGAGTTGCATGAGAACTCATGGCTCAAATAGCGTTGCATAGTCTTATGAATAGTAATGAAATCAAATCCTAAACAGAGGTATTAGATTTTAATTGAGCTATTCTTTAAAAGACTTTTTTTTCACAGTGTCAAGGTCATATTCTCACAGATAAGAAGTTTATTATACAAAAGGAACAGTGATAATAGGCACTGGAGACATATTGAGTACATGTGGCATGCTGCATGAAAGAGGAGAGAAAATATACTAAAAGCAATAATTGAAGTATACACAGAAGACATTCCCATTGATAAGTAGCTTAAATTATTAAAGCATATAAGAGGTTATTAAGTAGAGAGAGTATAAATTATTTTTTTGCTGAATATAACTTTTGTTAGTCTCCAAAACTTATTCTTCTTTTTAAATAAAGTTTAAAGGCAATTCATTTTTTTAAGCAGCTTTTGAAAGTACCCTCAAGATAGATGTGTGATTACAAATATAATCCTGATGTGATCAGATTACCTATACAAGATATTAAAAATGTTTAGCTGTTCAATGAATAACCCTGATTTGAGCAAACCAGACATCTCGGCTCTGAGGGCTTCCTAAGGTTTCCTTAGACTCAGCAAAGTCTTTAAGCATGAGCTGAACTTTAAATTCACTAGTAATACCATCTTTCTTAAGCAGAGCTTAATCATTTACTTCTGAAGCCAATTAAGCATGTGCATAAATGCTTCAGTAAATCAGCTCCTTTGCTTTCCTATTTGTATTATAACATACAGGGATTGATGTTGGTTTATATTGCCGTATGGAGTCTGACACTTGGTGTATGCCTTCTCCAAAGTTTTTGTACCCCATTACCAATATTAGTGATACTACATTTGGATCTATTTTATGTTTCAATGTATACCCATTTTCCACAGTTGTTTTTATGTTAGTTTATGTTGTTCGAGACATTCCATTCCATAGGGATAATAATAATAGTAATAATAATATTGTTGTGCAGTACTGTGTTTCCAATTAAGCTGTGGACTGTGCGAAACAGCGCACAGAAGTGGATTCTCCATATTAAACTAACTGAGTCAAAGAAGCAGGTGTGTTTTCCTGAAATGGAGAGCAGTCATAACTCTTTCTCTAGAACCTTCTGCCTGAATGCATACCAAACTGTCCAAGGCCCAATTTCCCACACTTTGTATAAATACATGTATTTTATGTGTATTTAAAAATATAGGTGTCACAGTCCTTTCTAATTCATTGGCATAATATCCACCACAGAGAGGGTTCCATTGTCTTTTTTTCTCGTTTAACTTTCTAATAATCATATTTTGTTTACTTCAGCCAGGAGCAACACTAATAATTATAACACAATGTGCTCATACTAAAAGGATCACATAATATTCATGGAACAAAATCAGAAAGTATTTGCATACCCACATGGAGCACAGAAATTATCATGCCATTAGCTGTTAGCTTTCCACTAGTAAAATTAAAGTCGATTTATGAGAGTTATTCCAAAAATAATGCCTCCTATTTTATGATATTGGCCCACAACCTCAAAGGCAAATGTTGGTGGTATGGCAGTAGAGGCTGAACCTCCCCGCCAATATTCCGTTACATTTTGTTGCCGTGTGATAGATGGCAGCAGAGGGGCAGTCTGACACAATGGTGTCTGACATGGAAGTGTGGATGAAGCAAAGGGGGGGAATTAAATTCCTCCATGTAGAAAAAATGGCATCCATTGATACTCATTGATGTTTGCTGGACGTTTATGGAGACAAACAGTGGAGGTGAGCACAGTGAGGTGGTGGCGGTGCGTTTCAGCAGTGGTGACAGAGACAGTGGGGCACCACCTCTGATGAAGATTTTGATGAGCATGGCATTCAGGTTCTTATTCATTGCTGGTAAAAATGGTGATGGCTGTGTTGAAAAATAGTGTTTTGTAGCTAAGAATTTGCTGTATCAAATTGTGTTATTGTGCTCTTTGTATCTGTTGTAGTTTGCATGAAAATAAATAGGAGACATTACTTTCAGAGCAGCATATGTATTATTGACATGCCCATGCAAGCAACCTAACTTCTGTAATGACTTATTCATAATTTTTTAGTCAGGAATCATTTCAAGCACAGCAACAGAGTATTACAAAACTTGTGTCAAAAAAACTTCACTTCTTGCAGTCTTATATCTTTATTGTTGACATACAGTGGTAATCATAATTGACATCAAAATTTGCAGAAAAACTGACCCTATCTCATTTTTGTCTCATTCCTGCTACTCATAGAATCTCTTCTTGTCTTATTAAAGCATTTGTTTTAGTTCAGTATTAGAGTGTGAACTCTATATCTCCATCTTCATGAAAAGTTATCAATACAGGCACCCAGATATATGTTTGATAATCAGGCAAAAATCACTTTCCATGAATTCAGTGATTTCCTCCAGTGCTTTTCAGGTAATATCAGAAATATGTTATATATTCAAAATAGTTTTTCAATTTTTATATCACATTTAACATTTTGCCTTTTTTGTTTGCTTGTTTTGCAAACATTAAATTAAATCACATATATCCACAATTATATTCCAAAGACATAAATCTGATGACCTTTGTTATCTGGTGATCTTTGTTTCTCACAAACCAGAGCAGTTCAGTTCTTTTCTGTAGATAGGGAATCTAAGCATTAATTCTAAAGCTCTTAATGGAGTACATCAGGTATTTCTTTTTTCTTTTTCTTCCCGTCTTATCTGCATTCATCATTTTCTTTTTGACACTGAAAATTTCAATGAATTGCAAATAAATACAAACATCATCACAGCATGCTGAAGATTCCATTTCTTTTCCAAGAAACACTAATCAATTGTTTCATAACTGTCTAGGATTTTTCTGAACCCTGAGACAAAGGATCTCTCCCAAGAGTTCCTCCAAACATCACATAATTCTAAGTACAAGTCAGAAGTATTCCCATGGACATGGTCCCCACTGTTTTGAAAATATATGGTATTTTGGACTGCAAATTTTATCTGCATTTTTCCAGTAAACACTCTTCCTGCAGACATTTTCAAGCTAGCTGTAAGTATTAAATTTTCTTCCCTTACCTCTCATATTCTATTAACTCTGATTCAATTATCATAGGAATGAGAAAATCTTACAAAAGTTTTACAGTGACATATTCGGTATTTGCTTTAAAATTAACCAGAATTTGCAGCAGTTTTGATGTACTGGTATCTGAAATGACACCATTTCCACTGAGCTTAGAAATGAATATATGTCCACAATGCTTTATATACTATGAGGTCTAAGCATTAATTCTGAGCAAATATCAATTATTAAAGGTGATTTCTTTTTTCCTACCTCTTAGCCTTTGACATAGTGTGATATTCATATTGATGGAAATTTTTGTACTTTTATTTGTTGCTAAAGAACAACCCTTACTCTGCAATCTTATTTATTCATGACTCATTTTTCCCCTTCTTTATACTTATCAGTATGATATGCTCAAAACAGTCGAGTTTGGATGGACAGATTTTATAGGACCCATACTATAACCAAGCTTTTCCTCAAGAAGATTTTAAAGCCTATAGCAGTCTACATAGCAGAAGCAATGTGACTAAAAGTGTTTCTATTTATACTAAACCAGAGAAAAATCCTGATATTAAATAAGGATGTGGTCATCTGAATAAGATATTCAAGGCTGCTATCATATATTTCACTGAAATGTTTAAGAAGAACTGAAATAGTCATCTAGTGGAGATTATGTTCTTAAATGTGTTTTCTACTAATACACAGGAGTTGAAGACCAGCATAAAAGCCTTGATGAAGCAGGCTTATATTCCTTCTTTCTTTCTTTCTTACAACTTCATTGATGTATTTTAGATGTATGAAAAACTTTGATTAATTGATTTTGAAGAAGCATCATGATTTGCACTTGAACTCAAAACCCAAGGAAATGAAATTGTGGGACAGGATTGGAGTGATGGTGATATATATCTTTCAAATAAAATTCTGATTTTTCTGCTGAACATGATGTTTCTTCCTGTGTTCCAGAAAAAGACTTTCTCTTTCAAGGTCTATTAAGAGAAATACTTGGATGCCTTGGACAGCTACTTCATTTTTTTCTACAGTTATTAAAATTTAGAAAGTTGCTTTCTGAAGTTAATAAAGATTCAATCAGTTTCAGGTGTGCTAATGAGGAAACATTTCTAAGGGGTAATTCTCTGACTTTTAATGGTGTTTTCACACATTCCATTTTAAGAAGTTATTATAGCCAGGCAAGTTGTCCAGGTCCTAATTGCTCCCTGTTGTACATGGAGAATGACAGACTGTTCTGGAGAACTGTTCAGGTTGGGAACATAAACTGCATGCTCATACAAGGTTACACAGCTGCACCATGTCAGAATCATACCTAAATAACAGCAGCTGAACCTCAAGGAGTAGGGGAAGAGGTTGCAGGGCTGCCTTGCACTCAGGACCGCAGCAGCATCTCCCCATCATTACCAGTGTGTTTGGGAAAGCAGCACTTCATGTTGAACCCTCGTAATACCACTGTTAGGGAATGAGTTGTAATGGAATACCCTGCAAAGATTAACAGAATGATGTTCTGTGCTTTCCCCTTCCCTTTGACATCAGAGGTAATTTGTGATCACACGCATATGCAATGGAGTCTCTTTCATATGGCATGCTGAGATTTTACCTACAGGCCTATCATCTTGCCTAACATTGGTTGAAGAATTGCAGGCAAATTAACCTTCAATCAATATGATGGCCAACATGGAGATTTTACTCACTTCTAAGTGATAGAAAAAATATCTTAAGAATCAAACTGTTTTCTATAATTTTCATTCCTTTCGTTTTTATCTTTTTCCTTTTAAGTAATTGTCCATACAGATTGTAGTCTTCATTAACTTTTTTGCTATAAACTAATGTCAGATGAATCTGCAGAATAAGGATTTTCTGAGAGATGTTAATGGCAGCTAAACACCATATGCTTTGTGTGATCGATTAACTCTGGCACTTTTAGAAATTTTCAGGACTTAATGCTCAACAACCAGAAATGGGAGATAATTTTGAAAATAATCAAGATGAATAAAATAAAAAGAATAACAAATGAAAGGCTTCCTAAAACACCCTTTCATTTCTTTGTTGTGAAGTCAGAGTTTTTAACACCTCTGCCTGCTCAGGTATTAAAGGTCAGTTTTTTCATAGTTTTCAGTACACACTTGCTAACAACAGAACCCATTTTGAACAGGAAATTGCAGCTGTGTTCACACCTTACTAAAAACCAGAGGTTCATTTAGGTCCCTGAAGATGTGATGAGTAGGTTGAAATGGTGGCCTTAAGTATGACATTCAGTGGAAATATACTAAATAATAAGCTAAAACTAAAATAAGCTGTGCCTGGAATTTCATGATTCTATGATTCTACGAAATTCCAGGCAGAGCTTATTTTATTCTCTCACTGTTTGACTGATATAATTTTTATAAGAAGGTACTTTCTATTTTATAATTTTTATAAGATTTTATTAATTGATATATTGAGATCTAAGGACAACAGGGGAGATGGTGATTATAGCATGATGATAACTAGTATTATTGATACAGAGCCAAGGCTCCCAGAGAACTAACAACGAGACATTTTGATCTCTTGTTAGCAGGTATTCTTTATTAGCATGCAGGTCATGCTGGGGATCGTTCTACCTAGGCATTCCCAAAAAAGTCCAGCAAGCATGCTGATTATATTACAGTAGGTATTACATATTTACTACATGCAGTTATATGTTCATTACAGTATGTGCATATTCATACAGTCCTTCCTTCAGGTGATCCTTCTTCCATTTTTGATCATCTTCTTTGACTCCTCCAATCAGCAGCCAGCCTTGTTTTTCTGTGGCTTCATCTTCAAGTAATGGGTACATTCTATCTTTTCCCTTGGGGCCCAAGCTGATAAGCTAGCCGGGCAAACATCCGGGCAAACATCCTGCCTATCCAACAGGCTCTTCCTTATCTCCTTGTAGGCACACATGCAGATGTGAATATTCTCTGGCCTTTAGTTCCCTTCGTTGTTCTATAGTTCAAAGCACTGCTCCCTCTCATGCCACCTATTCTCTCTATCACTATGGAACAGGAAAGTAGCTTAAATCTGTTTTTTTCTTTTTCCTTTTTCCTTTATTTTCTTTTACCTTTTTTCATTTTCTATTTCTTTTTCTTTTTCCTCCACTCTTTTTATCTACTTTTTGATGATATGTACAAGACCACTACTAAGAAGTGTATTTCCTTCTCTGTGTGGATGAGAAAATGTTTAGCTGCTTTTACATTTTGTACTTTTCTTGATGCATTCGCTCAAAGTAATTGCATTGAAGTGCACTACATTTTCTAAAATGTTCTTGTTCACAAAATTTCTTTTGTATTAACATTAATGAAAAGGAAATAAAAATGAATATTATTGAAATATATTTATGTTTTGTAGCATAAAAAAATTACAGATACTGTAACATTTTTTGGCCTTCATATCAGTGGTCAGTATCAGTGGAACTTTAGACCTCAGATGATGAAAGCATCAAGCAAGGACTCCAAACCTCTCATTCATCGCTTTTACATATAACAGTCCTGAGGAAGGTCTGGAAATTATTGTCTACTAAAAAGCTGTAGAATTTCAAGTCTTTTTTTGTGTATTGAGTGTGTACATTAGAATTCCCTGTAGCTTCTGGAACAGTGCTTCATCTGTCCTCAGGTTCCCTTTTAGAACTCTACTTTTATAGTGACTGAATGTATGTAAATGCATGCAGATCTTTGCAGCTCTATTAATAACTGTTGGAAATGATTGTTTTCCTTCACCAAATGCTCTTTCCTGGGAAAATAATACCTCTTCAGTTCTCTGCATGTAGCTAGTACAGTAAACCACAGAATCGCATAATGGTTGAGATTCGAAGGGACCTCTGGAGATCGTCTAGTCCAGCCTCTGTGCTCAGGTAGAGTCCCCTGGGGTACGTTACCCAACATGTGTCTCGTGTCCAGAAAACATTGGAATGTTTCTGGGGAAGGAGACTTCATAACTTCCTTGGGCAACCTGTGCTGGTGCTCAGTCACCCCCACAGTAAAGAGGTTTCTCCTCACGACAATAGCAGTTATGATATCCTGACGTTAGTTCTGATCTGTCAAAGACACTTCTGATTTAAGGAAAAAAAAACATGAAATTCTTGAGTGTATGCAAAGGTCCTTGTATATGTCTATGGATTTCATTAAGAGTATGTTCACAGAATTACAAAATACTCTGAACTGGAAGAAACCTGTAAGAATTATCAAGTCCAGCTCCTGGATACACACAGGACCACCTAGAATTCAAACCCTATGTCCAAGAGCATTGTCCAAACTTCTTGAACTCCAGTAGGCTTGCTGCCATGACCACTGCCCTGGGGAGCCTGTTTCAGGGCCTCCTCCCACCAGTCTTCTGCAGGCTGAACAAACCAAGGGACCTCAGCCACACCTCATGCACCTTGCCCTCTAGACCTTTCCTCATCCTCACAGCCCTCCTTAGGATGCTCTCTAAAAGTTTTATGTCCTTCTGATATTGTGACACCCAAAATTACAAACTGTTCTCAAGAAAAGGTCACATCAGTGCAGAGTGGGACAATCCCTTCCCTCAACTGGTTGGCAATGCTTGTCCTGGTGCGCCCCAGGGCACACTGCTGACTTATATTCAACTTGCTGTCAAACAGAACTCACAGGTCCCTTTCTGTGGGACTACTGTCCAGCCTCTCATCCTCTAGTCCGTACATATACCCAGGGCTGCCCTGTCCCAGGTGCAGAATCCAGCACTTACTCTTGATAAACTTCACGTAGTTGGTGGTTGCCCAGCCTATTAATTTGCCTAAATCTCTTTGCAAGACTGCTCTACCTTCAACGGAGTCAATAGCTCCTCTCAATTTGTTGTAATCTGGAAACTAACAGTGTAACTTCAAGTCCTGCATCCAATCCATTTATAAAAACCTTTAAGACAACTGTCCTTAAAATGGATTTTCATGGACTCCCACTAGTGATTGGCCACCAGTCTGATTTAACTCCATTTACTATAAACCTTTGAGTCCAATCCGTCAGCTGATTGTTCACCTATCACGTTATATATTACTCTAGCTGAACATTTTGTCCAGAAGGATATTATGAGAAACAGTAAGAGACACAGCTGTTTGCCTATTTCATTTGGCAGTGTAAGAATAGGAAACACTGGCTTAAATGCTTTTTCGCATTCCTGGCTGAATTCCGGGTGCACAGATGAATAAGCAAGTTGAATCTCTGTTTTGAAGAAGTACCACATGGTGAACATCCATGTTCATGTTTAAGGTTCTTTTGCGCACTGTCCTTTACTTCCTCCACAGCAGCTGCTCATTTTCCTGTAGGCTTTATGGAGAAAGTCATACTTGCTGTTTCTTTGCCAAAAGCTTCCTCCCGTCTTCTTCCAATTCTCAGCCCACAGAGAGCTTTTGTAAAGGTCATGCAAGCACATGTGATATCAATGTTTGTGTGAATACATGCTTGCATGCATATTCATGGCACTTTCACATTTGACAAATGTTTCAACAAACAGAATTTCTCTCATGTAAGTGCTTTTTAAAAAGCAAATAGATGGGGTCACAGCTATCACAGAAATATTTTTCTTGCACTTGGAGGAAAATGCTTGCAGGTATGATGGCATTTTTCTGGGCAACAATCAATATGTATATATTTGTCATGTGATGAAAACTGAAGGCAATGAGCAAACTAAGTCCGTGAAGCTAAACCAGCATATACACCAGCCAGAGATTATTAGGAGAGACTACTAAGCATGTATTGTGTTCAGACCAGGCTCAAGAGAAAAATAATTTGCCTGCACTGAAGCTCAGGTATTTCAAACATGTAGTAGATCGCGTATTTTTGAGTATCAAGTCTGCAACAAAATGTCATAGATCAAATTACTTTTAAAAACTGATCTCTCTACCCTTTTCCTTGTTTTCATGAGGTCACAAAGAGGAATGCAGCAGAAAAATGATGCTTATGGCATACGAAATCTGTTTCAAATACAGTGTCTTACAGGAAATGACCGGTAAAAAATGTAGATCAACAGAAGGCAAACAGAAAAGAAAGTTTAAAAGACTTTAATTTCCTCTCTCCAAGTGTGTAAGATCCAGCAGTTTTAGGTGAGTTTCTCTGTAGGGTTCCGTAGTCTATACAAACTTCAGAAACAGACTCTGTGTGAATCCCTGCAATTTTTGTTGCTTTGTCATACCTTTCCACTTCTAGAAGTCAAGGGACAGGCATTGAGTACTTTTTTTGTAGGTAATAGCAGCTAATTAACATTGTACTTGGTCTAGTATATTTTGATATGTTTAATCTTTAAAAATATTAATTACAATTTTATTAAAAGAAATTTAACACAATAGAAACTGAAAGAAGAAACATCGATATTTACAATAACATTAGGTTATAATAGCAGAAGAGGCACAGACTAAAAGCCAGGAGATAAATCTGAACATTTAGATGTATTGTCAATGTATAGGCCAATGACTTTTTCATTACCTTTTTACCCCCTGTAATTTGCCTACACTAGCTGCTTAGAGGGAAGTCTGACTGAAGTTTTGTCAGAGTCTTAGTGTTTGAGAAAAATTATGTAAATGTAATGAAGACTTCTAAAGAACCAGATGCATATGCAAAGCAGAGAGAAAGAATACGTAGTTAAATGACTGCTTTCAAATTATGGGATCTACCATGTATACTTACCTGTATGATGATTTCCAAAGACAGGCTGAAAGTTGAACTCCATATGTTTTACTCTTTCAAATGCATGGCTACCAATTAGTATGTGACTGAGAGTAAATGTATTTCATCATTATTTTTTCCCAGTACCATTCTTCAGCATTTCATATTATTTACTCTTATTGTTCTGCTTTGGCTCTTTCTTTCACTCATCATAATCTCACCAGTCATAATTTTTTACTGTGTTTTCCTTTCAACTATGACTAACTCACATTCACTTTCTAAGAACATATTTAGTAATCATTTTTTCACAGTCACAAAATACAAGATAATGTGCTGGATTTCAGCAATTTAAATCAAGAGCAAGAGTGTCTTTGCTCTCCTCTCAGATTAGAAAATCAACTCTTCCACAAACACAAGTTATAAATTCCCAGCTATCTTCTCAGAAACAATTTTACAAATGACTTAATTCCAGGAAAAATGCTCTAAGTCTACTTTAAGTCTAAAGGAGAAGGATTTTAAGATTTGAATTTATTACACAGTTACAAAGATGAAACGCAAAGCTTCTGTTTCAGAGCAATGGTCCAAGTAAAGAAAAATAGTCTCCATAAGTCAGGAAGCTCATTCTACACTAACGTGGTAGTATGTTACAGGGGGCTACTTTTGTTTCAGAAAAAAAAATTAACATTATGTAAGAGTTAATGCCAAATATGCCACATATGCCAAATAACGGGGATAGCAGTATTCTTTTACAGTAATTCACCTTAGTTGCAGGAAGCAATAAAGCAGCTGTCTTAAAAAAAAACAGATCCCAGTATACCTTTTTTCTCTCTCTCTCAAAATTAAGAGTTGAAAAACCTGCTGGGCTGCATAAAATCTTTGAAATCTAATCTTTTTGTGAGACAAGCCTACCTCATTTCTTTTTTCAGTATTTCTCTTTCACTTTTTATCACTTTCAATATTTGCATGCTCCTTTCCCCATGCTAAATCTTCACATTAGATTTGTGACAGCATTGACATCTCATAGCAAAATAGGCTGAAGCCAACAACAGTAATAGTATTCCTAGTAATTAGTAAGTATTTTGCAGTAGTGTGATGGTAAGAGAGACATGGCTAAGGAACAACCATTTCTGTGCATGCAGTCTGTACTGGTAATAATATTTACAATGAAAATAAAGTCTCCCAAAGAATACAGAATTAGATTCACAAATGAGAATAGAATTTTCTATAAAATGTCAGCTGTTTTTTTAGGGCCCAAGTAGCAAAACAGTAAAGTGAGTGCTTAAATCCAATCTAAAGTGAGTACATTTTTGAAGGAATTGTTAATTTAAAAACATTTATGTTGGTTTTACTGATTTTTGAGCACCTTTAATGAAGTACTGAGTACCTCTGAGTGACACCAAAGGAAAATGCAATTGGGGGCAGCTGTATTGCTGGATGAAGAAATAATCAAGGAGAATAAATTCTTGTGCTGGTTGTCCACAAAAGCATGCACCTGCTGAGAACATTTATCACATTTCACAGAATAAACACCATGTATTAAGGTAATCTTTACTGTATGGTGGTAGAAAAGCATCAATGTAATGTGAATTATTGTGTGACTGTGAAAAGATGTTTAAAACTTTTCATAAGTATCAATAAATCCAATAAATAGTCCATGCAGTATCCATAGAAACAATAACATCCTCTCTTTGTTATGGTTTCTAGGTAACTGTTAAAGGTGGGATACCTGGCACCTTTATTGATCTAATGTGATCGGTTTAATGTTTTGTTCATGTAGATTTTTTCCTGTAGTTCAAGCAAGACAAGGAGAGAGAAAGCCTGCCAGCATATCAGAAAAAAAGCAGAAATTCCTCTGAATAAAGTGTGGTGTTAAGCAAGCCTCTGCAGTTAAGTCTTTACTCATTTGTTGCCTCAGTGAATGTTGATTATGAGGTAATTTTATAACTTTCTCACGTAGAGTTGTTCATTTTGAACATACCTCCCATCCTCAAGGAAGAAGCTTCAACTGAACTGCTAGTGTTTTTCTGTAGGAATCATATTTGTCATTATGGAAGCTGTTATTGAATTAAAGGGCTGCCATCTCTCAGCTGTATTCAACATGCACATATTGTATGTCCACATTTTTTATTCAAATCAGGAGTTCTTATCCATAGGTTTCTTCGATGAAATTGTTTAGTGTTGAAAGTCAGCTTGTCTTCAGACAAATCTTCATCCATCAAGTTGAAATAATTTGTATGAGACTAGGTCTTCTTGCTTCTTCTCAACCAGATCCTTGTAGAAGTAAGCTAATTCATACATACTCAGTACAGAAGCATTCTCTACATCTGGGAAAACATATATTAGATATATATGAATGACCTGATCTGTGATCTGTTGATCCATTGCATTTTGCCTGTCCCAGAACAAGCAAGAAATTGTGGTATTACACAACGTGAGGGGCACGTAGTGTAACCTCACTGAAAACACATTTCCATCTGGACGTATATAACTATGGTAATCATGTAATCTGACACAACAGATATCTGCGAACAGGATCTCCCCATATTGTATGACCCACTGGATAGAGTCTCACATACTGAATCTTTGTGAGAGTGAAGGCTGAAGGAGCTGGGCTTGTTCAGCCTGGAGAAGACTGTGGAGAGACCTTACTGCAGCCTTCCAATATTTAAAGGAAGATTACAAACTGGAGGGAAAACAACTTTTTGCAGGGGTAGATAGTGATAGGACAAGGGGAAATGGTTTTAAACTGAAGGAGGGAAGGTTTAGATTTGATGTCAGGGGGAAGTTCCTCACCGAGAGGGTGGCGAGGTTCTCACTCAGGCTGCCCAGAGAGGTTGTGGATGCCCCATCCCTACAGGTGTTCAAGGCCAGGTTGGATGGGGCCCTGGACAACCTGATCTAGTACCAGATCTGGAAGTTCATGGCCCTGCCTGCGGCAGTGGAGTTGGAACTTGATGATCCTTGGGGTCTGTTCCATCCCAAGCCGTTCTATGATTCTATGATGATTCTATGATGGCAGGCCTGCACACTGGAAATCTAGAAATGAATTAACTAAGAAATTATAGCAGATATTTGTGAAATCCATTCTTATGGATTCATCAAAAAGCAATCTTTTTCTCTTTTTTATTAATGTATGAACTTTTCCAATTCTCGTAACACTTACTATATATGACTGCCTTGGTATTTACTGATGAATGGTTTATCAGGTATCTTCCTTGAGAGTGTAGTGACTGTTGCCTTAAAACGTTCACAAAATGTAGACCTTCATCAAGGTGAGGTTGTCTTCTGTTTAGATAAAATGATTATAAGCGTTTGCTTTCAAGATTTTAATATCCTCTGTATCAGTCTCCTGAAAGTATATAATTAACCTGTCAGCCTGCCTTACAGTAATGTGTGATAGACGGGAAATATATTAGGAAAGAAACTCTCTGTGATATGCTTGCAAGCCCTACTTTATCCTTCAACTATCTATCCTTCTAATTAGCACTGAAGTAGCCACAGACCTTAATGAATTAATATGTAACTATACATTATATACAATATAATATACATTATACAATGTACATTATTTTTTGTTCTGAAGTACTCAGTCAGATGAGATGTAAAAGATCTGCTGTGCTGGGTATTTTGGGAAAGAAAACTTGAAATGTAGTTGGCATACACTTTGAAGAATCCAGGGTCTTCAATATCTGCAAAGCCCTTCTTGATAAATAAAATGTAACGTGAGCTACTGAGCGAAAATCCTGAAGGAGAAAGACTGGCAAAAACCTTTCCTCAAAAATGCTTAACAGCCAGAAAGAAAAGAAAAAGTATTTGTGGGTCATATGAGAAATATGCACAAAATCTAACTTTGAAATTAGACAGTGTCTCAATTACTGGAGGGCAAAAGAGGTATTTGGTGGCATTGGTGGGCTGAAGGAGGCTGAGTATTGTAAAAGTTTGTTTGTACCTGCTACTTTTCTGTGTACTTCACTGATTTCTAAATGAATATGCTCATTGTATCTGAGAACTTTCCCACTAAATAATATTTGAGAGAGGGTTCATATTCATGTGATCTGAGAACCACACTAGGATAGTTACACTACTGTAGAAATAGTTCAGATAAATATGGACAGAGACGCACTTTCCATTGCAACCGTATGAACTTCTACATTATTAAAACCCTTTGAAATCTTTTCTGATGAAGGTGGAAAATGTGTCTTCCAATCTGGGATGTGCTGAGGGCAAAATCAGCTTTACTTCCAGCAAGCCACACCACTATGACTTGCAGAGCAGTTACTGAAATTCTGGCCTTTTTACATGAAACATTTGTCAGTCTTCTTCTGGGATGCTGCCACACTTGAATGCAGCAGAGGGAATAACCACTCTTTATTAGTTCTTTCATTCCAGTTCAGTCCACTCCCTATTCTTCCATTTGCATCTCCAAAATATGTTATTTTGACATTTTCTCTAATTCAGATAAAACCAAACACTCCTTTTCAGGAGAGATATTTTAGTTATATTTAGTTGGATATTTTATTGACAATAGTTTCTCAGTTAAGCAAAAATAAATATCAAGAGCTTTCTAGAGAACATATGTCACAATTTATAACACTGGTTCTAGATAGAAGTCATGTTTCTCTAAATGAGAGTTTATATAATGCATAATATAAATGTGACACCTCAACTGTCAATGAAGATGTTGAAGAGCATTGGTCTTGGCACTGACCCCGAGGGACACCATTCATCACTGATCTCCATCCAGACATTGAGTCATTGACCACTACTGTCTGCATACAATCTTGCAACCTGTTCCTCATTCATCAAACAGCCCATCCATCTAATCCATATCTTTCCAAATTGGAGAGAAGGATGTCATGGGGGACCATGTCAAATGCATTACTGAAGACCAGATAGATGACATCAGTTGCTCTTCCCTTGTCCACTGATGCAGTTACGTTACCATAGAAGGCCACTAGGTTAGTCAGGCAGGACTTGCCCTAGGTGAAGCCATGCTGGTTGTCCTGTATCACCTCCCTTTGTTTCATGTGCCTTAGCATAGCTTCCAGGAGGATCTGTTCCATAATATTCCCCAACAAAGAAGTGAGGATGACATGTCAGTAGTTCTCTCGATCAACCTTTCTACCCTTCTTAAAAATGGATGTAACATTACCTTTTTCCCAGTTACCAGGATCTTCACGTGACTGCCATGACTTTTCAAATGTCATTGAAAGTGACTTGGTGCCTTGATCAGGCAATTCCCTCAGGTCTCTGGGACGCATCTCAGCAGGATTCATAGACTTATGAATGTGCAGGTTCCTCAGGTGGTTGCAAATCTGATCTTTACTTACAGCACAGGGAACATTGCTCCCCCAGTCTCCACCTTCTGATCCATCATCTTGAGGGCTGTATGAAGAGCAGTTGCTGGTGAAGACTGAGGCAAGATGTTGAGTTCCTCAGCCTTCTCCGTTGTTACCAGTTTGCCTGTATTACTGTCACAGAAAAAATCCCAAAACTCTCACAACTATGCCATTTTCTCTTCTCTTTTGTTCCCCAGCTTCTCAAAACCATTCCTTAGTCCTCTCTCCCTCTCTCTTCTTCCTCCAGCTGCTCCCTCAAACTACCTCTGCTCTCTCTGGCTGGCCTTTATCTAACCCTGGGGCAACTCCTCCCCAGGTCCACCCCTTCCGGTCACAGGTGCAAGTGATTCACCTGTATTCCCCAGGCCAGCCACACCCCTCCACCATGTGCTCAATCATTAGTTCATGCTGGGATCGACTGTTTCCCTACAATTACTCACTAGGGGCGTACGCCTTCTTGAACTTTCCCTTTGTGGTTGAGGTACCTGTAGAAGCCTTTCTTGTTCCTTCTTGCACTCTTTGCCAAGTCCACTTCCAGTTGGGCTTTGGCCTTGCTGACCCCCTCCCTACACAGCCTAGCAGCATCCCTATACTCCTCCCAGGGTACTTGTCCCTTCTTCCACTACTTATGCAGTCTAGCCCTTAAAGAGTATTTTAGAAATGACCTTTCTAAATCTCAGCTGTTACAGTGAGAAGAAAAAGAAAAGTATGAGAAAGGCAGAAGGTGAAAGGATGTTGGACAGAGACTTCTCTGAAACTATGTTCTCTCGAACATATGATAAAAGAGATATTTTGTATTGAAGTGATCCATTGCTTAATGTATTCTACAACAGTAGATCTTGTTGAATTCTTGGAGCTGTGAGGACTACTTGCTGTCAACTTGAACCTATATCTCACTCATCTTGTCAAGTGTTCAGCTGGGAGAAGAACTACGAACAAGAGATGAGTAGCTGATGTACATACATCATGATTAAAAATGTTTGAATTACAAGAGATATAAATTCGGAATATTCTGATCACATCTACAAGACAGAGAAGGAAGAAAATAATGGATTACACTTAACCATTCCTATTGTTAAAATTTGCATTTGAAATTGCATGAGAAGCAGTCAAGAATTTGTCTTTTTAAATCTTTTCCAGATGTGACAAGCTGCAGCAAAATAATAGATAACTCTCATGCTTTCATATGACACCTATTATTTTACATATAATATTTGTCCTCCAAGGTCGTCTTATTTTTTCCTTTTATTAATTCTTATTAATATTAAAGAGAGAATAGTAAAATACTTTTTTTTTCTGGAATGTATAAATGCTATAGCTAATCATTTCCCAACAATTATCATAAAACAGCAGTGACATTTTCAGCTCTTCAAAATTATGCAAATTATTGAGTGGGTAAGTACAGAAGCTCTTTTCTCTATTAGAGCACTGCTGTTTAAAGTGGTATTGCGCGTCAAAAAGGGCAAGGTGTGAGTAGTTTGATTAGAATAATCCACCCTCCACCACCATCTCTCCATGCTTCATGCAACTACATGGTACATACACCTACTGTCCTTTATTAAATCACATTTGCATTTATAAATTCATGGAGCTGGGCTAAAAAAACTCTTTTGTCTTACAAAGCCCAAAGGAAAGTAAGCAATTCAGATCTACACTGTTTTTTATTCTACAGCACCATTATTCAGTATACAAGTAGTTTTTCCCCCAAGGCCTTTTATTGTATGAGAAAAAAAATGAAGATTTTCAGTATTAAATCTAGACTGTATTTTGAACACAGAAGGTCATTTTGCTCTTCATAAGTCAAACTCTTTCTGTTGTCATAAAGCTGTGCAGTTATAGATCTGTTTAGGTGAGCGATAGTAGGGCTCAGTGACAGCAGTGTGCCCTGGTGGCCAAGAAGGCCAATGGGATCCTGGGGTGCATTAAAAAGTGCATTGCCAGCAGGGCGAGGGAGGTGATCCTCCCCCTCTACTCTGCCCTGGTCAGGCCTCAGCTGGAGTACTGTATCCAATTCTGGGCTCCCCTGTATAAAAAAGACAGGGACCTCCTGGAAAGAGTCCAGCGGAGGGCCACAAAGATGATAAAGGTCCTGGAGCATCTCCCTTATGAGGAGAGGCTCAGTAAGCTGGGTCTGTTCAGCCTGGAGGAAAGAAGGCTGAGAGGGGACCTGGTCTATGTTTATAAATATCTTAGGCAAATGGAGGTGGGGAATCTCTTTTCAGTGGTCAGTGGGGACAGGACAAGGGGCAATGGCCTTAAGCTGGAGCACAGGAAGTTCCACACCAACATGCGGAAGAACTTCTTCACGGTGCGGGTGACGGAGCACTGGAACAGGCTGCCCAGGGAGGTTGTGGAGTCTCCTTCCCTGGAGATATTCAAGACCCGCCTGGACGCCTACCTGTGCAACGTGCACCAGGGAATTTGCTTTGGCAGGGGGGTTGGACTCGATGATCTCTTGAGGTCCCTTCCAACCCCTACAATTCTGTCATTCTGTGATTCTGTGAAAACCAGAAAGAGCAGACCACAGTGTCCTCCCATTCAGTTCAGCTTTGGAACAGTAGAAATTCATTTTCTCTCATCTGGAGGCCAGTTTCAGACATGACTAATAGAAAGCTCATCCACTGTTGTCCAGGTTAGCATATTTTGTTCAGTAGTTCTTCCCAAATCCCCAAAAGAGACCATAATTTCCTTCACCCCTTTCCTTTCTGTGGTGCTTCGGATATATCGGTTACTAACTCTCCAAGTGAAACTGTGATTCTAGGATGTTGCACATTGTCTTATTCATACCTGTCTTATTTTGTTTTCTCTCATTTTTCGTTTGTTTTCTTTGAAATCATCTGCTGTCTCATACCTTTGTCTTCAATTTCAGCTCTGCTCATGGGCTAAGAACAGTATAACTATTGAGCTCACAGTGCAGTATTGGTGCTTTGGACAGTAACTGTGGAAGCTGATGCTCAAAGCCCTTCATGGAAGAGCGTGCCCACAACACACAGTGCAGCTTTCTTCAGAGGCACTAGCACAGGGAATGAAGTCATGCCTGAAGGGGACAAGTCCTGCTCATCAGTGACACTGTTGATATCAAGCAGATCCTGTTCCTGGCTTTGGAATTAGCTCTGCATGAAAACATCTGAGGATACCTCACTAATCACAGAATCACAGAATTGTAGGGGTTGGAAGGGACTTCTAGAAATCATCCAGGCCAACCACCCTGCCAAAGCAGTCTCCCTACAGCAGGTCCCACAGGTAGGCATTCAGACAGGTCTTGAACGTCTCTGGAGAAGGAGACTCCACAACCTCCCTGAGCAGCCTATTCCAGTGCTCCGTCACCTGCACCGTGACGAAGTTCTTACACATATTTGTGCAGAACTTCCTGTGTTCAGGTTTGTGGCCATTTTCACTTGTACTGTCACCACACACCCCTGAAAAGAGTCTGGCCTTGCCCCTTTGCCTCACGCACTTTAGATATTTACAAACATTGATGAGATTCCCTCTCAGTCTTCTCTTCTCCAGGCTGAACAGATCTAGGTCTCTCAGCTTTTCCTCATAAGGGAGATGCTCCAGGCCCTTTATCATCTCTTTTGCCCTCTGCTGAATTCTTTCTAGGAGATTCCTGTCTTTTTTGTAGAAGAGAGCCCAGAACTGGGCACAATACTCCAGGTGAGG
Organism: Penelope pileata; assembly: GCA_013396635.1. NCBI lineage: Eukaryota > Metazoa > Chordata > Aves > Galliformes > Cracidae > Penelope > Penelope pileata. The sequence continues at coordinate 308,891 of WBMW01004115.1, read as the reverse complement.
ATCACCTCCCTCGACCTGCTGGCCATGCTCTTTTTAACACATCTACCATTTATACATTGTGTAGCACAGACAGAGACTTGTCTTTAAATTGTGTACTATCAGAGATGTCCTTTCTGTTGTGATCTGTTTATAAGATTCTGTACTATGGGTCCTTTCAAGAGACCTTTTATTGACTATAAAAGTCTACATAAAATTACCAATATGTTAAAAAGAACTCAAACATGAAAGCCAATTTTTCATTCTTTGAAAGCTAACTACTGATTGCTTTGCCTGTCCTTCTAAGCCAGTTAAGTGGAAACATTGCTCCCTTGAACAAAATACATGTGAAAGCTGTTAACATCACATAATGCATATTCCTCTCTCAGTATCTCATGGAGATATTTAATTGTAATAGCTAAAAGGTCTAATTTCCATTCCAGCATTCGGACAGATAGATTTTTTTTAGAGGTTTTTTTCAGTAGAAGTAGTAAAGCCAACTCTACTCTTATCTTTTATTTTCAATTTAACTTCATAAATTAAATCTCTGCTATATAATTGAGCCAAAATTATCTACAACTTTCCAGTTCTTTTCATTCTGTATAACCATATTGTGAATAGAAATCCAAGCCAATGATCAAGTACAAATCACCTATTACCAGTGAATAGAACATTATATCACACTGCGGAATTTGCCTTCATTTTAGCTGCTTTTCCAAATATTTTGATGGTCACAATGGACGTTCTCAAGAAAAACACAGCTTCTTTCCTTTCAAATAACACTATAGTATTCATTGAAACATCACACAAACAAAAAGTGGAGTATAGAATAAATTTATTGTAAGTACACATTAAAAGTACTTATTTGTTCAAGAAAGGTGAATATAAACAGGATATTTATATGCACATTTTTACAGTACATTTGAAGAATTTTTTAGTATGCTTTTTCTTCTTTTTTCTTTATTTCATGTGAAAAAACAAATTTTGTGCACAAGCCCTAACTCAAACACTAATACATTATATTCATGGGGCAGAATATGCCTTATTTGCACGTTCTTTTACATGTTCTTTTACATGCTTCATGTTATCCCAAGAGTTTTGTGACTCTTGATCTCAGTCTTTCCATCCATGTCCTACCCTCACGTCCACACATTGCCAAAACTTTGACTCGTATAATAATGATTGAAACCCACAAAAGAGCATCAAGGTAAGTCTATGCTGATGAATGAAACAGACACCAGAGCTCCATCAAGCACAGCACTAATTTGTTGGACAATTCTTGGTGCATTTTTATTGCTGGGCCAAGTTAGCATTTGCCCAAGCAGTTCAAAGGGTCAGAATCAAGGAAGGTTTGGCAGTTGAGACACCTATTCCATATTTTGGAATACGAGTGTTAAGTAGGAGGTATATGGCTAGATGTTCCAGATGGCTTCAGAGCCAAAAAAGCATTAATCCCACTATTCAATGTATTGGAATAGGTGTCATCTCAGGCTCCTGCCTATCTTCAGAAACAAAAATGAATTTTGTACAGGCTTGTCTTTTCTCTATCATAAGGACACAACACTGCTGCTGATGACATTTGTGTTATATGTGAAATTGGCAGGATGTAAACAAATAGGAAAACAACAGAAGGTATTGTCCAGGCCCCATCACATGAACAGCTGGTTCAAAACAAAAATTACACTGTGAATAAAAACTTCTGAAACTAGTTATATAGCAGCTTGTATATCCCATGCAGATAGTCCTTTGAACCCCACGCAGACTGTCATGTTTGGAACAATGAAAATAAAGCAATTTTTCCTCCCATCCCATGGGATCCATCCCTCCCATCCCATTCCATGTCCATCCCAGGAGTACGCACTCCATGTTGCAGTACAGATACGAGATGTCCATGAGTTCACCGGATTATGATGGCTGTCTGTGTCCATTTAGTTGCACTGGAAGCAAAGTTACAACAGCCCTCTGTGTTGGCGCTACAAAAGATAAACCAAGTAATAATGTTATAGAATCATAGAATTGTAGAATGATTTGGGTTGGAACCTTCTGGTTTGCTCACGTTCTACTATGTTGCCCCTCCAACAGATGTCAGGGTGGTTGAAGTCCACCCGTAAGGACTATTGCCTGTTAACACAATGCTTCTCCTACTTATCTGTAGAAGGCCTCATTCACTTGCTCTTCCTGGTCAGGTGATCTGTAGCAGACCCCCATTATGATGTCACCTTTACCATTCCTCTTTTTAAACCTAATCTATAAACTCTTTGTTGGCTGTCCATCCATCCCCAGGCATAGCTCCATGCATTCTAACTAATCTCTCGCATAAAGAGCAACCCATCCAGCTCATCTTCCCAGTTCTTCCTAAAGAGACTGTATCCTTTTCACTGCCACACTCCAGTCATGAGAGCCATTCCATGGGCACTGCTAACATCCTTCTAGCTTTAAGGGAACCTTCCTTTTAGGGTCTGTCAGTAGAAGGTATCTCACATTTCTTATTGTTTCCCTTGAAGAAGAAAACTTGTGCTTAATTTAAGTAGACTGGATCATCCTGTAGCTCTCTTCACTGACTTTAATGGGAATATAAATTTCCACTGACTCACTGAAGATGAAGAACCACCTTATCTAGGTGTCTAGGTTATATACACACCAAGGATCTCCACTTACTGCAGACTACATGGCAAAATTCAATTTCTTTGGAACTGGGTTCCTTTGAAGTAGCTCTGCTCCTAACCCCCACTGATGTTATGATTGAACGTTGAAAGATAACACTACCTCTTTGCTCCCAAAAGAACAGAAAAAAAAAGTACTTCAGCAGGTCACCTTTTCACTAAATTCCTTTAGTCTGTTTTAGATTCTGTCTATCAGAAGCACATAAACTTCATGTACCAAAAGTGAGGAAAGCTAGGAACTCCCTTCAGCTTTTTTCTAAAATGTTGTTAAAAGTTTCATTCTACCCTGAATATGCTTGAATTCAGTTCACTTATGACTGGGATGTTATATTACTATTTTTTAAAATCAATTTCTTCCCAGTCTCAGTGGCTGAAATCCGAAAGCTTTGGAGAAAAATGTCTAAAATTGTATTAAACAAAATGTTTATCTCATTTGCTGTAAGTCTGAGGTCTGTTTTGGCAACTTTTCCTCCATTTTTTATCCTTGAAGCAACTGCAGGGTACAGTGTTGATTTTAAAAAACAACATTACTTTGATATATCAGTGATGTAGAACAGTTTAAAAATTACTGGGCTTTTCTCTTACAAACGACAATCTGAGTGATTTTAAACTGTAGCCATGTACAGGCATGTCATCATTGGTTAAACTTTCTTCGCAGCTTTGCAAGCAGTTGCAACATCATCTACAGCCATTTGGCTCTGTAACGTGGATATGAAAGAATGGCCACCTGAAATTTTTGATACATCTAGTGAAAGGCATTAGCAGCAACACAGAATGTAAAGCCAGAGAGAGGCATGGTTTTTCTTCCTAACAATGGGACAGAAAATCATCTTATTCATGTTCACATTGTGCCCTTACTACACAGTAGGCTTCAGTGGAGATTCTCCTGAATTATTTCAGATAGATTAAATTCAAGTCTCTAAATTATATATTTACTTAATGTCACTCATCCGGCAATCTTCAAGCACTTTAGAAACATCAGTTAAGCACCAGAATCTCTTCTCCCATGGTTTCTCAAGTGGAAAATAAAAGATAATTTCCAAAGTGGAAAATAAAATGATAAATTTATGGGTATTTAAATCAACACTCAGAAAGGTTCCCTGTATTTGTGCAAGATCACACAGCAAATCACCAGCAGAGGCAAATATAAAACCAAATGTCTCAGCTGCTCTCCTGGACTCTGGTACTAGACATTGTTCTCTATTTTGGAATAATAGCTTTAAACTCTTACATATGATTACTTTTATCTTAAACTCTCTTTTATTCTGACTAGCTGCTGAGTTCTCACTTGGGCCATTTAGCCTAAGTGCCTGTTCTAGTTATTCAGTCCATTAAAACAGAAATCAGACTACATTACCCAGAACTCACTTAAGCCTCCCACAGCCCTTCTCAGTCAGAATGGTAGACTGCCAACGTTCTCTCTGCAGAACTCACTACTAAAATCAGCTGGGAGTTTAATGTTAAAATGTATGAATACATATTTTTGTACAAACCCAACAGTCAATATCAGGATTATCAGGTAATTTAACAAGCACTTGCTTATGCATATTGAGTTAGACAGCTCATTACCCAGGGCTAATTCCTGAGATGTTGTTAGCAAGCTGCTTAACTTATTTCTCTGCCTGAACAGTCCTCTGCTGTAAAGACTTTCTTTTCTTTGGTGTAGGATGTCCTTGCTATTTGAATTAATTTGGCCTTGAGAAAACAGGTTTGCTTTGTGCGTATTTCGTTCCTAGTTGTATAAAGAGATCTTATCTATGCAGGAGTAAGGTAGGTAATTCCCTAGGTTAACAGGTAGGCTAAATAAATAAATAACTTCAAAAAATCACAGTATAGTCTAAATGCATGTTTTACTGAAGTCCTAGGAAGTCACGGTGTTTTTTATCATTGACACTACAAGGACAGTTTGAAGCTGTGAGAGGAGGCAGGTTCTGCCATGAAGAAGTGAGTTTAAGTTATATAGAGCTATACAGACTGCTCCTCAACACAAAAGTCACAGTCCTATCTTCCCTGTAGTGGCAATGGAACCAGAAAAATGATTGTGAAAGATTCTTCCCCAGCTCTTTCTTCTGCTTTACCTGCCACCATAACATGAACATGATTTAATTTTGGCTCTTTGTCCTGAGAGCAACAAAAATCAGTTTTCCCTACTCTGCCTTGAACTGACTCTGAGCACACACCTTTGCTTTGTACATTCAGCAGTCATTCAAGGAACATGCATGTTTTTGTGGCATTACTATTTTACAATTCTACATATATTTGAATGTCCTGAACTCTCACGTATATAATGTGCATTTTTGCAAGGCTTGATCTCTGTAAGAATAAACATAATCAAATTCAAACAACATTTACTTGTCTATTACTGGCAGATTTGTACCATTTATGGTCAGTTCAGTATCACACATCACTATAAATTGAATTTGTTACAGAAAATGTTAAGAAGGAAGGATCTTTGGCTTCAATTTATGCAGAACAAATGGGCAAACGGAAAAAATCAAATTTGTATTTGTAGTTACAAGGCAATTTGGCCAAATGTTAGGCTACGCTATCCTATCTGTATAGCAGAATATGATCCAAACTATCTCAGTGATTTGAGATTATATAATTTGATGACAGCATCTAGTACTTTGGTAGCACAAACAGCCCAATGTTCAGTATATTCCTGAATTTTGGTTAAAAGCCCTTTGCTGTTGTTGTTGCTCAACTGATCAGCACGTTTTCCTCGTCTAGGATGTGTTATTTTGAAAGATGATGCAAACAGATCATGCAAAGACAAACACACACATAGCCAGGTTAATCTGTATTTTCAACTACAAAGGGAATAGAATTACCTAGTGAGAAATGTGGCATTTGCACTAAGATACATGCAAGTAATTTAAATAGTGGGAAATATACAGGGTTATCATTTCTCATACCTAAAATAGACTCTTGCAGCCCTCTCAAACTTTCTACATTTGAGAGACAATCCAGGCCTTTAATAATTTTCATGATCTTTTGTTGGACTTTCTCTAGTATTTCCATATCTTTATATACCAGTTAGAGAAGGAGAAATTCAAAGGACAAAACCACTGTGGATACCTGTGAAGGGGACATGTTCCACTGCAGAACTGACATGAGTCTTCAGATCTCTTGTATGGGATTCATCTCATCCAACTACATGTATAAGGATCCTGGTTAAACTAAAAAAGTCTAAATTCAAGTCCACATGGAAAAGTCTAAGTGTTTATTTTAAGGTTAAATTCAATAGTTTAAACACAGAGTTTTCTATAGAGATGCTCTAGGAAAGCTCACCTAATTCCAACTATTTTCCTTGAATTCCCTTGTCATAACTGCCAGTCTAGTGTGGACATCAATTTCTGAGGTTTACATTACATGATGTATCCGTATGGCCATCTGAAGCAAACCTTTACTTTCCGTTAATGATAATTGGGCTGTGGTGTGCCTGTAAACTGCTAAATGTTGATTTAAGCTCAGATTGAATCCCACTGCAACAGAAATCAACAGTAACGATGTCTGCACTCAGTCTCTTTCTTTGAGCTATCTCACAGTTTTTCTTATATTCATTGGAGAAGATGAAGATAGTCTAGTACATAATTTGTCTGATATTTCACATGTAGTCACTCCTTTCCTCCATGGTCTTTAAAAGAGATTTTTGTCTCTTGTCAGAGATATTCTTTATTCCAGCATCTGCAGTATCTGCAGTATATGTGACTCCCATCTACAAGAAAGGCCGTAAAGAAGATCCGGGGAACTACAGGCCTGTCAGCCTGACCTCAGTACCAGGGAAAGTTATGGAGCAGATCATCTTGAGGGAGATCACATGGCATGTGTATGGCAACCAGGGGATCAGGCCCAGCCAGCATGACAGGTTGTGCTTTTCCAATCTCATCTCCTTCTATGACTGGGTGACCAGACTGGTAGATGAAGGAAAGGCTGTTGATGTAGTCTACCTAGACTTCAGCAAAGCCTTTGACACAGTCTGCCATAGTATTCTCCTGGGGAAATTGGCAGCCCGTGGCCTGAACAGGTACACTCTTCTCTGGGTAGAGAACTGGCTAGAGGGCCATGCCCAGCAGGTAGTGGTTAATGGAGTTGAGTCCAGCTGGTGTCCCATTACAAGAGGTGTCCCCCAGGGGTCGGTACTGGGGCCCATCTTGTTTAATATCTTTATTGATGACCTAGACGAGGGGATTGAGTGTACCCTCAGTAAGTTTGCAGATGACACCAAGTTGGGAGGATGTGTCGATCTGCCTGAGGGTAGGGAGGCCCTTCAGAGGGATCTGGATAGGCTGGATAGCTGGGCTGAGGCCAATGGGATGAGGTTCAATAAGGCCAAGTGCCAGGTCCTGCACTTTGGCCACAATAACTCCATGCAACACTATAGGCTTGGGGCAGAATGGCTTGAAGACTGTGTAGAGGAAAAGGACCTGGGGGTGTTGGTTGATGCTTGGCTGAACATGAGCCAACAGTGTGCCCAGGTGGCCAAGAAGGCCAATGGCATCCTGGCCTGTATTAGAAGTAGTGTAGCCGCAGGAGCAGGGAGGTGATCATCCCCCTGTACTCAGCTCTGGTGCAGCTGCACCTCGAGTACTGTGTTCAGTTTTGGGCCCCTCACTACAAGAAAGACATTGAGGCCCTGGAACGTGTTCAGAGAAGGGCAACAAAACTAGTGAGGGGTCTAGAGCACAAGTCTTATGAGGAGCGGCTGAGGGAGCTGGGATTGCTTAGTCTGGAGAAGAGGAGACTCAGGGGAGATCTCATCGCACTCTGCAACTTCCTGAAGGGAGGTTGTGGTGAGAAGGGAGTCTGCCTCTTCTCCCAGATGACTACTGACAGGACAAGAGGGAATGGCCATAAGTTGCACCAAGGGAAATTTAGATTATATATAAGGAAAAACTTTTTCTCTCAAAGAGTGGTCAGGCACTGGAATGGCCTGGGAGGTGGTAGAGTCACTGTCCCTGGCGCTGTTCAAGAAGCGTCTGGATGAGGTGCTAAGGGATATGATTTAGTAGCTTAGAGAGTAGTGATGGTGATAGGAGGACGGTTGGACTAGATGATCTCGTAGGTCCTTTCCAACCTAGTGTTTCTGTGATTCTATGATTCTGTGATCTCAGTGTGCATGTGAGCATCCACTTTGCAAAACCATAACTGACTGACTTTGTTATGTCTAAGATTTACTCATTGTCAATACAGCTTGTAGAACCACAGCCCTACTTTTGGATACTGCAGTAAGACAAGCTTCTCCATAATTCTTTCCCAGTGGATCACAGAAAGCTGTTGCCACCCTCTGGGTGTCACAACAAAAGTGTGTGGAGGTAGGTAAACTCCCAGGTTTTTCCCTCTGCATCTACACACAGCACAGCATAGAACATAAAAATACTAGCTCAGCTAGATGTTAAGTATTACAACACCTTATTGTTCACTTTGCCCACATCTTGAGTGAAAAGTGGAAAAGAGCAGTGTTTCTACCTAGAATGAGCACAGAGCAAAGTCATTAACCTTTTTATGTATATTGCTATTTACAGTAAGAGACAAGTACAGAGGTCATCAAAATTTCCATGGACAAATTATAGTCTGAAAAAAAAAAAAAAAGAGAGAGAGAGTGAAAGAGATTGTATTCATTAGAATTCTGGGACTGATTACAAAATATTTAATTTTTAAGTTTTTGAAGTTGACTGAAAATTTCCCTCTCCCCACTCCTTCCCTTCCTGCGATCAAACATCCTCATTCATAACAAACTGTGAACATTACATGCATATTCTCATAATTTCTCAAACAAAATACAGTTACCTTGTAATTTTAACCTCAGACCAAAAAATCTTTTTCTACATTTTATATACTTATTATTCATTGCACCAAATTTCATTATGAAGAGGAATGAGAAGACAGAATGGGAAGACCCATCAGACCTCCATTGTTCTCTTCTTCCAGACACCTTCCAGCTCTGTCTATCTTCACCTTTGCTTATCCATTTCCAACCCCTTAGTATGTCTTTTTGTACTTGTTCTGCTCTCTTCTTAGTAGGGTGCCATTTTGGCTGAGATATCCATCTGTGGGAGCAGGAATCCTTGCTACAGACCCGCCTGAACTTCATCTGACCTAATGTACAAAGCTGTGGATATGATACAAATTATTATTTTCTAGAAATACTAGCTTTAATCTTCTTTTTTATTTGTTCCTCATGAGATCACCCAAATTTTTCTCAACTTGACATGATGGAATAAAAGAAGGGATTGTTATGAGAGAAATGTCCAGAAGAGCAGAATTCACAGCTTTCCTTTCAGTTGTAGCTACTGATACTCATCACATCTGAGTTCCAAGGTCATACTCAGTACATGGCTTGCCAATCCAGGAAGAGAAAATGGATATATAAAAGGATATATAAAAGGATAAATATACGGTATATTGTATATATATTATATATATTTATCCTATAGAAGAGGATAAACAAATGTGAACTTCTCAGCTTCAAAAATATGATCTTGAAAACTTCTATTCATGTGCTTCCTTGCCTCTGAAAGTACCTGAAATTTTGTTGAAAGAGTTGTAATTCTGCACACACATTGAAGCCTTGACAGAGCTGAGAAACTCATCAGTTGACTGACATGCAATTCCAGTCAAGTTGATCCTTCTCTACGTATATATCCTAATGTTCTAAAATATAGGATTGGATTCATCTCACAAAACCTGGGCATCTGGAAATTAATCACCTAATTAATTCTACCTTCAGTGGAGACAAATACCACTGCAAGCTGGGGTATCTCATCCACAGATATCCCTTATGAATCGCTTTGTGACAATATCTATTCTTCATGGACTGGAGAGAGGAATTAGAGCGATGAGTTTAAGAAACACTTCTATACAACATTATGTTTTGCACAGTATTTGACAAGGTAGACTAATCTGCTTAAGATAATGTCCTTTACCCTCTAGTCCCTTCACATGGAGCAAAAGAACTGGCATCTTTCTCAAAAGGTATATTTTTAATTCCATGCTTTAAATCCACGTTGCTGATAAACTGGAAGTCTTATCAAATCATAGCCTTGGTCTTTTACAATGAACTTCTGATTATTTGCAAGAGATAACTCTTATTGATCTGTACAGAGTGGTCTACTGATCAGAACATTTGGCTAGCTGCCTGGAAGTCTAAAGAGCTGCATGTTTCTGCAGTGGGTTCTTTCCCAATATCTTTACCTCCTAGTGTCAAAGCTCAAATGACAAAGTTTCCTGCATGTCTGGAGTGGCAACATTCTTCTAACTCCACTAGAAGCTCTTCCACTGTAAGGAAAATTATTCCTTTTTCTTTACAGCCTAATGATTCTTCCTTTGATAGTGTCTTAGTTTCTAACTGAAATTTTCTCTCTTAGTGTCTGCTACAAAGCTGTGTTTTAGAAAACAGGGAAAGNTTTCCAGGCCTGCTGGCTCAAACCACAACAGATAGACAGGCAAGGTTTCTAGTTGCTGACCAATTTTACATGGCTTCTGCTCTAGCATGTAGTTGATCCTGTTGGCTCACCTGCTTTCCACAAAGGAAAATATATTAGCCTGATTCATGCGCCATTCTCTGAGTCAGGAACCTTGAAGTTGAATTTGCAACATCAAGCTTTACAGTACTGTGACTGATCTCTTTGGACTTATCCCTACTTAAAATAAAGTCCATTTACAAAGTACTAGTGTGAAATCAAGCTTTCAAACACTTCTCAAACATTGAGATACATCAGCAGAAGGATGAAGAAGGTCTAGATCAGGCCCAGTGTAACTCCCTAGTTTGGGGGAAAAAAAAGTTTTGATTTGAATGAACACTAATTATAATTGAGGAAAGATAAGCTGTGGATTCAACAGAGGGGGAAAAGGCTAATGCTTTTAAAATGTAGCCTGATTAATGAGGCTGTCATAGAACTTATTTATGGCTATGCTGTAAAAAGTATCATAATCTCTGGACAGATTTACAGCAAATTAAAGCCATCACAGTTTAGAAATCATGAAACTGATTTGACTCAAAAGAATATTCCATATAGACCAATCAAGATTATAGTTGAAGCAGAGACGTTTTAAAGAGTAGTCATTCTCAAACTTTTCCAATGTGTAGGTCATACTTCAGTACCCCAGCTCTCCCCTTTCTCCTCCTATTGGTCAACATACAGAAAATTTCACAGCTAAGTATCAGTCTTGTGTAACAGCAGCAATTGTTTACTTTGAATAGTAGCATTCAGAAACTATTTAATGCTGTTCTTAATGAGATAGCAGCTCAAAATACAGAGAAACCCATGGTTTGCTAGGCAGTTCTCTATGGGCCTCCAGCAAGTGCTCCATGAATCACTAATTGTGCGTGGTCTACAGTTGGGAGCTATTGATTGAAGAAAGCCCAAGTAAGTAAACAGATAGACCTTGTGTTATATGATGAAGGTCACTAAATGTAAGAAACAAAATTTCCCCTACAGCAATGTGCATAGAATATGGATATCCTGAAATTAAAAAAAAATAAAATAAAATAAAATAAAATAAAAAAAGGCTATTTTGGGTACTATATTTAGAATAAAGTAAGAACTCTGACAGAAAAGACTTATGCATATAGGAGTAAGATGCAGGTCATCTGAGAAATGGCATAGGAAGGACTCCTCTAGAATCTTTTTTGAAGAATGACAAGCCTAAATATAAACAGTCTTTAAATCCTGATTCCTAGGGATCTGAAAGGCCATCCAAACTAAGACAAATAGATTGGAGGAGAAATGAGCCTTTTGTGCTGTCTCAGAGAGGACAGTAGCCAAGAAACAGGAAAATATGCTTATAATCTTTTAAGAGGCAGAGTAGAAAACGGAGTAGCCTGGCAGGAGAATTTGTGAATCTGTTTCTGCAGGTGCTACTAGGCCTCAAAAAGGTGATGATACCAGTATTTGCCTCTTGTTTCTCTCATAGCTGTGTAGATGTTAACTTTCAAGAAGCCTCACCAGCACAAGAATATAAGAGCATATAGGATTTTGGCTATATTGAGCACTGGATAATTTTGTTGACTTCTAATATCCTTCACTCTAGAAGCACTGTATTTTCAGGCTCTGCTATAATTATTTACAAAGGTTATCTGAGTGAGTCACGAGGCAAGGCTGGAAGTTTATTGTTAAATGAAATCAATTTCACCTCCTTTTTTTCTTGTTCTAATGTTTGCTTTTAAACCTATAGTGAAGAAATAGACTATCAGACAGTCATTTACCAACAATGACTTGTTTAATAGTTTCAGCAACACATTCTAAAACAGTGAAGGCATTCAGCTAATGCCAGCCTTTGGTTGAATAGTTCTCTGCATCTGTCAGGCTGTGTCTCCACCTAAATTACATATTGCAAGCATGGACAACTTCTTCAACTCAAAGGAAGTCACTGCTGACCTATACAAACTTCTCACGCTTGAAATGAGGTTTAAGCAGAGGCAGCATGTCTCACCACCTCTGCTCAGTCTCCCAGATCTGAACTGGCTCATACATTACTGATACTACACACTTTGCAAGATCAGAAGAAAAAGAATGCATCTCCAGAAAACCCGTTCTAGTTTTATAGTGCATGAATTCTAAAACAAAGGTCTCAAGGAACCAGAGTGCATCCCACGCTCTTAAGTGGAGTGGATGGAATAAACATTCTAGCACAAGAAGAGTAATGGATTCTCGGATTAAGAACCATGTTAGAGAATTGAAACTTGCTCAGGAATGCCACAGAAGTGATATCTACTAACAGAAAAAGGGCCTCCCCCCTCCTCTTATTCCCCTCTAATACTCAATGCATGAATGAATTATTCGTATTCCAGATTCTGAAATGCTCATGTTTTTGTGTTGACTTTTTTTAGAAAACTTGGCAGATCAAAAAGATCTAGCTTCAGATGGATTTGTGAGTGCATGCATACCCATATACAAGCAATGAAGAAATAAGATAAATCATAAAATTGAAAAAATTTGCCTTTGATGACTGCTAAAGTCCTGACTAGAAAAGATAGCTGCTGAAAGCGTATCAGTGATTAGTCTCTTGACCTTTCTTCAACTTGAAGTCACCAGCTATTGTTCACCACTGATAATAATAATAACCTTTATTTTATGAGGTGAATGACAGACAATCCTTAGAGGCCACAGTCTTTCACAAGAGCAATATGCTTGAAAAATAAATTATATTTAGTGAGCTTAATGCAGTGAAATTAATTCAGTACTTTTACATCAAACACTAAAAGCATTAAACACTGTCTATGCAAGAAAAAAATAAAGCAAAAAGATTTTTTAAGGAAAAAGCTGCAGTAGAAGTTTGTGCAGCAGAGCAGCAGAGTAGTAAGAGATTGTTTTTTTTCTCTGAGAAGGCAGAAAGTTTCTGAAAGTTTTCTCTTTCTTTGCTCTATTTTGAAAGGGGAAGAGGAAGGAAATCAGAGACTGTATGAAAAGTCACAGTGAATATCCTGTCAGTCTTGAATCCTTAGGTATGAACACTGTTATACTTCATTTGAGAGGAGGGGATTTCTTCCTAATCACAGCCAGCAATCATCTCATGACCTGAAACTTCAGTGGCTGCCCCCTTCACATTTTCATTCTTCTTAGTGTAATTGCACATGTTACTCTAGACCATACTCGAATGGAAGTCCCTTTAAGGAAAACCCCAGGAGGTGGAGTTGATAATACTGTAGGTGGCTCTCATTCCTGAGTCATTATTGAACCAATCACACAATATAGTTCTAGGGGTCAGAATGCAAGTAGCAGTGCACTGTTCTGAATGCAATGTAAAGCCAAAACCCTGAATAACTGTGGCCATTAGAGAGAATTTTTACAAGACTGGAGGAGCTTGCTCCAGCGAGACCTAACCTGAGGTATTGTACTTTCCTTCCTGTTAGTTCAGTCACTCCCTTAGCCCATATTAATAGTATATAGGAAGTCTCTATATACTTAAATGACATTCCATTTCCCCAGTGGAAGGAACTGCAATTCACCAGTGGGATTTTTATTTTGACAGAACAACATATTTTAACTTGTTAAACCATTGTAGGTGCTGGAGCACCTCCCCTACGAGGACAGGCTGAGAGAGTTAGGACTCTTCAGCCTGGAGAAGAGAAGGCTGTGGGGGTACCTGATAGCAGCCTTCCAGGACCTGAAGGGGGCCTACAGGAAAGCTGGGGAGGGACTTTTTACAAGGATAGGTAATGACAGGACAAGGGGTAATGGTTATAAACTGAAAGAGGGCAGATTTAGACTAGATACAAGGAGGAAATTCTTCACTGTGAGGGTGGTGAGGCACTGGAGCAGGTTGCCCAGAAAAGTTGTGGATGCCTCCTCCCTGGAAGTATTCAAAGCCTGGCTGGAATGGGGCTTTAGGCAACCTGGTAGGAGGCGTCCTTGCCCATGGCAGGGGGGTTGGAACAAGATGATCTCTAAGGTCCCTTCCAACCTGAACCGTTCTATGATTCTATGATTCTGTGATTATGATAATAATTTTCATGGAGGGCTGTAGACTAACTGCCCTTAAGCAAAATGTGCTTCTCATTCTCCAGTACAAATTTATTACCCCTACTAGCTCCTAGCAAGTTGTGGAACAGAATATCCAGCATGAACACTTGGAAGATCAGGGGTTGTTTGGATGCTTATCAAAAGGAATATTTAACTTTAACTCAGCAATACTCATATACCACGCTAAGTAAGACAGTTAGCAGCTGAATTGGAGATTTTGGCTCTCAATAAATTCTTAGGTAATAGTCAATTATAGTAAAATGTTCATTCATAAAAGTTATGACCTTAAATATCTTTAAGAAACTGGATAACTAAATCCCACTAAAATAAAAATAAAAATAAAAATAAAAATTGATTAGATATCCTTGAAAATCTCTAAGTTTGTCATTTAGGTTGAGATGAGAGGTAAAAGATTTCTGCCAGATGAAAAGTCTCAACATGAGATAGATATTCTGAGGTGTACAAAACATCTTGACATATAGGAGTGCTGTAAAGACGTCAGCATTGTAATCTTCAAATCACATAGCCTGAGAGGGATTCAAAATGCTAATGACCGTTTGGTTCAAGCTGGTGTCCATAGACCATGGTAGATACAGATCAGGTGGCCCCAGGACAGACAGGGAACTCTGTCACTAGCTTTCTGCTTGGTGCCTCACTTTACTCATGTACAAAAATGGAAGCAATTTCATTTTGATGTTGTTGGGAGAGCTACTAATGAAAGCATTGGGCAAAAATGATATTTTTGTTGATGTGGGTTTTTTAATTACTATCTAAACAGCACAACATTTCATTCATATGCAATTTATTTTGAAGATTCAGCATCTGTTTCTAGCTATGGAAATTTCAGGCAACCAGCTTTCACATTTTTATATGTAGAGAAAATTCATTTAAAACCATTTTTAATGTTGCTAAGATATACTACTCATATTTTTTCCACTTCCTAAGGTTTGAATACACATAGGAACCTGAGAGATGAGATCTAAATCGAGTGAATCAGCAAAGTGTACTACAGTCAATGAAGTTATGCAGGTTTACATTATCTAAGGGTGTGGATCAAAGCGATAACGATTGACAGGAGAAAAACAGCAAAAAACTCTTTGAAATACACATTTTTAAAATCACTGTAAAATATTATCCTTTTTGCTAAATATGTTATATATAAAGGATATATAACACTTTCATGCCTGTGTAAAGATTAAGCAGTTTTTAATGGCTTTGCCAATCAGGCATAATCTACCCAGATAAAAGCCAAGCTGCTACAATTGTGTATTGTACTGCACATTTGTGTGTGCCTGTGTGTATTTGCATGTTTGTGAACAAGAGAGGAAAATGCATTTACATCCATAGAAAGCCACTAATTAAGCAAATTAAAGTACAAATTTTTTTTTCATCAAAACCTCAGATATTTTCTTCTGTTATTTATTGTTTATTGGAAACTGTTCTTTATCTAATACTACCCACAAAGGATTTTGTGAATTTTGTGGCTTATGTTGACTGTTTTGCAATTTATACTAGTGTGTAAAATATTCCCAGCACATACACTTAATCAAAACAAGCCCAATTAAGCTCAGTACTCCAGATTCCACCTCATTAGCTTTCTGTTCCTAAAATATAACAGATGTGATTGCTGCGGGCCATGAGTTAAAGACAAATTTTTCTGCTAAGCACTTACAATACAATCTAAAGTTATATGAAGATTTAATTATTACTTTCATTTTCATGGCTTCCTGTAAAAGCTCATTTTTCACTTAATAGCAATAACATTCCACTGCTGCACTTTGCCCACTGTTACAGTGTAAAGTATCTAAATGCGGAAGAAGAGAAAAATCAGGGGTACTATTTTCTCTCTTGGCCTCACATATTGGATGAGTGATTTCACAAATTTGTCGGATTTTTAGCCTTTCAAAAAAAATAGTGGAATTCAGAAAAGAATTGGAATCCCAGCTTGGAGAATCTCACTTCTGCCTAGAAATTCTCTGCAAACTCTGTGAGTGATTTTGCATCATATTTACTTGGCATGCTTCGAAAAGGTCTTATGTCTTAGTGTACCAGAAATAGCAGGCTACTACTCCTCTCAAATAATTCTTTGTATTTCTTAGATGTATTTCAACTGTTTAGAATTACCAGGGAAAATACAATCCTTTTGCAGTAGTCAAAAAAGCCAAAGAGAATTATCGTAAGATCAACAGGGAAACAAAGGAAAGTACTTCCTATTTTCAGTATTTTTTTCTTTGTCACTATGCTAGAGTCAAGCAGGTGACCCTCTTCCACATTTTGTCCGTGTTACTGGAGCTCTTGACTCTATTGGATCAAGAAAAATCTTTGGCCAAACCTTAGCAAATCCAAGAATAATACAGAGGAAATAATTTGGCACATCTAGGAATTGGACTTGATGATCCTTATGGGTCCCTTCCAGCTTGGGATACGCTATGATTCTGTGATTCTATCTACAGCACAATCTACCAACACACCATTGAGGTTCTCAAATGAGCTTGCAGCTCCCTATAAATGAAAACTTTTTACAGATTTGGCACAGTTGCATCAGTCACACCATCCTCTCTTATAATTTCCCAGAAGACTGAGAGTTATCTGCACATGCCTAGGAGTCATGTTCTCATCCTATTTAGGCAATGGGGTTTTTGGCTACACTGTGTGAAATAGGAAGACAATATTTCTGGATCTTGTGCAGTGCAAGATCTGTCCCAATGCTTCATTATCCTAGTTCAGTGAATCTGACTCTGCATAGACCTGTGCACATAATACGCTTTAATCCTGTACATATGGGCATGAAATAGTCCTATTAATATCAGTAACAATACTAGAGGCTCTTAAAAGTTCTTCTTTGCATGAATTATTACATAAGGTGCGAAGCAGGAGTAACAACTAAAATTACCCGAGTAGCCTGATTCACCATTCTTGCTGCATTTTTACGCTGGATGACTTTTTAAAAGTCTATGGTTGCTCTCTCAGCAGGGTGGGTATCTGAGATAGCTTAATTGAAGTCAATGGAGCTACACATTGACATAAAACTAGTGTACTTAATAGGATTTTAATACTCAGAAGAAAAGAGAATCCAAGCTTTTTCCTGAAAGATTTTCTTATGGTTGAGATCTTCTCTTATTTGTATTTTGTTACTATATTATCTTTTCTTTTCTTCTCCCCAAAAGATTCAAAAAAAATGTGCATGTTTCCTTTGTCTTTTGCACTGAAAAGAAGATATAGCTTTTCTGTTTTTTAAAATGTGGAGGGAGATAAATAAGGAAAATTTATAATGATTAGTCCCTCAGGTCTTTATTTATGGAGCCTTGGCACAGATACTCTTCAGATAATAGCCCAATTTAATATTTATGATGTGCTAGGTTTCTCTAAATATATAAATTTGGCAATTATCATGGGAGTTATCCCTTATTTATCTACTTTTGAATTTAATTAGTAAGATTGCCATTTAATCATTAACTGTCTCCCCTTCCAAAAAACACCTTACCTGCTACTCCTTTGATGAATGTGTCCCCATTGTGTCGCTATTGCTGTTAGAAGATCTGTCTTAGTTATTCTAATAACTAAGCCTTCATATAATAATACTAGATCTACAAAAACAGCATATTGAAGGTACGTCTCATACTGACGGATCGCCCTGCAATAGTCTTAGGGACCCGCCAGCCTTCATCAGACCAAGCATTAGGGGACTCAGTAAGATTACCAGTGACCCATCAAGTCTTAGTAACATTTTTTTTAAAAAAATAAAAAAAAGAAAGAAAAATATTACATTTCTGTGAGTGGACAGGGGAGGCAGAAGCCTGGCACAGTCAGTTTAATTAAACATTATAATATTCAATGTAAAGATCATTCCTCTTTCCTTTACAATATAAAATAGTGTCACAGAAGCTATACCTTTGTTAAAAAGTTCTATCTAACATTAATCAAGTGACTACCATAGAGAGATGAAACTGTGAGCTCTAACATGCTAACATTCAGCAATGTGTTACTAATAGCATCATTAACATATACCATATATAGCTACATATCTTATAATGAGCTAGTACCAAGTCCCAGTTTGTCAAGTTGGGACACGGGAATGGCAAAATAATTTCATTCGCTTCACCAGCTAATTAAGATGGAGCTTACAGCATGGAAGTTGAGAACTTTAGCAGGTCTACTGTGCTATTCCTCTGGGTGACTTTGTAGGGAATAGTAAAAAATACTTAATACAGTCACTGACGCATGTTAAATGATTGTCAGAGAAGTGCAAGTGGTACAGGTTAAATTAGTAAAGGGTGAACACTGCCATCGTTGCACAGTATTCACTCCTCCCTCTCCACTCATCCCTGCTCTCATGTTTGCCCATATTGCTGTAAGAGAACAGATTTTTCTAATACAGGGACTCTTGACATTTACTTTAAAACCAAACTGTCTTCCTCAATGTGCTGTTACCTGATGTGTATTATAGAACTTTGCCCTGAGAATGTGAGGGAAGAATTAGGACCCCTTTGTCTATTTAGGTCTCCTAGCAATTTCCATTATGAAGGAATCCCGCCGCCTTCTCACTTGAGGAACTCTCTCACCATCCAGCTTTGCAGCAGCTCTTATTAAATGAATGAACACAGCATTTAGTTTCTCATGCACTTCTTCACTACATTATTTTTCACCTTACATTGATGTAATTATTCTTCTTCTAAATCTGCCCTGTAGAATCAAACAATAATACACCAGTTGATGGAATGTTTCTCTAATACTTACAGCAAGCTCATCAAAACAACAGCACTAACTAACCAGGTCTCAGTCCTGCATGAAAGACCTCAGAGTGCACGTGAGTGACCATCTGCAAATTACCACTCATTCAATTACGAGGGGAGAGAAGAAGGTCTGCATAGTGATACAGCAGTTCTCCCTTTATCAGACATGTCTTAATCCTTTTGGTGAATTCATCCCTAGTTGCTGCTCAGCACTCTGCCTAGAAGTTAAGAAATTATTTGAAATATGTTGTTTTCTGATGTTCCCCCTTTATGACTTCTTACTTGAGATGTTAAACTAATTTGATTTTACAAAGCTGAAGTATATATAAAGTTAACACCTCCAAAAGAAAATAATTCAAATCAATTAATTCACAGCAACATTCTTATTTTTATTTTCCCTCTATCCTGGATATTTTCTTTGTCCTAGTTCTAAACTATTTTATCTGTTTTCTTGGTGTATAATTTTGAAACTATTGATACATCTTCACATGGTTGCTTGGCTTGCGCTGAGGCGGATTTTATTCTTTTTTGCTTAATGTAAATCTTGTATAACAATGACAAAACAAACAATTATTTAGAATACTTCATGTTGCTGATACGATTCTTTTAAGACCACTCCTACTCATTTTAGTTTTCCATACCTTAAAACAGCAGGGGCACCCAACTCTTCATTTTGGTGCTGGCTTTCTCATTTTGTCATTGGATTAATTTTTGTTGCTCCTCTGACATCCTTTCAATCTGTTCTCCCGCTTTCAGTTATGTTTTATTCAGGCTTAAGTCCAGTAAAATTAGAACATAAACAAGAAAAGAAAATCTAGCATGTAATATTGCATAACATAAACTTAAGAAAAAGACAGGATAGATGATCAGTATCTATTTTGATACTCTGGCTCCCACAACACTTTCTTTTGAGTTTTGATTTTACATTACTCCAAAGTAATAAATGACTTAGAATCACTTGCAGCATAATATCCTACAGGCAGAAAACTGGAAAGTTTGCAACAGAGCCCTGTGCATTTTGAAACACAAACTTTTAATGCCACAGTGAGAGCTACTTTTACTCTCCCATCCATGGTCAGGGACATAAAAAAGAGATTTTCTGAAAATTCAGTCCTGACTTGTGATGTTTAACATCGAACAACATATGTCCAGATCAAGAGGACAGATCCTCAGTTGACACAAATCAGCCAAGTAATACTGACAGCAGGGATACTGGAAATAACAGCTAAGTATTCAGACCATTTTTAGTCCAGCATAATAGTTGTTTGGCTGAGGGAAATTATAACCAAAGGTCCCGGGATATAGTCTTTCAGAGAGTCATCACACATTTTTTGGATCCTGAAAATTCATGAATTTGTTAGTATTTTTGGACCAGTTCCCATTTTAGCTCAAATTTTGTGTTATACACATCTTAATTCTTTACAAAAATGAAATGTGCTTCACTTCAGTCTGTACACTTAACAAAATAAATCTAAAAGCCAGAACTGTCTTAAAGTCAAAGAGAGTTATTCTGATATAAAACTAATCTACCTTTCACTTGTTTGGGTTTAAGTAGAATGAAATGAAGCTACATATAAAAATAGGAGGTGAACAATGTTAAAAATATACGTTTTTGAGAACAATCTGGTGATAGGAAAGGAGTGAGTAGCCTAACCCATTAGCTTTCCTTCCATCTCCATCTGTTGTGACACTCTACGAACATACGATGTTCATAGGTTAAACTTTTTTTTTGTAATCTGTAATGCAGCAAACAAAACAGATATGTTTGCAAGTTTGAGATTTACATTACAGACATACAAAAGGAACTGGAGGGTAGATTTTTCCTATCAGTTAGAGATACCATTTGCGCAGAAGGTAACCTCTTGGATGTGTATTGATGTGAAATAAAAGATAGTATGAAGAAAATGCAAATAATATGATTGTGATTTTACAGAAAATAAGAAAAGATGAAATGATAGAAATGGACAAAGAGGTTCTTTTGGTACTACAAAGGATAGACAGATGTTTGCATTCAGTAAGTATCATTATCATGATATTGTGGAAATTGAATAGGAAAAGTGACTCATATGAATCTTTCAATCAAGTAGGAGCCATAATTACTGCTGGAAAAGTACTGTTAAAAAAAAAAAAAAAAGGACTCGTTATTCTGTAAGTTGGAGAAATCAAACTAAGTATAACACTTTCACAAATTGGACCATCTCCAGCAAAGACTGAAGCAGCAAGAAATAAAAAGGTCAGATGCTCAAGATGTCACTAACTGAATCAAATCTCATGCTTAAATGCCTAAAAGTTTCAGTATTGCAACACCCAGTGTTAAAGACATGGTTCTCTGTCATCTAACACCATGAGTGGGCATGCAGGTATCCTCTGCAGTGAGTGGGGGCATTCTACAAATTCAAAATCATGACTGAATGTTTTAATGATTAAATGTTAAATACTACGCTACTAATAAATGCTGCGATGTTGAAGCAGATGGAGCATTGATCTGATTGCAGAGGATGGCCAGCTGTGTGGACACAAACATCTACACACCTGGCTAAATATCTGTAAATAGTGATCAAATGTACCAAACATCAAATTCGAAGTAGACATGAAGAAAACCTACACTTCTGGTAACATGTATCGAATCCTTCAATACTATTTTCAAAGTCAGATAAATACTTGCATTTCCAAATTGTGCAGAGCCAATCTTTTCAGACAGTGTATAGAGGTGTAAATGGCCGACAAAGAGACATTCAGAAGAGATTAGAAGAGAAAATCTCAGATTCTGGTAGGCAGCAGTTTTCTTAGGTGTCCCTAACTGAGAGTACTTCTGCACAATTGCAGACCTCAAACATCACAAGAATAAGAAGGACACAGACTGAAGTGTTTGGAGTTTAGGAGCCTGTACATAGAAATAGCAATCGAGGATGAGGAGCAGAGATCCTCAGCAGCCTCTTTCCTGGTGCCCCATTTGTGAGGCACAAAGATCACACTGTGTTGCCTCTCAAATGAAGAGGAAAGAGATGAGAAGAAGCAACAGGAAACTTCATTAAAGCCCTTTCATTCCTCCAGCCTTTCCTTTCTCATCATCCTGCTGCAGTAGAATATAGGCTTCAGTGTTGGAGGAAAAACAGAAAGTTGCTCAGGCTGCACTTGCTGCTCACATTACTGTGTCTTGGGGAAAAGCTAGCAGGACAGACGGAAGGACCCTTGAGGTTGGGCCTGGTCTGGAGACCATCTGTTTGGCTGACCATGCTGACCTGCAGCACAGCTCCTGCTCTTCCCAGCGAGTTGCCTGAAGAAATAAAGATAATGGTTAGATATAATTTAGTTTCAGTTATAGATACTCAGGATTTGATTTCACAGTAAAGTAGCTACATCAGCTACTTGTGCTAAAGGTTAATTAAGATTGTACTTGTTAATATACAAACATGTATTTATAAATGTGAATTTCTGGGAATTTTCACCAACTGTGAGATTACATATGCTATAAAGTATTCCTGAAATAATCATTTGGTATGTTTTAGTACACATTTCTTGGTTCTTATTACTTTTAGACAGTCTTGTTGTAATATGAATCATGATAATCTTATATGTAATCAGAAAATATGCTGAAGAAACTCAGTTCAGCATTCATGGAGTTAAATGCAATTGTATTTGACTAATTATATCTAGCAGGTTTAACAAGAATCCAGATCCAGCTGCACTGGCCTTTAACAGTTCATCTGCTATGCTGTTTTGAGACTTACTTTTAAAAAAATTTTCAGATGTCTTTTCTGAATATTTCATCTGTTAAAATTCTGCAAATACCTTAGAGAGCATTAGCAAAGTATTAGATTCTTCAGAGAGCAAATCAGTTCTCTGTCTGTTATGAAGAGCAGTCAGATGCAACTTTGGGGATTTCCCACCACACAGTCATTGTTGGTTTTATGGTGACATATTATTAATGATTTTGAGAGTTTTGTGACGTATTATGACTAACGTAGATGTTAAAAAGTAATGACTGAAAGAACAGATCAGAATAATGGTCAGGGATTTATTATTGTTGTTAATATTCACTGCAAAATTCATGACAAAATCACGCAGAAACCTTTGTAAATATAGCATGAAATAACAACATTGGAAAAATCTATGATAATGGCTCTTTATTTTGAAAACTTTGTTCTCAAATGTGTGTGAAGAATTGCAGTTCTAAATTCATACCAAATCTTGCACTTGAACCAGCCTATGGATGATATTACCAGCTTTTTAATATGGCTGATGTGCCATATATAAGTAGCTAAACATGATTTCCAAATGCACAATATATATTTAAGGCAAGGTTCAGATCATCCTCTGATGTATCTCTGAATTACACCTCAAAATTCTTGAAAATGGAGTACTCAGCTCCAGACTCCTGGTTAGTAACCTCTAGTTCTCTCACTGCAAATTAAAATGGAATATAATGGTTCTGAAGAGATCTAAACAGAAATACCATATAGATAACCATTCATCTGACCTCTGTTTATCTGTGGGACAGAGCTGGCAGTATCTGTAATACTTTTCTTTTCCCAAAGATACATATATCCTAAAAAGGCTCAGCCTTTTAAAAACAGAAGTCAGAAGCAGAGAAGGCAATGGTAATGCCATCAACATTCTTATTACGATGTATTTGCCATACAGAAAGTGCAGGAGGCATTTTTACTCTGGGGTTTAATACTTGTGGTGTGTTAACTTTGGCTGTTAGCCAGGTGCCACTTTCTCACTTCTCCTCTTCAGGAGGACAGGAAGAAAAAATAAGATGGAATAAAAAAAACTTAGTGGATAAAGATAAAAGAATTTTAATGAAAGGAAAGGAAAGGCTGTGTGCAAAAGCAAAGGAAAACAAAAATTCTCTGCTTTCCATCACCAGTCCCCTTTCTCCTTCCTCCTAGTTTTTATTGCTGAGCATAATGTCACAAGTTTTGGTATATTCCTTTGGTCAGTTTGGGTCAGCTGTCTTGGCTGTGCCCCCTCCTAACCTCTTGTTCACCCCAGCTTTCTGGCTTTTTGGGGCACTTAGGGGAGGTTGGAGTGAAAGCCTTGATGCTGTGTCAGCACTGCTCAGCAATAACCAAAACATCAGCGTTCAACACTGTTCTAAACAAAAATGCAAAGAACAGCATTACATGGGATGCTCTGGGGAAAGTTAACTCCACGTCAGCAAACCCCAAGTTTCAGTAAGGAGGGAGCAGACTTGTGTTCCACTCTTTGCTCTCTTGGGTATCCTATGAGCAGAAACTACATGTGGCTTCACAAAACAAGTCATTTAGTAATCCTGCTATATTATTTTACCATCCTTAGATGAAAGAAACTGAAATCAGATCTCCAGTCTGCAGGGATGTGCTCTAAACAAAAGATTGTTTTGATAATGTAGATGATGCCTTTTGCATGACAGTCCTGTTTGGCTATGGATTTTGAATTTCATCCATCATAAATGGCACCTTCAGCATTGCCTTAAATATGTATTCAAAATTGGACTCATCCTTGTAATAAGGAGCCAAGTGACACTTGCAATCATGCTTACTAAGTTAGAAGAAGCATTATATGAATGTTAAAATATTATTTTCCGTGTGTCAAATATTGCCCTTTTGGCAACCTCAGATGCCTTCAATGCATATATTCATTAGCATTGAGCTTTCTATCTCACAAGACAGAGTATTAGAAGCAAAGAAACAATTGATTCAGAAAAGTATAAATTACCTTCAACAGATTCAGTGTCAGCATGATAAAAAAAGGTATCTTAAGGCTTATTCTGCTACAATAGCATTGAAATAGGCGTCTAAATGAAGACAGAAACTATTGGTTTGATGCATGGAACTAAATATTTCTGAAAAGGTAATAAAATAGCATTGTTTCAGTGATCTGAGGGGGAATGATAAAGAGATCAAGGTTTAATGCTAGAGTTATTGAGAAAAGGAATATCAACAGTGGGGATACAGGTTGGAGTCCACACAGTGTACGTATGTTCTATGTTATTCTGCCACTGCAGATTTCAGTTGTACTTCCTATGGCAGTGTTGTCTTAGTTTTCTAACTGAAACAAATTATTTTTCCTCATAGTGTCTGGTATGAAACTGTTTTCATTCTAGAAGCAAAACAAGCTGATAGCTATACTGATTGCTTATACTTATTGCCTAGAAGCATTGAAGAGAGCCAAGAACATTTCAATCTCTCGACTTCTGGTATCGCTCTGCCAGCGAAGGCGTTGCGGGGCCATAGGGAGCTAGGAGGGAACAGGAACAGGGCAGCTGATCCAAACTGACCAAAGGGATATTCCATACCATATGACATCACGTAATACAAGGAAGACGAGTTAGTCGGGGAGGGGCCACTGCTCTGGGAGTGGCTGGGCACTGATCGGTTGGTGGTGAGCAATTGCTTTGTGTATCACTTTGTGTATAATTACTGCAATTTCTATTTACTTTCTCTGTCTTAGTAAATAGTTTTTATCTCAACCCACAAGTTCTACTGTATTTTCTCCAAATTCTCTCTCTCATCTCACTGGGGGTGGGGGAGTGAGTGAGTGATTGTGTGGTGCTTAACTATCTACTGGCTCAAACCACAAGTGTGAAGCTGGAGTAGGACACTGAAGAGGATTCAACTCCAGAAATAGGAGAAATAGCTCCAACAGTTTGTATTTATCGGAAGTAAAAAATTTTCATCCATCAAAACGATCATTTTCTTAACAATTATAACATTTAAATATATCAAATAAATTCCTTTCAATTAAAGAGAATGGAAGCAAAGTCAAAGCTCAATGCATCAGGGCGTATCTCACTTTGCACCCATGGTTCTCCTTTCTGCATCTGCTGAATTCAAAGGTCCACATCACCCAAAGATATCCACTGTCTTCAACAAGCAATGAATAAATTCTGTCATGAATTAAAGTTTATGCTCAATGATCCACATTTACTTCATCTTTTTTATCAAGTGATAGAAGTGTTTCCTGTCTTTTCAGAAACTTGTTTCTCCTATGCAAGAACAGCATGAACCACTCTACACCTAGAATAACACTGAAAATCTCTTTTTACTTTCTTTTTCAGAGGTTTTAGTAGATGTGTTCCCCCTGTAGAGCAACATTCAATACAAATGACTTTCGATAAACCAAAGCCTCAGATCTATTTCTAACAATAAATTGAACATTTGGACAAAACTATCAAATTGTATACAATCCATGAAAGAAAAAAGAGAATTTTGCTTTCCAGAAATGCTATTTTATGTGTAAAGACTTTTCACTATGATATAGGTACAAGAGTGATAGTTACCATATAAAGCTTGTCAATGAGACTAATACAATATTCTAGCGTGCATTAAGCTGTTGCCACTTTGTGAATAACCTTCTTGGCCTTTCAACAGAGTTGCTGCTCCTTCCACTTCACTGTACATTTCCGAATGGTCTTACAACTTTAGCAGTAAATATTATGTTTTCCATACAATAAGAAACACTCACTCTAAATTGTCTCTGAATGCTGCTGGCTTTCCATCACATCAGACTGATCTAGAAACCCTTATACTCTGTTTGTTATCCGCAGAATTATCTTGTCTCTTCTGATTCAACTTCAACTGGTAAAAAGTCTTTCAGTTTTTGTTACAGCCAGCTGATATACAGTTTTTACTTGTTGTTTTAAGATACCTGTTTTCAAATTTTTCAGTTGAATGCTTTTGTAGACTTAGATGCGTTATGCACAGTATAGAAAAATTAATAATACTTAAAAAAAGATGCTTAGTCCATTAAAAAAATTCTTCTTCACTTGTCTTGATGGAGGAACTTAAACAAGGCATATATTCTATCCATACACCTAGTAAAGGCTTATGTAAAATTCTGCTGATAAAAGGCAGAATCCAGCTTGACTGTCCTAGGAACTAGAACAGGCCTACCACGGTGCAGAAAAATGTACTAGCAGAATAATTAGGAAATAAAATCCATCACGACATAAACTACTAACAAGTGTTGAATTCATCCAGTTTGTTCACATTCAGCTCGGTATAAATGGGCACTTGCAATTACTCAATTACTCTAGGCAT
Organism: Penelope pileata; assembly: GCA_013396635.1. Classification (NCBI taxonomy): domain Eukaryota; kingdom Metazoa; phylum Chordata; class Aves; order Galliformes; family Cracidae; genus Penelope; species Penelope pileata. The sequence continues at coordinate 282,027 of WBMW01004115.1, read as the reverse complement.
GTCTGTCAACTCATCTCCGAAATTGCTCTCTTTCAGAGTGACTTCAATGTAAACTGTGAGTCTATGTTAAGTATAATGTACAAAGTGCCAGAGAAGATCATGCTTTGACCAGGACTACCTGTGCTGAAACAAGCTGTCAAGAGCAGAAATATTTTTGCGGTTGTCCTGGGAGAATCCCAGTTTATTTGGCTGCACCTCTTACTAGAACACTGAAGAAAGTCTATCCATTGGCTTATATTTCCTCAAAAATCTCCAAGTTGTAAACAAATAAATCACCCATGCTTCTGTCAAGTACACGTGGGGTTTTCCTGTTTATTGTGGACAGTGAACTTAGGTAGACCGAATCTATGCATCAGTGATAGGTGTCTCGCTCCGATTATCGGAGTGAGGGGAGATTCTGTAACATACCCGGAGTGAGATTAAGACGCAAACGNGTCAGACAGCAGTCAGACAGCAGCAGGTAGGCAGCAAGCAGGCAGCTCCTCAGCAGCTCCTAGCATTTCCCCCGTTGGAGGAGGTCTTTTTATCCTCCTTTTCGGCCAGCATGACATTCCTGGGCACCCAGGTATGTCACGTATCACACGAACGGGCATGGGCGGTGCAAGCCCGGGCTTGCCCGTTCCCTTCGGTGGTTGCCTCCCTCAAGGCTCCGGGCTGAAAGGCTGCTCGATGGCCGTTTAGCGGCTGCTTGTCTCTCATTGTCCCTGGTCTGCAAGCCTTCGGGCAGGTGGGCAAACCTTGAGACAAGAGGGTTCTCACAGCAAGCTTTGAGACAAAAGGTTCCAAAACAGTCTCTTACAATAGGCATCACAACCATAAGGTAAAACAGAGCTCAGAGACACTGTCTCTCAGCTGGAGAAACAGTTCTATCACACATGTCCAAGAATTGGTTTTGCTGTTTCAGAGTTACCTCATTGTCATTGTGAAGACCTCATTTCTTCAGCAACTCCTGCTTTAGACAAATTACTGAGTAGGAAAGCAATTAGTATTTAATGTTGTAATTTTTCAACTGTTCCAAATCCAACAACTGTGATTTTTCCAGACATTGAGAAATAACATAAAGAAAAGTAATGCAGTATGAATAGTAGTTTGAATTGCTGTGTTTATTATTACCATTACTATTGTTACTACATTTTAAAAAATATTAATAGAGAGGATAATATCCATATACTGTTAATGTTGTTTTTTTTTTTTTAAACTTGCTAAAATGTACTCTGACTGTAATACAGTGAGCTTTCTGTTATTATATTTGAATGATGGCTTTTTCCACCCTCAAAAATGAAAACATTTTGTCATAGAACATGTTTGTGAAATAAGAAAAAAATAATCTAAAAATTATTGCAATTCTGTAAGTTGCTCTGTGATATGACAACAGCATGTTGTTATAGTGACACACATCCAGAAATGTAATGAAGTGACAAGAAACCTGCCGCTATGGGAGAGCCAATCTTGCAACAAATTCAGCTTGAAAGAAAGAATAATTTTTGTTAGTTAAATATGTGAAAGTAAATCTCTAGCTGCATCTATAACGCTTAAAATCCCAAACTTTCTCTGCTTCCACATCATACTAGGTAAAAGCATTGCCACAACATTGAATATAGGACTGCAAAAGGACCTAACAGCTTCACAGAATCCCTACTGGAAGGATGATTGTCAGGGAGATCAGTCCCACCAGTCTCATCAGTAGTTTGTTTTATTATCTCTGTTATCCCTGTTAAACAGCAAATTAGAATAAAGTACTACCAGGAAAAATGAGATAAAAATCTGAAAATAATATAATTAAATGTTAAGTGGGATAAAAATCATTTGAAATGAGACAACCTATTTTAGTGGCAAATTATGTATATTTTTATTGAAGGACAAGTTTATACAATCAGTTGCATCCTATAGTGAATTCCCATGTTAGTAATAAGCACAGGAATACAAGGAGAAAAAACAATAGTATTTACAATAAGAACCGAAAAGCTTCTAGATCTGTGTGAAAATTTAAAAATATTCAGAAAGAGAAACAAAGTGTTTAACAAGAAAATATACAGTTTCCTTTTAAGACTTCCTGGTTAATTGTGGTAATTTCATATTCCCAAGTAGGAGGAATAAAATTGTTGATTTCACCTTCATATTTCTTATGTGGAAGGAAAAGGTCAACATCTATAAAAGGTAAAGGGAATATATCAGAACCAAACTATCTCTGTCTGTAATCATGTATTAAAGAAAAGATTTATCACACACCTTCCCCAAATGTATGGTAGTAGAGACTAATTTTTGAACTAATCTAATTAAAATCAGTTTTGGGATAGTGGTACTTCTCTAATTTTTTTCTGAGACATACGCATTAGCAACAGAGTGTTATGTTGTCATAGCAACGGGCCTACAGTAATGACTTCAGAAATAGAATTGAATTATGTCACAATAGCTATTTGGGAACAGCTGCCTCTGTGCTAGTTTAGTTCGGAGGGACAGAAAAGTGTGTTGGCTGTGTTGAAACCATGCGGGAGTATGTGGATCTCACCTTTAGGTGCCTTTAGAGAACCCATACCCCTCTGTAGGTGATTTGATGCTTGGCTGAGGTTTTTATTGTGTTTTTATTGTGAATGTTTCATTTCTACTGTACTGCAGTTTGTGTATAGTCCTTTTGCAAGCATTCGCTCAATGCTGTAGCCACACACAGCTCAAGGTCCAATGAAGGAGTGAGGGCCTCTGCACATTCTTTTTTCCTACACATGATCAACAAATAAAGGTAGACGAAGGAGTTCACTGTGGTTCTTTCATAGACCTCAAGTATGAAAGCATGAACAAGAGACTTAAAAGTATGCCTGTCACATTAAAATTCAGGACAGCAATGTACTTCATCAAATGGACTGGCCTGTGGAGTAAAGTGTCTCAGGATGTTGTGTATGAAGATGCACTCCATCTGCTTTCAGATTAGCATTTACACTGAGCAAGCTACCTGACCTTAACATTTTCCATTTCAATTTTTTTGCCTGAGTTTTGATGACTCTCCGTGGTTCATCCTTGGTCTAGAAAAAAATGAACTCAGATCAGATCAGGATTTCCTGTTCATTAATTATGTGCTATTAACTCAATAAAACTTGATTGTGACTAAATGGCAAATATCTGGCCAGATTGTGACACTTAGGTTCACAGTACGGCACAGCTCCTGTAAAGGTGATTCAGGGTAGTTTATAGAAAACAGGACATCAGATCATAAAGTTAATTCTCAGAACAGCTCTTTTAGTGCTAATGGAGGAAAGATAAGTATCCAGAAAATAAGAATCCAGATACTGTAAAAGGTAAAAACTGTGAAGGAAACTTCCTTCTGGCAGATACAGCTACTTATCCAGATGTCAAGATTGAAGAGAATAGTTCGAAATTTCTCAGAGAGAGGAAAAAGAAAACAGAGTAAGACTGAAAAAAGAATTAGATATTTCAAAATAAATAATACTAACTGTAAAATATAAATTGGAAACGTGTTTTAAACAGACAAACTTCTCTAAAACTAAAAAACTAAAAACTAATAATTTAACAAACAGAGAAATATGTAAATTTTGATCACAGAATTATGTCTGATATTAGAAGATATGATTTCCACATAAAATTTATCTAGTGGTTGAGGTTTTCATAATGCGCTTTTAAGTGTATTCCCTACTGTTTAATAAGTGCTGAGGTCATACTGCAGACAACAGTATGTTCTCTTTCAAATGCTTAGCTGTCTGTTTTCACAATGTCTAGAAACAGAATGTCTTTGTAATGACTGTGTCTATGTCAAAGTTCATTGAACTTTGTGAACAAAGTTAAAACTATATACAAGAAAAGGAGAGGGTGGACAGACATACAATATAATCACTTAAATCTTATTTCTTTAAAAAATGTTCTGGGAAAACAAAACAAAACAGAAAAACAAACAGCTAGTTTGCTGGAGACATTGTCTGAGAAACAGTGAAAACACTTCCGAACAGAAGGATATTAAAGGATCAACACTTTGAGTTTAATTCTAAGCAAATGTCATAAATTCAAACTCTTTCTTTTTGTAAGAGAAAACAAAAGGCCTGTATAGTAACAATACATTTGATGACTTTGCAAAGTAGATGTCAGAAATGCAGCTTTGGGAACACTTGAGAGTTTGGTGGGAAGAGATGAGCAAACAGTTCCTCCTGGGTTGATAGAAATATGTTCTAAAGTCTGTTTTCTGACACTCTTGCAGATACTTCTCTGTTCATCTGCCTGTCCTACCAACTCTGGTGTAAACAAGAAGTTGTAGCTTGAGTGAGTAGACAGCAACTTTCCTAGCCACTGATTTTGCTGAGGAGGCAGCAGTATCAAAGCACTTGCAGATGATGATACAACAGGTTTTCGGGGGCTTTGGCATTTATGTACAATGCCTGCTACTTCCTGGCTGTGACACAAGACCAAAAGATTCTGAGCAAAGCATAGCAAACTAGAAGAAATATGTATACCATTTTTTTCACTCTTCATTAAAAGAAAATCCAAACCTTTAAAGTATGTGTTTGAAAAGAGAATTTTATGGGAATAATTTTGGATGTGCTTCTTAACCTGGTTTTGAACCTTTTGAATTTTGCTTCAGTTGTAGGATACCCAGGCACCAATTAATATTTCCCGTGATAATGCGGTGTTCTTTTCTTTGATGATTGCAAGTGAGGCTGAAAAGAGTTTTCTGTGTGTTTCTTGTTTCCATTATCAGTATCCAAAACTCCATGTTCGTCTCTGATCTCAAAAGCTTCACAGGTCAAAATAAAACTGAACTGAGGAAGGAAACAGAGAATGGCTATGAATATCTCCAACTACTGCCCATAAGTTCTGTGAAAAAATCAGATGCATTTCTGTAGCGGTAGAAAGTTTAGCTGGAAACACTTGAGAAGTGCATCAAGTACAATTCATTTTTCTCAGTTATAACAATCACATTGTTTAGATCAGTGGTATGATAAGGTATTTGTCTGCAGGAAAGTGTCAAATTGTACAGCTAGTCAAATAAGTCCTGATAAAATAAAGTTATACTGAAACGTATAGTTCGGTACGTATGACCAAACATATGACCAAACTTCTGAGCCCAACTGTCTTATATCAAATATCATGGTTTTAAACAAGTTTTGGCGAACTCCAGAGTTGGGTTCCCATGGAGCCTTTCTTTAAATGCTAGCAGATCAGCCATAAGGGTAGAGGTCCCACAGATTATAAAATATCCAATTCAGATTCAGAGTGGATCAAGAGACAGCTCTTCTGTAACTGCCCAGTGGAAATGACAGCATCATAAGTTTAATAAGTAGGATTATTTGGAAAACTGACAGGAACACCAATTAACCTAAGCAACTACAGTATCCAAGACCTACCACTAGGAATTTAGTGAGAGCAAATGGTTTTGATCCCATCTGGGCAGAAAACTGAGATTTTGAAATTACTTGAAATTTATTGTAACTTAAAAGCCTTGCTTTTTAGCAAATTCTGCATATATACTGTAACTTGTTCTATTTCAAGCCCAGCCTAATATTTACTGTTCCTGAGAAAGCAATCCACACAGAGTATTCATGCAGGGATGTCCAACTGAACCAGAGATCTAAGCTTCTTTCTATAATAATCACTACTTTAAGATAGATTGTCTTTCCTTCGAGCTGACTCATCAATTCCCTATCATTCTTCACTTTGAGCAGAAGCATGCTGAGTATGACACAATCCATCCTCATGACAGTAGACAAAGCATGCTCTGTAAAGAATTGAGAAGAATGACATTTGTGAATTCTATCACAGATCTGAACAAAACATCATGGATGAGTTTTACAAAGGCAGGAACAGTCCCAGAATAATTGTTGCTTATCTGTTTATCTTCCCTCTATAGAATGGTAGCTATTGGTCTGGCTTGTACAGATAGTGAACTGCATTACAGTTGTTGATGACTCAGCTCCACTGCCTGAAGAAATATGAACACAAATTCAAAATTCACCATATATTAAAGCTATCTGTTCTCAAAGGGCACAGTAAAAATCCGACCTCTAACAAAGGGTCCAAGAGTACAAGTCTAGAGAACTTACCCACAAATGAAAGAACTGTTAGAAGTGAGAAATATATTGCCCTTTAATATTCAGACGATCTTATGATAAGAGAGGCAGGTCTAAGAGACCTCCAACAAAAATAGTACTTTGAAATAAGATTAAAAAGATGATAACCCAACAAATAAGCCAGTTCATACCAAAGTATTAATTATAGAACAAAATTTTCTGTACTCCTGGTCCCATAGTAGAATGGAATGTAAGGATATAAAACCAACTTAGTTTGTAAAAAAATTTTATTTCTCAGACAAGTGAACTCAATTGAAATATACATCTATAGAAAAAAATATTGGAGTTAGGGCACAGTGATAAGACAGCAGAAATGAGTCTTGTCTCATATTTGTCCCTTCTATCTATACTCACCTGTTGTCTGTCATTTTATTATTATACTTTTTAGAGTAGAGATAGGTTTGCTTCATGATGGATCTGTATTTACCTAGCACCAAGCACAATGGAACTGCAGTCAAAAAAACAAAATTTTGAGGCACTGTGATTAGACAGATACATGTATAGTAATACACGTATCATTTATAGAAATGCAGTGAGCTGAGAATGCAAAAGAAATTACATGATTGAAAAGCACCATGGAAGGATGGAATTCACAGTTATTGGTTAATGACCTTAACCAATTAGCAACCTCAGCTCAGATTACATCCACGAAACATTCTAAGTAAAGGTGTAACTAGAAGAATAGTGTAAGTAAAGGACTGTGTTCTTTAAAATTTTTCAAATATACTCTTAGAAAAGATTAACAAATATGATTGGACTTGGCAGAACTCAAAAGAAAAGAAACAGACATTAAACAGTTATGCTGCTAGCCTTTATGTCATAAGAATGTTGAAAATAATTGGAAACTTTGTTCAAAAACAAAAAAGAAAGGAGGAAAAATGAGCACCCAACACTGCATATTTTCAATAGGCCATGCAAGGACTATATCACAGTATGCCATTCAAGTAAACTGATGCAAATTGACATGGAAAATTATCTACTGTACCTGAGATGCTAATTAAAATACTATATAAACTAAGTATAGAGCTTATCAACACCAATTCTTCAGCTATTCCTTGGCATCTTTCTTTTTTCTTATATTCCTATTTCCATTGACTGAAGAGCACAGAGACAGAAGGAAGGCTATTTAATGACTAAAGAAAGGAGAATTATTTCACAATTTTTTGAGACCTGACATTTTTATTAATGTATTAAAAGGATTAAATCAGTGTTTAATATCATAAGGTATTAAAAAATCTGCACAAATATTGGAGAAGATAAAAATGGATAATGATATGATAGCAGATAACCAGAATATTGAATATTATCAGCTTTTGAAATTCCTTGCAAACGTATTATTTTAATAAATAAATTAAGGAAGCATAGAACGAATAAGCTTGAGGTACAAGTAGATATATCTAGAGACTAGTTTGACTATATAATGAATTCAGATTTAAGTCTCAGTGCAAAAATTATGTATTCGGAGGTAGAAATGAGTATACGTCGCAGAGCAGAATACTGAAATCCATTATCAGGTCTCCCCATAGCCTTCTCTTCTCCAGGTTGAACAACCCCAGCTCTCTCAGACTGTAGGGAAGGTGTTCCACTCCTTGGATCATCTTTGTGGCCCTCCTCTGGATGTGTTCCAGCAGGTCTATGTCTCTCCTGTGCTGAGGACTCCACATTTGGATGCAGTGCTCCAGGTGAGGTCTTATAAGCGCAGAGCAGAGGGGCAAGACCACCTCCCTTGACCTGCTGGCCATGCTTCTTTTGATGCAGCCCAGGATTCGGTTGGCTTTCTGGGCTGCGAGAGCACATTGCTGGATCATGTTCAGTTTGCCATCCACCAGTACACCCAAGTCCTTTTCGGCAGGGCTGTGCTCTATGCTTTCAGGGCCCAGTTTCTATTTGTTGTGAGCATTGTCATGATCCAGGTGCAGGACCTTGCACTTGGCTTTGTCAAATCTCATGAGGTTCTCCAGGGCCCACTACTCAAGCCTGTCTAGGTCTGTCTGGATGGCATACCATCTCTCAGGCTTGTTGAATGCAACCACACAGCTTGGTGCCATCTGCAAACTTACTGAGAGTGCACTTGATTCCACTGTTGATGTAATTGATGAAGATGTTGAAGAGCACTGGTCCCAGCTCTGACCTCTGAGGGACGCCATTCATCACTGATCTCCATCTGGACATTAAGCCATTGACTACAACCCTCTGGGTACAATCTCTCAACCAGTTCCTCATCCACTGAACAGTCTACCCATCATATTCATATGATTCTGCATCAAAAAGGTTCAAAGAGACACCTAGATACTGGAGGAGCCAGAGGATGTTAACACTGCAATAGGTAGTAACTAGTTTGTATGTGAAATACTTTAATTATTTCAGTTAAAAAAAAAAAAAGAAGAACTGGAAGTACTCTAGATGAGAAATATACAATGGGAGTAAATTATATGGAATAGAAGATGAACTGAGATGATCTAGGGTAATGTTCTGAAGAGTAAATCCTCTAAGATGTAAAGAATATAGAAAGGAGAAAAATATAATTTTAAACTAGGAGAGGTCTAAAAAGAACAATAACATTGAAAGATTATGGTGTTTTTCAATTATTACTTTGAAATATCTAATCTAAATAGATTCACTATAAAAATGAAAGGGAAGAGTGTTTTTATCTTAAATTTGATTTTTCTGTTTGATTAAAGTACTAAATTTAAAATACAAAACTAATAAATATAGTCTGTTAGTCCAGGAACTTAAAAAAATACTTTAAAATTGAAAGGATTTAACCATAATACCAATTCTTCGTGATGCTTTTGCAATACGCGCCATGGAAAGCTGTCTCTGCAATGTGTCATGTGCTCTCTCCTCTAAAAGCATTGCTGGATACTTGAAAATACTGAAGAATTACTTAATTTTCCAAACTCATTAATGCTTTTGGTCTAAGTTAGATTCACATGAAAATTATTTTTTTTCATGCAAATCTGTGGGGTGAAGATTGCAGCTCTAGCAGTAGTTCTCCTATGTCTTCAAATCACAGTAGCAATTAAGAAAATTTGAGCTCAGGTGAAACAGATAATATAAGGACTTAATAAGGATTTGTATGGACTTCTTGTTGCTTACTAGGTTTTCTGATACCACCAATAAATAGCAGTAGTAGCAGGTACGCAAACATTTTTCAATATGAAATATCCAACTGCCAATTTTCATATCTGATAATCATGAGAATTTAACATCATGCTTTCTGTGTCAGCTCTGCTCACATGCACTACACCACTGAGTATTTTATCCACTCTTTATACAGTCAGGGCTCTTTAGGAAGTGTTGTGGCTTTGTCCAGTTTGGTAGAAGAGTGATTAAAATCACAAAACTTATCAAAGTTGTGAAACTTATCTCCAGATCTTTCCATTCCCTGGAGCTGCTGCCTCCCACCTTCTGCAGAAAACTGTCTCCCTCTAATTGCAGAACTAATAGTTAAAATTTGGAAACATATCCCTGAATACCAATTGATTCCTTAGCTGCTCTAGCCTCAGCTTAGCTGTTAAAGTAAGGGTCTGACTTTTTCATGCAAAAGGTGATAGAAAATTGACATATTAAGAAAGAGAAATACAGCCACATTTTAGTTCAAATGAAAACAAATACTGCAAAATCTTGCAGATGGTACAAAACTTAACAAGAACAGCAAGAAGCTTAGGTAATTAGCAATAAAGCAAGGTATTACGAATCTAGAAGCAGTTTACCAACACAAATTCAGAATCAGCAGAATGTTGCCACCCAGATATAAAATATTTTTAATCTATTTATCCTCAAAATGTCACCATGCAGATTCTTTGGAAGGATGGAACAGGAAGAATACAAGTAATGTGTAAGAAACACAACCTACCTCCCAATCTCTTCCTATATACTATTTCTGAAAATGTCACTACCATGCTGAGTCTACTAATAGGATCATTAGCTCATCAAATCAGCTTCAGAATCTAAAACTGAGAAATGAGACACGCTCACAAAATATCTCTGAAGAAATATCTAATTAGGTGGAAGATGACATGGTCTGGGCTCTGAAAAAGGTCAAACTAAAAGCAAGGCTTACAGGGTAGAATCTTAACAACCAAAACATACTTTTGAAATACCAGGGAATAGGAACATGAAGGACGTTCACATCCTGTAACCTCTCACAAGTAAAGTGATATGTGGAAAATCAGATATGAGACAAAACTAAATTTCTATTCCTTGCCCAGCCAATCGTATAGATCTCCAGGCGTACTATTTTCCATCTTGGAGACATATGCCTGGCATACAACAAACAACAATCTCTGCTTTCCAAGGCCTCTTCCCAAGTCCTAATATTTCCCCAACGCTGTAGTTGTTGTCAAGTGGAATTAACAATACAAATTGGAAATTTCAGACTGAAAAAAAAGAAAAACACAGCAGAAGGAAGGATTACTTTTCTTTCCATAACAAAGATGCAAAAGGAGTACAAGTAGCCCAGCATCTTAATCTACTCCTCAAAGCTGAGATGAGGAACAAGAGTGGAGGATTATGGCTCCTGCCATTCCCTATTTGTGAAGAATTCAAACAGAAAAAGACAATGGAAAAATGGACAGAAAATAAAGGTTTGTTATTAATGCCAGTTTGTTATTGGGCATTCAGATACAGGCTAGAGATGTATGAGAGGCTGAGGCCAAAGCATGAAAGGAAATGTACTTATGGGACTTCACTGAAGTGACTAAATATAAGAAAGACATCTTTAAATAAATATGTTCTCCATTCACCTCTCAGCTATATCAAACTTGAGCTTAGTATAGACTGAACAAGAATCCTGGAAGTTACAAGCTTTACACAATAGAAAGGGTGCACAATGAAGTCCTGGAAGTGTTAACTGAAGAGAGAAAAAGAAGTCAAAGCACCATGTGTTTGAAGTTCATTTGCCCACAAGATAACAAAGGAACCAACGTTTAAATTAAAATAAATAGGACTTGCAAGCAGCTATAGAGAGCCTAGTGCAACCCTACACATTTCCTCACTTACATGAAGAAATAAGAAGAGACAGGAACATTTTGTGTGTAAAGGGCGAGAAACTGCCAGAAAACTTCCAATTCAATCCCACACTCACATTAGCAAAAAATGACAAACCCAAGTAGACAGCACAAGAACCAGTTTATGATTACACCTCTGTTAGAGCAGCTGGCAACACAGCTACCAGAGTTAGTAAAGAAACTGGAAAATGTCCAAACATTGAAAGAGGCACAAGCACAATACACACACACTGTTATACAAGTAGAAAGCTGTGTGCAAATATAAAAAAGAAACTGCAAAGAAAAGACAAGTCTTACAAACAAGGATTGACTTTGTTGTCAGAGGTAGTCATGAGAACCTGTGGTAGGTCAGCTGAATTCTTAAAGCAAGTGGGACACCAATATATACAAAAATAGTCTCTGGCTATCTAAGTGTGATTCAAGGTGTTATGGTAGATCAGCAAAACAAATAGCTCAATAATGTTGTAAATAAAGCAGCTTAATAATATCCCCAGAAGGAGAAGTCGTCGTAACTCTATGCATCAGTGGGGACTAAGAAGCTTGAATGTCTACATATGGACATTTATTTCTGAATTAGTTGCATAGACTCTCTTTATTCTTGTTGGACACTAAGAGCACTTAGAGAATGCAATTAATCTCATCCCAAAACAGACATCTCAAAATGTTCCTAATAGTAACCTTCAAGTATTTATTCCTTTCCTGAAAAGTCAGCTTTAAATATAGACCTCTGTAAACTGACCTATATCCTATCAAAGCCTGAGGTAAAATTATTTTATATCCCTACAACATATTCACTTAACTAAACGTAGTTGACTGTTGCCATATGCAACTCTTCTGACAACACCTTTAATAGAATCTGGACAGCGTTTCTGTTTACCTCAAAGAAGACACAAAAAGCTCGACTCAGTTGATGTCACATCTTGTATTCTTTGTGCTGTGCTAAGATATTTGAAACATCTACATACTCTCACAGATATAATAGAGAACATAAGAGAGATGCGTGTATTTTTAGAGGACACTGTGGGCTATGCCAGGGCTTGCTAGGGCATCCCAGATGTCAATAAATATCTGTCTGTCGATAACAAAAGCAAACCTTTGCTATATTAGTTATCTGAGCTGTGCAGGTTGGAGACGGTCCAAAGAAGGGCTGTGAAGATAATGGAGGAATTGGAGCATCCCTCCTACGAGTGAAGGCTGAGAGAGATGGAACTATTTTGCTTGGAGAATAGGAGGCTCAGGGGGGAATCAATCTTACCAATCTTCTTCATTGTGTGGATGCCCAGAGTGGTTAAAGTGAGTCTCCTTTGGAGATATTCAGAAGTCTTGATTCTGGGGAACGTGTTCTAGGTTGAGCAGGGAATTTGGACCACGTGACCTCCAGACATCTCATCTCAGCTATTCTGTGATTCTGTGAGTCAAAAAGAGGCTAACAGCAGTAATTGCCTTTTCTGGGTCTACACTTAAACAATTATCACCAAAGGAGTATTACAAGTTCATAGAACAACTTCATGCCCCCATTGACTCTGACAGAGATCATAGGAAAATAGTACTCTCACCCATAACAAGTACTGACAGTTTGAAAAGTACACATTTCCTTGTGACTTGGAGCATATAAAAGAGTGTGAAGATATGGAAGACAAGCGTCCTTCTAAATGATTCCTTATTAGCTAGCATGCAACTATGTTAGAAAACCTGATAATACAACAATTCTAATTAAAATCACAGGTTTTGTAAATTGAAACATCTGGACTGTTTAGTCAGCACAGTGACTCCAGTGCCAGATCACAATTAAAACATATTGTAGAACTAGTGTATGATAAAAACCACAAACTCAACAGAGAGAATTGAGATCCCAGTAGACTTGCTTGTTTGAGAGGCAGAACACAAACTTCCTTCTGCCAATTATGTACATATCTAGTTAGCCACTATGAAGAAAACAAATTATTATTATTCACGAAATTCAATTTGCCTTGATAACCAATTAAGATGAAAAATATTGAATACATGATAGTAGTCTCATGTAGTCTGCAATAGCCTCCAAGTGGCCATAGACTTCAGCAGCTTTAGATTGTCTTTAAGTTGTAAGGAAACGAGAAATTTAGAAAAAAACTCTTTTACATTATGGGAAGCTCTTAAAGGATTTAATTTTATATCATCTCATCCCAATGGTACCCAGTAAAGTACATATTCACGTTATCCATTCAGTCCTTGTAAAAGCAAAACTCATCCTTCATAACTTCAGGTGTCTGAAGGCTACTTGTACAATTAAAGTTAATTGTCTAGGTTATATCTTGGAGAGAGATAAAAACTTACAGTAGATCATTCATTCCATCTACTTTAACTTCTTATTTTGAGATGGAATGGACTGAGTTCTGAAAGTATTTAACTCTTTTCTCACTGCAAAGAGAAGTGTGATCACTTCCTTAGTCTCAATGACTAATTTATAGGTAGCCAGAAGCTGAATTTCTTCCCCACACACCTCCGTGAAAGAAGATTCAAAACCTGAAACTCTTTAATGCATTTTCTCGTCATTATATGCAGAGAGAGCAAGAACACTTCTCTGAAAAGCTGCTGCTCTTGGTCATGCTGCCATATACTCTTAAAGCATTACATGGATGGCTGGAACACTTGCCCAGGAGCTGGGAAACCTGAGCTTAGCCAGCCATTCTTGGGACTGTGTTAAAACCGTCAGCTGTTCTGGGTAATCAAACACTTCTCCTCACTTGTTAAATGAAGTCCAAAAGTACAAAATCCATGGGCCCAGAAAGACAAGCCAATTCTGATTTTTTAATGAGAAAGTTTTCTAAAGTGAGATTGTATACAGCACAGAGTTTGGACCAGAATACTGTTTCTTTCTCCACTTGATCTCACTACTTGATGGGCCACAAAAATTAGAATTTTGCTTTTCTGTTGTCCTTTAAAAAACAAACAAAAAAAAAATGGACTGCTGCAGACAAATCAGTATGAGATGTAGCTGAGCAGTGCTAGTGTCTCAGGAAATGTGCATGGGTCTAAGACAACAATAAGCAGTACATTCAAGTGGCAACTCACTTGTCAGGTAGGTAGAGTGCAAAGGCATTGCACCAAGTTTTTGGGAAGATTTCTATTTGATGGAATATTTTCACATTAATGACAGAGAAAAGTGATCAGATTTCTCTACCTTGAATGTGTACAATGAAGCTGAATAGCTATGAGTGCATACTGCAGAAAGGAAGAAACGTATCTCTTCAAGTGCACAACACACTCAGCTTAACTTCATGTATATGAAATACACTAGCAAAATATAAAGTAATTTGTGTATAGTTCACCAAATCAAAATGCTTCAATTAATTGGTTTGAGGTGGGGGAGACAGAGAAGATAGGGTGGGGGGAGAGAGGGGGAATGTCTCAGACGTATACAAAGTCTAGGAAAATACTGCAAGTATCAAGAGAAATATGAGCTGTGGTTTCAAGGGACAAAGAGAACTTTGAAGAAGTCCTAATGAGTCTCAGCGCTTATTTTTCGGTAGCAGAGAACAACATCTGTCGAGTGATGTAAACTAATATAGATTGTTTAAATCACATTCAGCGTTAAACTGTGGCTCCTTAGTACTTATAAAACTTTGGAGTCATAAGTTGGATACACCTGTACATCTGGATTTCTGTTGAAAGAAACATAAACATGATAGAAAAGCAAGTAACAGTGCCATATCCTTTTTTTCAGTGCAGTTGATACTGAAAGTTCACAAGAAATTTTAGCAGTGAGATACTTCTTAGAAGTAATAAGAATTATTCAATATCTCCTCGCCCACCCCTCCCATCCCTCCTACCCCCACCCCAGAAAAAAAGGAATCCCTCTGCTTTACATCTTCTGGCAATTAGAGGACAGAACAGAAGTATCTTCAAGCCTGTGGGAAAAGAATGTGTTCAGAGAGTAGGTAGGGCAAGTGTAAGCTGAACTATATAGCTATAGAATTTTCTACAGAAACAGAACACAAAACTTGCCCGGCCTTTTGTCAATAGATGTTCCTGGAGGAGCATTTCCACGGAATAAAAATAAAAAAGATTTTCTTAGCCTTTAACCCTTTAACTAAAACATATTAGCTATGTTAAAATGCCATTGCAAGAATTGGCCTTTTGAAGGTAAAAGACTACTATAAAGTAGTTCGGGTACACTGTGAATCCTTATAGAGAATATTCCTAAATCTACAAGCCAGTGCCAGCAAATAATAGCATTATAAAAAGTAGGGTAACAACTTGGAATTCAGTGTATTTTGGAAAAGAAGATAGAAGCACAATACAGTGTTGAATCTCAGATTATAGTGAGTTTATGTTCAGGCAGGCCTAACACCTTTTACTTTTATTTAGTTGTTTCTAATTATCACAGTAAGATTGTTACCTAAAAATAGGAATTCATAACAGTAAAAATCTAGGATGACAGTAATAGGAAGGAAACACTTTATTACTCATTTCACATCATAAAGCCCTTGGCCTGGCAGAGAAAATGAACAGCAGATGTTAAAGATATATGTCGGATAAAGTGACAAGGAATCAGTGTTCAGAAGTGTCCTTCTATAATTCAATTCAAACTATCAAATTTACATATTTATTTAAATCTATGTACAGTCGTACAGTTCACAAAGTGCTAGGATATTTAAGGGATCTTAAAGTATCTTAACAAAACCTGTGGTGTGATAACAGCCCAGCCGGCAAGTATTATCTCAAAATAAACACATTCCAAACCAGGAAATCAATATGTTAGAAGAATTTATTAACTAAATAAGTTAAGAAAACTCAAATATCATCTTCGATGTCAAAGGAACTAGTCCCATACCCAGCAAAGTAACAAAATTTCCATCCATCACAACCCCTCAGAAGAGCATAGAGTGCAAGCCCGTGTGCTGGAACTCAATCTATAACTGATAAATTCTGGAAAGATTTTATACTGGGCCAAATAACACATTCAAATAAGTGTATCGGAGAAGATAGCCTGGGCCAGGAATCATTCTCATTAGACATTTTGCATCTGGCCAGTCTGTTTTAGAGCTAAGAGAGATTAATCAAATTAATGTGCTTCAGTTTTGCCAGAAGGGCAAATCCTTGGCGCTGTTTGGTAATTAAAAGAAATGTAGTTTCAAGCAGTAATATTCTCTATTTGTACTCTCCCAATTTTCACCCCTGCAAAGTCATCAGCAGAGGGAAAAGCATCTACAGATATGAATTTTTATCAAACAACTGTTCACCCTGTTAGATCTAGACCATAGAAGAGCTCCTTGTTAGAGAAGTTAGTTTTGAAAGTTTCCAGGGGATTTTGATGAGTAAAAAGATATGGAATGCCATCCCTTCTTGACATCAACCCTCCAATTATTTCAGAAAGACAAGATATCTGTATGAAGTATATATATGCATTATAAATAGTGGGCTTGAATCTGATCAAACCCAGACAAGGATTTAATAGCAGACTCTCTTAAAAAGGTGCTAAAGCAATTGTGCAAGTAACAAGAGGTTGAGTATATATATCTGGGAAAACTCAAAGTCAGTCTTAAAAGTGTTACACGGCTCCTCAGAGAGTTAACAACTCCATCTGTTCTGACATTAGAAGATCCAAAAGCTTAAGAGACAATAGAATAGTGTCTCATTATATGGCATGGAAAAATTTATTAATCTTTTTTACATATTGTTAACTGCGAAGATAAAAAGCCATCAAGTTACCTTATTTCCTGAAGTCCAAAAGAGTGGTACAATGGTATTTATATATCATGAGAAAATATTTTTATGGGTATACTGGCAGGTCTTCCTCACAACATGAAAAGAAAGTTTATAGTTTAAACAGTTAGTAAGTTTTAATTAGTCTTCTTTGAGATAAATTCATGCACAAAATTCTAACTCCTTTTTTGATAACTGTTTCCAACCACACATACTAACACCAAGAGACTGAAAGAGAGAACAGAACACTAAAAAGTAAATTCATGTGAGTACTGACTCCGAGATAAAAATGTATCTAAAACTAGTGCTAGGTCACTGCAGACAAAATTAGTTCAACATAAAAAGTGTCTAAGAAAGATTTACTCTGTCTTAAGAAAAAAAAAAAAAGGAGTCCATAAGAAATCTGTTGCAACTGTAATAACATAATTGAAGATTTTATAACATTGAGGAGTGGTCAAAATATGTGATTTGATCATAAAAATTACTCTTAAGTCTTCTTAAAGGACCCGATTAAGTAATACCACAGAAGCATAATACCAGTCAGAGAACCCTGATGGAATTTTCTACTCTTCTGAGAAAAGTGAAAATGTTTATTCAGAAGATCTGGAGATGTTATTTATGCTTTTATAACCCTACTATGAAATTTGATTTCTTTATAACTTTTTAAATAAAATTCAGTTTGTGATACAATGTAGTCCCTAAATCGATTTTGTAGTAATGTCATTTCAGTCAGTTCTCTACTACCCTCTATTTTTACACTAGATTATCATTCTTCCTGACTAGTGCCGCACTAGATAGACCTTGGCAGTGTCTAGGTTGGCATATCCTTGTATACTGAATACAAACGATTGAAAACTGTCTTTTTTAACCAGTTTTCCAATATCTTTGCACCTATGCTGTGGACATATTATGCAAATGCAGTTTCCATAACATACTTTTGAGAATGCCACACGAGAGAAAAAAAACTAAAAAACCCTCAATAAAGTAAAGATATATGGTAATGGGAACATATGAAAACAGATGAGAGTGTGGCTGTTTCCCTTCTCCCCTAAGGTCTGCTATCATGCTATAGAAAGAAACTAGATTTATTTGATAAAATTTGCACTGGATAAATCCACACTTAGTGCTAGTCACCATTTTGTTATCTTCTAGCTACCTATAAATTCTATGAATATCCTTTTATTGTACTTTTCTAGAAAATGAATAAAGCGGATTGATCTGCATTTCTGCAACTCCTCTTTATCTCCTTTAAACATAAGCACTCTATTTGTCTTCTTCAAGATCTACAGTATCAAGCAGAACTTCAAGGTCTTCCCAAAATAACTGCTCAGAGCTCTGAAATTTTATCATCCTCTTCTTCATCAGACATAGCATTGTTGTCTCAAAAAAATAATCAAATAGTAACCTTATACAAGTCAAATCATACCTTAGGGAGACAATATCAATCCAGAGTGTCGTGTTCCTCTAGAGGAAAGAGAGGGGTAAAAAGATCATTTCATCAGATTCAGACATGTAGGTCATACACCAAAAAACATTTCAAACGTACTGCTCAGACAAGTTATACAAACATTTTGTGATTTGTAAGTTACAAAGACCAATTTTTAAGTTACAGAGGACTAATGGTTCCCACTATTTTGACGTAATGGAGTATGAAGATCCAAGAGATGGTATCACTGGATTCTTTATTAAATGGATTGAACAAATTCTTAAAAGTAGCTCAACAGAGAGAAAACTAGTAACTTTGAATTTAACAAAAACAACAGCAAAAATCTGAAAACTGGAATAGAGATATGCAAGGTTTAATGTATTTTCTACTGTGAATTCCAAAGCATGACAGTTTCCAAGGTGAATTTTTTTATATACATAATATACGTAGTTACAGACATCTACAATGTTTTAAAATCATATCATCCTTTAAATGACACAAGAAATTATGTTTAAGTTCATGAACAAGAGACGTTAGAAAAACAGGTAAAGAAGTCTTTACAGTAGACACTTCTGAAAACATTTTGAAAAGAGTGAAAATCTTACAAATACTTGGAGTTCTGTTATAGTTATTTTTTTAACAATGCAAGATCTGAAGGTCACGATCAAAATCAGGCCTTCTTGTAGAAAATGTTTTCAATACACTTTGTGATAGACAATTTCTATTTCGAACAATCAGCAGTCTAAGCATATGAGAGAGAAGAATGAAAATGGAAGTTGACACAGAAATATCAAATTTCATTGAGTAGATGGACTGTAAAGTTTCCTGAATTCTTAGCCTAAATTAATCTTTTCATTGGACTACACTACATATTTTGTAATGTGTAGGAAAAGCTCAAAACATATGAACTGTTTCTTAAAGAATATATTTAATTATATTTTAATGTCTATTGCTACTTGATATTCAGATAATGTTTGTATTACTAAATTTTAATGCAGTTGAAACATGTATATAGTCCAATCTGTATAAGTTGCTCTGAAAGTAATGCCTCATATTTATTTCCATGGAAAGTACAACCGATACAAAAAGCATAATAACACTGTTTGGTAGAGCATATTATCAGCTGCAAATGTTATTTTTCAATATAATCGTCACCATCGGCTATACATTTTCACCAGCAACGAACAAGAGCTAGCATGCTGCTTTCATAAAATTCTGTACCAGCGGAGGTGTCCCACTGTTGCTATCACCGCTATTAAAATGCAACACCACCACCTCACTGTGCTCACATCTACTGTTTGGTCTCCATAAAGGTTCAGCAAGTATCAATGAATGTCAGTGGGTGCAATTTTTTCTGTGTGGAGGAATTCAGTTCCACATCTTTGCTTCATACACACTTCCATGTCAGACGTCTTTGTGTCAGACTGCCCCTCTGCTGCCATATGTCACGCAACAACAAAATGTAATGGAATATTGGTGAGAAGGTTCAACCTCTACTTCCATACTACCACCATCTGCCTCCGATGTCATGGGCCAACATAATAAAATAGGAGGCATTACTTTCAGAGCACCCCGTACATATTTGTTGTATTCTTTCTAGAATGCTTCAGGATAACTTAAGAGAGTTCATTAAGAATAAAGGTTGTTAAGCAAGGTAACAGATTGGTGAAAGTGCCACACAAAGTGATACACAAAAAAAAAAAAAAAAAAAAAAAGACACACAAAAAAAAAAGCTAAAGGACGAGAAGAATTTTTAACCTTGAAAATTTCCTCATTGCACATTGAAAGGAAAATTTCAGTGCATCATTCATTAATATTCAAGCTAAGCAAAAAAATCATTAGAAATGCATTGAAGGTCTTAGGCCATACTTGGCTGCAAGGAAATGCTTATGTGACTTATGAGCCCTATAATGAGCAATCGAGAGAGAACTGTTTTTAACTTAGGTTTGTTTTTCTGCTTCCCTATATTAGAGCCATAAATTACAATTATGCAGCTCCAAATATTTCAAAAATGTCAACATATTCACAGCTGTCTGAGTACTGTGAGGTGAAGTGGCTCATAGGAATAATCTTTTCTGTGTAATCAGATATTTCCTTTGAAAAATGTAATAAATATATTACAAATTGGTGATTTCAGTTTGGAAGGTGACTCATCAGTAACAACTTCTTCCTTTTTATGTGGTCTGTTCTCTGAGAGTGGGATGGAAAAAGGAGATCTGTAACACTACTATGTCTATCATAATCTCCTGTACCTTTTTCTTTTGGTTTTTGCTTTAAATCTTCTCTCCTCTCCTTTTCATCTCATTCAGAAAATGTATAGCTCCCATCTGCTGTAGAACAAGAGCACATACAGAAAGAAATAAATTTGGTAGGATATGGACTTGGACAGAAAGAAGACAATTTGATGTCCTAAAAAATACTTCTAAAGGATGAACGATCTTTGTAAAGTAAACATCCATGGATAAAAATATTAAAAGAGTCAATTCTGGAGTCAGTAAGACTTGCCTGTTTTCTGGAAAGCAGAAAATTTGGATGGTCAATTTTTGCCCAAATGTCAATAGTGCTGTTCGTGGCTTGATCTTGGTACTCTACTGACTGCTCCGAAAGCTCCAAACTAATGACAGTTTGTACAGTTTCCTTTGCTTTAGGGGTAAAGGCATTGGTTTTGTTCTTAAAACATGTTGTGAGGTTTCAACATCACCACATTTTGAACTCATGCTGACCATTTTATCTGACGGTAAGAATTCGAAACGGCAAGTTGAAGTTTGCCTAACCATTCCAAAAGGAGAAAACTAGAAGGGATTCATATCAGCTCCATTTGATGAGGAATTTCCCTCATCTTAAACTGTGAATTTGCCAATATGCTTGGTTGACAGCAAGCTTAGTATGGGTCAGCAGTGTGCTTTGGCAGCCAAAAGGGCAAATGGCATTTTGGGGTGCACTAAAAACAGTACAGCCAGCCCAGCAAAAGAAGTGATTATCCCACTATATTTAGTGTTGGTGCAGTCTTCAGAAAATTTATTTTAAAAAGTACTAAAAATGAACTGCACTTCTAAAAAGATGCCTGACAAAGCATAAGAACTCCATCCTAAACACACGTTCAGGCAATGTTTAAGATTTACTTAATGAGAAAGTAGACAGGTGTAGTTTATTCTCTGTCCTTCAGTACCAAAGGACAACTCGAATTGCTTTGAAACATATAGAAGCACATATGCACATGTATATGTGTGGGAGTGTGTATATAGACATGTATATGCGGGAATATATGTATATATATGAAACATGTACTTTTAATGTTCCTTCTGGAAATTGTTTCTAATCTCAGTTGTATTACCATATTAAAATAAAAATAAACTTTAGACCATACCATCCTCAGATGAATTAGCTATTACAAACTGGTTTCGTGCAATTTTTAATGTAAAATCTCTCTACTTCAGGGAAGCTGAGATTTAAATGAATGATAAAATATTTTCAATAATATGAAAATGACACTAAAAACTTAGAAAGACCATGAGCAACTAAAATAGTTTCCCTGATTACAGGGAAAGGGAGAACAAGCTGATTTCTATTTGGAGTTTTATGTGGGTGGTAGTAGTCCTGAGCCGTTCCTATTCGTTGAAACAACATATTTACATCTCTGTATAATTAGTATTCTCCCTTTGGATACTGAATTGGTTATTTGGATCAACTGAGCAAACCTTTTACAAAATGAAAGGGATTCTTTTTCTACTGTAACTACCAGGGAAAACATTGTAACCAAATACTTCTGATCTTTAACTCTAGAAGCTTTTGAGTCAATCTAGGGGAATTTTCTCTTCTAAGTAGCTTTCAGGAAGAACTAATTTTCTGAAAGATTCTTCTTTTGTTGTAAGGAAACATGCTTCCTACAGTGAACAGTAAATAGTTAATGGCACAGTAAAATTCACAGCTATGAAATCAAGTTTTGAGGATTTAAAAGCTGTTGGTTTTGATATTGTATGAAAACAATTTCTAGGCAGAATATCTCCAGGAATCAATGTGTTTTTTTTAATTTTATTTTCTTCTAAACCTCATGTGACAAACACAATTGGTTGCCTGTGTTCAAAGTATCATGACTTACATATCTTATAACATTTGTTTGGGCCAAGCTGTAGAAGAATTGAAAAAGGAAAGCTGTATTTTCCTACATAAATTCAGTGTTTTCTGGACTTGAGAAAATAATTTTCCTGCCCCACAAGTCAGATAATACTATAAATGTGAAGAATCTAAGGCTTTGACTTTAGGACAGCCTTTAGCTGCTTCTAGATCAATGATTTAGTGTTTTTTTTTGTTGTTGTTTTTTTCTTAACATTCTCTCCATTTTCTTAGAAGATCTGAAGGTTGGAAGTAGTGCTTTTCATACATTCTGTGTAAAATTGTAAGAGCTTTCATCGGCCATAAAAACAGAAATGACAAATTGACTCTCATCTGGGTCTTCAGAATGCTCATAAGATACCCCACAACAGTCAAATATAGATGCTCTAATACAGATGCTATCAGTGTTACAGATGCTCTAGCATAGATGTGATACTGTTTGACAAAATCTTTTCTCTGACAGTAACATACGCATTGGTTCTTTATGTCAAGCCAGAACAGTTCCTTTGGCTCTGGAACATCCAGGCTGCCCTCTTACGTATCTGTGGTGTGTTGAAGGTAGTATTTGCAACACACACTGATGCTGTATTCACTGTAAATTTTAGGAAAGAGAGTAAGAAGCTAACCTGCATTTTAGTTTCTTAGATTAATAGGTAGAGGTATTAAGAGGTAATATTTATATGTTAAAGAGGCATCTTTTTTTCACCAACGTGAATCTTCTGTTACTAATTTGTGGGACATAATACTATAATTGTGTATAAATATTTTTCATTTCATTCTTGCTATTGTTATTGTATTTTAAAAATAATTCTGCACAAAATTACCAGCTTTTACTCTTTTTTTGTATATGCTTATTCTATTATAAAATCCAGTAAAAAATAAGTGAGTTGAAAATGAAAGAACCATTTTAAATCAAATTTCTATATTAGATATCTAATCCAGATAGATTCACTCCCTTTCAAATATAAAATTCAAATAAAGGAACAGGAAAAATGCAAATAGTATTTCTCTTTATAACAAGATTTCATTGCACAATAGTTCTTTGCCTTACCCTGCAACAAGTCCATAGGCATTGTAATTTCTTATTTGCTTTTCTCTGTTATTTGTTTTCAATGTTTTCTTTACTAAAAATTCCTTAAAATTACAACAGCGGAGTTATTTATCTCATAAGATATCAAGAGAATAAAGACATTTGCTTCATATTACATTACTTTGATGTTTCACAAGGCTAATGCCCAAAGTTCTTAAAGGTCTTTTTTTTTAATTATTATTTTTCATTTTTTTTTTAATTATATATTTCTCAGTCTTCCTCTCTTCATTAAAAACTATTATCTTAATATATTTATTAAGTGAACAAGAACATTAAAGCCAGCTGAGGTAATATAGGACATAGTAAGGACATTTTTGGGTTAGGAACTCATTCAGAGTGATTCAAAAGTATTTAAGACAAATTTATTCTGGTCCTTTGGACTAAAAATCACCACTATATGTTTCAAATTTCTCCAAATTATCAGTTGTCATATCTTGCCCTATAGTCTCCATTAGGAGAGAGTAAACATCCATCATCCATGTGGAGAAGAATTTCTCATTCAGTTGTTTCAAACAAGTTCATTTCTTACATACAGAAATTTGCTAATCAAACTAAAACTCTGGAAATAGAGGTAGCTGAGATACTTCAAAATTGTACCAATGCTTCTAAACAAAATTGTAATGTAGGTGTGACCACATCTGGAAGACCTATCTAAGCCAGAGCAGAACTGAAATTCAACTGTTTGAGCCTCATATAGAAGACAGAAATTCCCAGTTTGTGACTGCTGTTTCGATATTAACACAGCAGTTGAGAATGAGCTATGATTACTGGTTATGATTCCCATGAATCAGGCAGTGATATGAATTCCTGAAGCAACTGAGGTGGTTTGAAGCTACATGTTTCCTGATTCTCTTTTTAAATTTCTATGGGGCAAAAAACAAAAGCAAAACAAAACAAAACAAAAGCACTGCTGATATTTTTATGAGTCATCTAGTCTTCCTTTTTCTCTAATGTGTTTTCTACTACCTGTCTGTCCTAGACTCAAAATCCTTTAAATAGCTTCACCTGTCCTCCTTGAAAGCAAAGTATTTAATACATTCTCTGCACTACCATAAAGAAAATGACAAAACAGATGACATTTAGGATCAGGAGCCAGATATAAATGTTGCCATTCATTCTACAACCTGATTTATCACTGCAATCTTTGTATTACACAGTGTCATCAATGGCATATACAGAGGTGGCTGAGAAGCTTCAGACAGGACTTTCATTAACAACTGAATCAAGATTGTTTTGCTGTATTGCAAAAGGTCAGATGATTGATTAACATATGGACAGCAGCTGAGCAGGAAAAACATTTTGAAAACTTCCAAATATTTTCTCTATAAATAACTACAACTCATTCTTTTCTGCTCTCCAGTTATGGAAGTTTCTGTCACCTACTTAGTAAGCAGAAGCAGTAAAACGGGATTTAGATCATCCAGCTATACCATACATGCGTGTTAGAGGAAGCAATCAATTTACAGTTAGTCCAGTATCTGAAGGCAGTTTATCTGACTTTCCAATGAACATAAGGAAGTGCAAAGTGGAAAATACTTGAAAGAGAAAAAAAGAACTGCATCTCAGTTGTATGAGAAGAACAATTCAGTCAGCTCTTAACACACTATTTGCCATCTAATTTGTTTTTCAAATATGTAACATTTATTTAACACTGTATCATTTTACTGCATGTGGTGCTAACAGAGGTTAAATAAAAGACACAAGGGCAGCAAAATTCCTCACTTCTCACACGAAGACAAAATGGCTATGTGAGAGAAATGCAGATGAATTTCTCAATTCTCACAGCACTTTTTGACACCACTGTCCACAGGTTACCTCTTAAGTATTTGAAGATTCTAGTAGGGCTGACTGATTTAGATTTGGATAGGTTTAAATCATACTTGTCAGTGTGCTATTAATTTTTAACCACAGTCATTTTTCCCTAGACCTGTTATTATGCTAGGCAGTCCCAGGAAGCATAAAACTTTGACCTGTGCTCTCCAATATTTGCATACTGCACTTTCTGTAGGTTCTTTATTTTATAATCAGAATTCTAACTACCTCCTCAACAGCATACAGATACAGGAATCCACAGACTCAGATGAAACAGCCTCCCACCTGGTCATATGATTGTCAGACATACATTCGTTTATATTAACTGGTCTTTTCTTACTCAATTCTGATGAAATATAAATAACTTCTGCTGACTACTAAGCTCTGCAGACAGCTCTGGTGGTGCAGTGTGGTGGAATATGATTTTTTCTTACAACCCACCAATTATTTCCATGTCTTCTCTGGACCCTGAGATCTCCTTTGGGAGCTACATTACTCAGAGAAAAACAATAAGGCTGAGAATACTGTTGTCTCAGCACAACGTAAAACTTTGAGCCCTTTACGACAGCCAGTTTGGGAATGAATGCAACATCATCTTCTCAGAATGTCAAGATGGATAACCACACAACCCCAAATTGTCTCAAGTGTTCAAACTGAAACAACGTTGTAGAAATAATAGTGTTTTATTATCATTGGTCTAACATGGAATTTATTCTTAAAAATCTTGGTAGAATATACTTGCAGACATCAAAACTAGTGGAACATCATCTGAAAACTCCCTCATTCACATGATCTTCTCCAGAAACATCTAACCTTTAGTCCTTGTAGCTATGACTCATAGTAGCTAATCAGTCATATGAAATCTGTTGATGACACCTGCTCTGACCTCTGCACAGTGCTGGTCAGTACCAGAGTTCACTTTTTACATCCCTGTTGGAAGAAGAATTCTTTACTACTTGAGAGAACTTCTATGCATAGCAGTCCTACATCTTCATTGGTCAAACTCACAGAAAAGTGAACCAAATGATGACAAAACTGTTTTAATTCTGGACATATCATAGAATGTATTGACATGGGACTTTTAAGAAGAAACTGAAATCTCATGCAAGTCCTTTGCAATTCATTGTCTTCACCACTAGGAAACTATTATAGAAAATTCAGACAAACAATTTTTCCACATGGAAAATTCATTTCATCTGTATCATTGAGAATTTATCTTGGGGTATTCAATCAGGTTTTTGACATAATATGAGCCTTTCTGCTCTAACTTCCTTTCCTTTCTTCCTGAAGTTTCTTTTTCTGGCAAAGCAACACAATCAGAGAATCAGACAACTGTGAAAAACTCAAGAAATGTCCTGGTCAATAATTTTTTCAGGCACTATCAGTGATACTCTAACAACCCAGATATATGTTTGTTTAACTTTTTCTGTGAAAAATCTAACACAGATTCTTTATCATTCTCATGCAGCTTGGACCCAGCTTGGCCATCTAAATTGTTTTCTTTGTATCTCTAACAGAGTTTTTTTCCTCTCCTTGGACTTTGTAAAACAAGTAGCTATTTTCCTCTTTTATAAATGTAATTTTTTTAATCAAAACACGGCTAATCCATTAAAATCCAAAAAATAGTAATAATGTAAATTTGTCCACATTCAAATTATTATTTAATTAATAATGACATTTATTAATAAAAGTTTTTACCTCCCCCTTGAAAACTCTTAAATATTAGGTACTGCAATTATAAGGTTCCATGTTAATATCTTTGAAATCTAAATTAAAATTTTGCCACCTGTCTGTACTATTCATTATTGAAGTTTTTATGATTAAAAAAATCTCAGTGAAACTTGGATTTTTCTGCCACAAATTTCCCATTTGCTAAAATTAGAACATCTTGTTTTCCTATCTTTCATTCATTGCTTTATTTTTTGAATTGGAAACTCTTTGGTACAATAAATGTTTCTTACTATGCTTGCGTAGTACCTACCAGACAGAGGCATTATCCTGCCTGGAGTTTCTCTTGTTGTTGTGTTGCCAGGCAAAACTTTTTAGCTCTAAAATATCCAAGAAAAATATTTCTCTTGCTATTGTTAGTGATAGCTATTTTGAGTTTGGGGGTGGTAGGTGGGAACAGCCTAAAAATCCAACAAAAAGAAAAGAAATGTTGCTAATACATTTCATCTCAGTGGTCAAAAAATAAAAGATTAAATGTGATAGAAGACAAATAGTTTGGGGAAATAGCAAGTGTGTGTGAAATACAGCTTGAAAGCTCTCCTGTGAGAGGCTAGAGAGGACACAAAGCTCTTTAAGTGTATGAGGGGAGCACTTTCTGTGCCATTAGTGTTTGATTAGATAGTATAACAGATAACGTAAGAGAAAATTAGACTCTGACAAGAAGCAATTGAACCTTGAGTTTTGACAGTCATATGTTGGGCACCTTATCACTTTTATCCTTAGGGCCTTCTAAATGACACATAAGGACTTTGTTCCAGTGGATAATTATCATAAGTGCATAGTGAAATGCTAAGCCTTTTTCCAAAGATGCATTAGTTAGCTCTAAGTGCCTCTGCAGTGGAAGACAGAGTATTTATTAGGGTCTGATTTTGCATGCTGCATGATACAGCAACTATGGTCTTTGCTGGGCCCCCAAATAAAACAAAGGTTGTGATATCAAGAGTTCAAAAAGTAGAAGAGCCTTCAAGTCTTGACCTGTTTTAAACTTCCTAGCACAGATTAGAAGGTATAGTTACTAGTTTAGTCCTGTCTCACACGTGCAATCATTTCTGAAGTTAGAGAATGCCATGAGTCAAGCAGCTTCTTACCATGAAGTGCTTAAAAAAAAGATTTATCTAAGAGTTTCCCAAAACTGTTTTAACATGAGACAACATGATGTAGCTCCTGCAAAAAGGAGAAAATGACCAGAGTATTATATAGAGTAAGTGAAAGCTGTGTGCAGTCTCAAGGTAATCATCCACCTAGGTGAAAGGGTGGAAGTTTCTGTATAGGTTGAGGCAGCAGCACATAAAACTGCTAACATTCTGCCTGCAACAATCACTTTCAAATATTTCAGTGATGTTGTGGAAGTCTCCTTCTCAGGTTTTCTGAAACAAACGGATCTAAGAGCAATGGTCCCAAGTGATAGCGCAGCCAGCAAGGATAGGTGCTGTGCTGGATCTCAAGGACAAGAGGCAATAGGCACAAACTGGAACACAAGAGATGCCTTCTGAACGTTAGGAAACATTTCTTTACTGCATGGGTGACAGAGCACTAGTACAGGCTGACCAGAGAGGTTGTGGAGTCTCCTCCTCAGCAATCTTCAAAAGATGCCTGGAC
Organism: Penelope pileata; assembly: GCA_013396635.1. NCBI lineage: Eukaryota > Metazoa > Chordata > Aves > Galliformes > Cracidae > Penelope > Penelope pileata. Next base: position 253,494 of record WBMW01004115.1, on the reverse strand, counting down.
ATTGTGCTGGCCACCCTGCTCTGGGTGGCCAAGATCGAGCAAGGATGTGGAGCAGATGACCTCCAGACATCTCTTCCAACCTCAATAGTTCCGTGATTCTGTGAAGAGAATGTAAGCGTAAATCAGAATCTCACACACGGTTGCCAGTTTGTCTTCATACTTCCAGGTTCAAGAGGCATTCAAAAGAGGTCTACAAGCATAGTTCTACTGAGAATATTAGTAGCATCTATCCAAAATAGATTTCAGAAAACCAACTGTGTGAGATAGTCTTTTTGAGGGATTTAAAAGTCACTAATATCTTTGCATTAAATCTAAATCATAGGAAAATTTCAGTTTTACTTGGTGATTTAAAGGATAAATTTAATGTTTATCTACAGGCGATTGTTGCTTTTCTGTAATCATTAAAACAAAAGATAATCAAATTTGATTCCTCCCCTCCCCACCCCTCCCCTCTGAGATTCCAGAATGGATATTTGTTTTCTAACACATAAAGAATGTACACACAAGTTTGGATGTGACTCACTGATGTCATAATTCACCCTGAACTATGATCCATATGGATTTGCCCTCAAATGCAAATTTGGCCAGTTTGACAAGTTTCAGAAAAGGCCTACTCAGTGATCTTAGGTATGTAATCCTCTGTTTCATGTGTTGTTAAAATGAAGCATCCTAGAACAGAGTATGAGTCTTTTAAAAAGGTTGTATTAGTGATCTGTGTAGAATAAAGGTAACATTAATTATTTCTAACTGATTTTTTATTTTGTATTCAGCCCAACATAGCTATTTAGTAAGACAATAGTCAAATTCATACAACAAAAAATAAATTGCAATTTGATTTTGCAAGGTCAGAGTAACTGGGAAACTAGTAGAGGTGAATTCATTGTTATTCATTTCACTTCAAAGTTAAATGTCAGTTCCCATGACCCAGTAAATGGACTGTAATTACTGAAAGTATATAAATGATATAACTGAAGAAAAATCTGACTCTGGTAGATGTTCTTGAAGAAGTTTTTTTTTTTCATATATCTGGGTGATTAAAAAATTGAACTGGACAGCAAGATGGGTCAAATTACTTCCCAATCTCCTGACAGAAAAAGTACACTTTGAGGGGCCTTATTAAGCAATCTATCTACATTGAGCTCATTAAGTTCTGGACAGTTAATAAGAATATAATAGAATCTTGGATGTCCTCTATAACATAATCTGACAAGTTGAAGCTCCACTCCAACTTCATTTGGATGAGCAAACAATGAACCATATGCTAGATTCAAATTCAGCTTAGCTTTCTTCTATTTTTAGTAGGACTCATGCATTTGTAAAGACGGCTAGAATAAAAATCAGGACTACCAATTCAGCATAATTCTTATTTTTTTCCATTCATCTGTAAATCTGTAGCCCAAATGATCATACACTCATTTGCAGATGCAAAAGCTTCTCAGTCTGAAACCCAAGTCTGAAGAAGGTTTGAACTCTCACCTCTGAAGAGGGTGATAATTTCTCCACTCTAACAGCAAAACATTCCTGCTTTTCCTGTAGAGAAAGAGATCTCCTTGCTGCAAGTGCCCGTTGAGCTGTGGAGATGACCTTTATGGACTATGTTAAAACTATGTTTCTCCTCTTTTCCAAGCATCAATGCAAAGACTGAGGACTAGAAAGCTTTCCTGAGTACATATCCAGCTGGAACTGAGATTTGGGTTTTCTCAATGCACATCTTTCTTATTGAAAGCAGCCACTGTTTGAGTGTAGTGTCACAGTGAGATCAAATACGACCATAGAATCATAGAAACACTACCTTGAAAAGGACCTACAAGGTCATCTAGTCCAACCATCCTCCTACCACCAATATTATCCACTAAACTGCTAAACCATATCCCGTAGCTCTTCACTGAAATGTTTCTTGAACACCACCAGGGACAGTGACTCTACCACCCCCCTGGGCAGGCCATTCCAGTGACTCACCAGTCTTTCAGAGAAGTTTTTCCTTATATCTAACCTGAATGTGTTGACTCAGAATGTACTGCAAGCAGGATACAGCCTCTGTGTCACTACAAGCCCTCCAATAGTAGTCCAGACACTCTGCTGATAAGATATACCCTGTGATACTCATAGGATTGTCTGATTGTATCATTCCTGTGGGATTGCAACAAGTAGAGTCAGCAAACTTCATGAATGAAGACCAGCCTCTGGATCGAGATACCATGTACTTATCAGAAGGAAGCCCTGGGAGCTGTAAAGGAGCATAAGGAATGCAGAATGAGAGCTCCAGGTGTGGACTGTTGCCTGTGTGAGATAACGACGATGTTTATCCAGTGGTCCTCAAGACAAGGACGTCTCTGCCCTTCAAGATAAGGAAAGTGCTGAAGGAGCTGCTCAAGTCTTGTCGTTGTTAGATGAATTGTTATAGCCAATGATTTATGAGTAGAAGAGTATTGTTTTGTAGAGTTAGCAGTCTTGCATGTTGTTGCATCAGTCGGAAAGGCCTATAAAGACCAGCTAGCTTTTCAATAGAACAGAACAATATGTAGGACAGACCAGAATGTAGAACAATATGGAGAACAGAAAGGAACAGAATAAAGATGAAGAAGAAATCTTTGAACCCACCTCAGAGTCCGTGTGGTTATTACGTCACAATTCCGAACTAACTTTTTTCACTCGTGAGGTAGAGTCACATGCCTGAAGGCATGAAAGTCTATATTAGCCTATGGGGTGTGTGGAGAGAGATGATGTACAAAAGCAGTCCAAATAAACTGGAAAGTCAGAGGAAGAAAACTGTCATCAGAGGTCATGCAAGCCCCTGGTAATGTCAAGAGCTGGCACAATAATGAACTGAAAGATTCTATAACTGGGAGGAAATGTTTACAGCTGGAATTATTGAAATTCTTTTGACTTTAATCAGGTAAGACTGGTATTCTGCTTTGGACCATTTCTGGGAGTTGCTGGAGGTGAACCAGGTTGGAAGAATCAACTTTTATTATCATTGTTGCTTTGCTTGTCTCCCACATCTCTGAGATCTTCCACAACACTGCTCTTATCTCATAAGACATCATGAGATGCACACTAGCTGGAAAAAGATAGTAGGAAATTAGACGCTGCAGCGTCTCTATTGCATGTGCTAACATGGAATGTCATCTGTCACAGAGAACTCTCCCTTTAGGACAATTTTCCTTCAGCTATGTATTGCTACTTATCCATCCATTTATTTACTATTCTTTGCTTTCTTAGAAGCAAGTTCTCCTTTTCCAGTACTACTAACCTGTGATCAAGGTAGGAAAAAGCATTTGTTTATACAGCCTAGCAACCCACCAAGAATCAGACACTGATGTGCATGGTCTACTTCTCCCACAGCAAAGCCAAAAATGAAAATCAGCCCCAGAGACAGAACCTGCCTTTTATATTTCTATTAATCTTTCCTCTCCCTGTTTATATTCATTTAGTTTGCTTTATCTAACAGGAGATAAGGAGATAGGATCAGACTTCAATTTCAAGATCTCAGGTTGCCCTAAACTCTCTTTTTCTTCTCCCTTCAAAGAGGAAGGAAAACAAACAAACAAACAAGCAAACAAGCAAACAAACAAACAAGCAAACAAACAAACAAACAACAACAACAACAAAAACAGACAGCAACTGTGACATTTGAATCCTTTTAACTATATGTGTTAATTCCAGAGCTAATACGTGTGTCTCGTTTTCAGGCTTGGTCAGACAAGTTAGACTCTACTCTGTGCAAATGTCCATACTGCAAGACCACACTCATATAGTTTCACTAGTGCTGCCCTTGTTCAGTGCTTTGGTATTCTGGGGGCATACTCTGTATATCCATTGTGCATTGAGGATGCTTTCTGGATGATTTTATATTTAATTCCTGGAGTTTGCTGAGATGCACCCTCAGGAGCTTAGTCTCATCTTGACTTCTGGAGCAAACTTTGGCTCATATCGAGAGCACAGACATGGGTTTCGTTTCTGTGGAAATCAGGCTGCACGAAAGTCTGGTATGAGCAAGACCAATACATTGATGTCAGCACTGTGAGTGCATCAAGGACATGAGCATGGACACTTACTGACTTGGAGTGCTTGAGGTCTGCTATATATAGATGTCATCTAGCATTCTTTTCCAATTAATCATGAAAGATCCCATCTGTCCTGCTGGGAGCTATTAGGCCTGTGTGTTGTCTTCTTGGCAGGCTGTCAGCTCAAGAGAGAACTGAAAGCAGCCTATCCGGTTAGCCTGGACTGATCCATTAAGGAACTCATGTGAAAGAAGTTAGTGTGTCAATAGCAAGAAATTAGAAGCAGTAATTGAACAGGAGCTATGCAATGATGGGAAAATAATCTTTAGCTATGTCAGGTAGGGATGCCCTGGGCTTAAAAGAAGAGGAACAGGAAGTGTTAAAAGTAAGAGGAACGAAATTTTGAATTGCTGATTGTTTTTTTTTCTTTGTAACAAAATGGCAGATAAGAATGATTTGACTTGAAATAGTGAATGTTTAGGGTTATAGCAGTTAGAGTTTTGTTAATGTTCTACGCTGTGGGGTCCAGAGATCCCCCCTTACTACAGTCATCTGTACTTGTGTAAAGTAGTCAGAACATGCTGCTAGCTCCAAACTGTAAATATGTTGGACACATTTTACAAGATGAGACCTTTAAAGTGCAGTAGAGTTTCTTTGAGTTCTGTCTTAGAATGCTTTTGACTCTTAATAAATGACTTATCAAGAATAGCAAGATGGTTTTCTCCTTAAAAAATAATATTATGAATTGAAATAATATAAAGCAAGGTACAAATAAAGCAAAAGTCTCAGATACACCATCCAGTTTTTTGTTGATTTGAGTACGTGGGGTTTCATTTCATTGATACCTCTGTAATAAAACTACCACAAAATGACAATCCACAGTTGAATGTTTGTGAGGACAATCCCTGACTTAAGCTTGCTTACCTTTCTTTTTTTCAGGCTGTCTTATATTCATTCTATGTGGTTCTTGCAGAAGGTGAAAAATATAGCGCACTACTACCTCTTGGTTAATGCTCCAGCTCAGTAGTAGTATGAATTGCTTCTTATTTTGTTTGCTTTGTTGTTTTGTTTTGTTTTCCACTTTATTTAGTTTGCTCTCATTAGAGGGAAAAGTTGCTTCTCCAAACAGCTGGTTTTTCGATAAAATGCATCAGCTGAATACCGCAACACTACCTATTCACATACATATATAATGATATAGATACATAGTTTGCCATAGAATATATCCTCTTCCTGTGTGTGCTGTACACAATGAGATGTGACTGGACATCATAAAGAACCCCATATGATCTTGCATGATGTACAATCCTAGCTCTGCTGCCTGCAGTACAAACCACACGAGGTTTAGATGGCACAAAAGAAACCATAAAGACAAAACTCAACAGAAACCAAACAAAATGTTTTTATTTGCCACTACCTGCACTTAAAAGAATGATTTTCTGAGAAAGCTGGATGCATCTTTTATTCCATTTGAAATAAACCATGCAATGAAACATGCAGTGGTTTGTATTACATGAAATCGCCTCCCATGGTCCCCTGGGAATACCAGTGAGCCGAGATGGGTATTGGGATGGTTCACTGGATACTTGCACTTCTGAAGAAACAAAGCTTTACGTCTGCTATACCATAACCCTCAACAGAGTTACTTGATCCTTGGTGCTGTGGGTGCACAATGTACCTAGCAGTGTTCCTCTAACTCATAGTTCAGAAAAGAAAAAAAAATAGGAAAAGGAAAGGAATATCTCTTGCCTTCTCTTTCTTTCCTTACGTACCTTCACAAGAAGATAAGAACGTTAAAAACCTGCATCTTGCAACAGGGAAGAAAACAAATGCCTGCTTTTGAAATAAGAGCTGTTGCATCTTGTGTGAGTTTGAGGAATGTGTAGATTTTTAGGTTTATGCGGTATACACAGCAGAGATATATTTTCATGATCACCACTATATAAACAAGAAAAAGATTAACGGTCAAGATTTTGAAAGTGTTTAACCACATCATTGTGATATTATTAGCATGTATTATGCTGACCTACAAACTGTGATTTCTGATTGGCACCCTGAATTTCTACAAAAACAAATAAATAAGTTTTAAAATAATGAGGAAAAAAAACAAAACAAAACAACAAATATAACCAGGAAAGGATTTCAGAGGAAACATGCTGTCTAGTTAAGAGTTTAATAACTTCATTATATGAAAGCAGTAGCCTTCTTATGGACAATATTTCAAATTTTTAGTTCAGTTGCCGAGGTCTATATCAAGAAAACTAAAATCCTTGTGCAATATAAAACTGTACTAGTTATAGTCAAAGAAGGTACCTGATCTAGGTACTTGTTGCTCATAGAACATTTTGACAAATCCAAGCTAATGTCTGTTTGTTATTACCTCTGTTTTAAGCCACATCATGATTCTGGGTCATATATGTAATCTTTGCTGCCCCCAGTAAGCGTGGGACTCTGGAACCTGCCTTTTGAAGAATCTTGAAATCTTAACAGTCTTATACTATCATTTATTATATTTATCTTTTAATTCAATGTATTTTGGGGGAATTCAGTCTGAGATGACAACTTATACATCTAGGTATCTTATTCAAAAACCAAATTCCACCCTTTAGGTCTAATGTAACTTCATCATGTACTCTTAGGAACTGTTCAACAGTTCATACTATTCAGAAATAATACATTACAAGATCAAAAGGTGAATGCTATGTTAGAACTATCTTCCAAATGGAACTTCTTTGCCTACAAAATTCAGACTTTAAATGTGTCTTCATTTCTGAAGGGGAACAAAAGTCAAAATTTAAGGTTTTCCTGTAAGGCACAATGTTCCAAAAAACTTTGTTTCAAGTGCTCTGTAGTATTACATTTTGATAAGGTAGAAATCTGCTGTTCTGAAAAAGTTGGAAAAATTGCCTCATCTTTTTTATGTTTAAATGATAAAACAAAGTAAATGTCAAAACAAAATATTTTGACCTTATCAAAATGTTTCATTTTTGTAATTTTCCCATCAAGATCTTAAACAAAATTGGTACATTATTGAAAAACATTTAAATGTTGTTAAACTGGAATTTTCTTCTGCCAACTCATTTCACTGGAAAAGTCATGACTAGCTCTTATCACCAAATGCTGCTAAATATTTCTCCTGTAGATCTATATACGACCCTGTGGGAGGCATTTTCCTCCTGTAGATCTACAGGTCTGCTTGTTCTGTTTCAATCTATCTTTGTGGGGTAGATTTGCCTTCAATTTTTCTAAAACACAAGTGTGGAAAGGTGAACTATCTGCATTATCTGTGCTTTATTGCTCTATCTGTGGTTTCCTTGTAGTTCCAAGATAGGGCTATTTCTGATGATCAATGATGTGTTATAGTCATGCTAGGGATTTCTGCATTCCTTGTTTTGGGTGGAGAGAAGATGTATCTATCTCTTAACCAGCTGTTCATATAGCCCAGCTGCACTATAATGGGCTAGACAGTTATTGCCATCTCTCCCCTCACACATTTGTGCTCTCCTTGAGCTCTCTGAGCGTGTATGTACGTGTATATGGCTCTTGACCACACGGAGGCTCCGGTGTGCATTTCCTAGTGTCACTACTGGTGGGCTACTGGCACTTCAAGTTATTTTATTGTTCTATCTCCCTGGAGAATGATGATCCCTAAGATGAATAAATAATTTATTTAGATGTATTTAATGGACTTTTAAAATATACATTTATGTGTTATGAAAAAAGATGTCAAAGCACCCGGTACAGAAATTCCCTCAAGTGAATCTGCATCCTGGGTAGTGAGAATTTCTTTGTAACAGTTCAGTAATTGGATTTTGTGCTCTCCTGTGGGGCCCAGAAATAAAAGCCAAAAAGTTGTCTACTGGGAAAGACATGCAAATCACAGCTAAGTACAGAAAATAATGACATCAAATAAAACTATTGGCAATGACTGATGCATCCCTCAGTGCTGGGAGGAAGTTAAAAATCTGTCACCTCTAACACTTACTGTATAAGACACTTTTACTATACTGTTATTCATTTCTAACTTCTTCACTCTGCTTCCTGTCTTGATTAAAAGACTGTCTTCCATCTTCAGACACATTTCAGTTGGAAAGTTGAACACTTCTACTCCTGAAAGGACAGAATGTACAGTTACACTAATTTGTCTCTAAATAGGAGCAATAGTGAATATGGCAAAGAATAGGCTTATAGAAAAAAAGACCAGAAAAAAAACTGAGTAACTTATGTCCTATTCTGCATCATGTGGAACATTCAGCAGGTATATTTCGAGTAATGCATTTTTTTCTTATGTCCAGAAAGCATTCCAATCATATATATTTATTTTATCTGATATTTTTACAGAAAATATTATATTATAGAGTAGAAATAATTCCAGTTCCAGTAAACTGCTAAATATTAAAACCAGTTCAAACTCTCTTGTTTGGCAATAGCACGACAAATACGTATTTGGGTTTCAGCACTGGCAGAGGGGATGGGAGTGGATAACAATCAATTTTATTCATAAACATACATTAGAGACAAATGGTTCATAATTTAGATTCTCTCCTGGCTTGTTGAATCTGCAGGCAGCTATGCTTTGTGTTGCATTAAAATTTTGATTGAATGAGCAGGGTCAAAACCATCACTTTTCTCATCTAGGGAAGGAAAATGATTCTGAAGCCAATCATCAATCAATGTATGTAATCAGCCTTTTTAAAGTACCTTGGGCTTAAACATAACTGACTCTCTGTTGCAATTAAATCAAAATATCATCTTTTTTTTTCATTCAATAGTACATATACAATAAAGTGTTAAAATGCCAACAAAAACTTGAAATTTGTTTTGCTATTAAGAAGATTATTGCAATGGATTCATTCCAAAGGTTTCACCACTTCAACTCCATGACCTATGGTATGTTAATTAATTTGCATACAATTGTTTATATATTATTGTAAGACAAAATATAGCCTTGCTACTTGATTCATTTTCTTGATGTTAATGGCTTTTAAAATAAAACCAATAAAGTCAAAGAAAATGTCACTGATATCAACCAAGTATGCCTTTCAACATACTTTCATAGACACTGACACTATGAGCCATAAAAGCACCATTCAGCTGTCTTTTAACAAGAGACTGGTTTTCAACAATATACAGAAGCCATCCAGGATTATGTTGGTGGCATAGCAGTGAAGGTGGCTCATAATTACATGGCAACTTCCATTTTTAGTGTTTCACCAAGGATATCCAATTGGACGTACGGGAAATGAAGATGCAAAAGATTAAACAACTTGCTCAAGTTTAAATAGTGAATCAATCACTGAGTAATTTCCAGAAGGAGAAGCTCATACAGTTCCATCTCTCTGCATCCTCATCTCTTTGCTCTTGTCACCCTCTCTGTGTGATACCTTTAGGATACCTGTTCTACTGACTGAAAATTAACTGGGACAGGGTCTGATTGGTGGTTAGTGTTACTTCTGCCAAATAAATCAAGATCAGTCTTGTAATTAATACAAAGTCATTAGTGTGCTTCCTTTCTGAAGAGAAATTGTGATGTTTATGCACTCTAAACCATCAAATTATCATTATCAGTTTGTATCTATTATTAATATAGATACCAGCATAACACAATTTTGCCTCTTCACAACTGTGAACTCAAGCAGTAGTGAAACAAACACCATCAACCTCAGTACATATAGATGAGCACTATATCTAACTTCAGATTTTATTGGAACAAATCACTGCTTCCTCTGTTAAACATTGAACATCAAACAATACCTCACAAGTACAAAAACCACTGGAAAATGAACTTATGAAGAGCAACTTATAAACACAGGATTGAGAACTGGCTGACTGGCATTGCTCAGAGGGTTGTGATCTGTGGTGCAGAGTCTATTTGGAGGCTTGTAACTAGCAGTGTTCCCCAGGGGCCAATACTGGGTTTGGTCTTGTTCAACATCTTCATCAATGACCTGAACGAAGGGATAGAGTCCACTCTCAGCAAGTTTGCTGATGATGCAAAGAGGGGAGGAGTGGCTGATGCACCAGAAGGCTGTGCTGCCATTCAGTGAGACCTGGACAGACTGGAGAGTTGGGTGGAGAGGAGCCTGATGAGGTTCAACAAGAGCAAGTGTACAGTCTTACACCTGGGGAGGAATAATGACATGCATCAGTACAGGTTGGGGGCTGACCTGCTGGAGAGAAGCTCTGCAGAAACAACAGGTTGGCCATGAGCCAGCACTGTACCCTTGTGGCCAAGAAGGTATCCTGGGATGCATTAAAGAGTGTGGCCAGCAGATCAAGGGAGGTGGTTCTCCCCCTCTACTCTGCCCTGGTGGGGCCACATCTGGAGTACTGTGCCCAGTTTTGGGCTCCTCAGTTCAAGACAGAGAACTGCTGGAGAGAGCCCAGCAAAGTGCCACAAAGATTCTGGGGGGTGGAGTATCTCCCTTATGAGGAAAGACTGAGAGATCTGGGACTGTTTAGTCTGGAGATGAGAAGACTGAGAGGGGATCTTAATAATGCTTTTAAATATCTAAAGGGCTGGTGTCAAGAGGATGGGGCCAGGCTCTTTTCAGTGGTGCACAGAGATGGGACAAGGGGCAACAGGTACCAACTGGAACACAGGAAATTCCATACAAACATGAGAAAAATATTTACTTTGGGGCTTAGAGAGGACTGGAACAAGCTACTCAGAAAGGTTGTGGTGTCTTCTTCTCTGGAGATACTCAAGATCTGCCTGGACACTTTCCTGTGCAATGTACTGTAGGGAACCTGCTTTAGCAAGGGGTTGGACTTGATGGTCTTCAGAGGTCCCTTCCAAACCCCTGCGATTCTGTGAATCTGTGATAAAACACATATGCAAAATATACGTTCAAGAGTGGTCTATTCTCTTTCACAGACTAGTGTAAGATCTAAATATCACCCAGAAGTAAATATTCAGACAGCACAACAGCCCAAGCTGACAATTTTTAGGTCTTTTAAACTCATCTTTTCTTTGAATGCTCTGCAGAAAATGATTCTAAAAAACTCAGTGAGCATGCTGTTCTCTGCCACTAATTTGATTGCTGAATGGTATGGCACTAGACCTCTATCTATAATTGCAAATCAGAGAATTTGCCTGTCATATTTCCTGAATCTCTTGGACTTGCTCCAAGGTCAAGGTCAGAAAGTAGATGCCTGATTGTTACTCTACAGATTTGGGACCCATATCTAAATGTCTACTTTTTATAATTTGGAGAGGTATTATGAACTTTTTAATTAAAAGTCTTTAAACATGTAATAGTCAATGCTAAATGTAAGACCCTACCCTATTATCCTTGTCAGGTGAATATCTATATCCTTGGAAAGCTGACAGAGCCATTACTTGTGTTCAAGACAGTAATCAGATTTTCTGAGCATCAATCAGCAATCATGAAGTCAGGAACATTTTATCATGAAGTCAGGAATACAGAGGGTTTTCATAAGCTAATCAGCAGGCATCAAATAGACAATCAATCTAATTAGTGGCTCACATTTGCGTGGCAATCACAGCTGCCAAACCTAGACAACAAATTTCATTAGTAATGAAATGTGAGAACTATGATTTGTGAAACCTATCATCAGATTGGAAATGTGGTTATTCAAAAACAAGAGTTGTTGTGGTAGTTTGGGACATTTGGGGAATTTAATCTGCATATTGGTGTTCTCATAATGGTGTCTGTTTTGTCTTCAGGGTAAATCAGCATCCAGTATCACAGTTTTTGAAGAGCTCATCTCTCAGTGTGGACCACAGATTCAAATAAAGCTAACATTCAACATTTAGCACTTCATTTGTTTCCAAAATGTAACTAGTGCTTTTGCAATTCTTAATTTCTCACCATGATCTTTGAAAAATTCTAGGCCAGAGCTAGCTATGCACACAGTTCATCTGGTGCAGCAAATATTTCTAGAGCTGAAAATTTAAAATACATATGTGCATAATCATGCATAAATTAACCATCTACAAAAGAAAAAATAACCAACTAAATCACAAGGAGAAAATGTTCCTGAGATGCAATATGCCACTTACTGACAAGAAGAAGAGATAGTGAATACATCAAGAAAACTTATTTTTTCTTGAAGAACCAAGTTCTCTTGCCCATTGAAAAAATTTTCTGGGTGGCTTTCTTTGGCTATAAATCATGTCCAAATCTTCTATATATTGTAAAATTACAAGTGTTGCTGCTTTTGTCTGGAAGTGAGGGGATTGACATATGAGGTCTTTTCAAATCCTGTTTTACTCAGATTATGCAACACACCCATATTTTGCTATTCTAGGCTCTAGTCTAGTATGCTAGTATGTATCAATTCCTTCAGTACAGCAGTTGAAAATATCCACTCTTAATGTCCCTGTAGTCAAAATAATGGAAAGAAACATCTGGAATTTCAGATCACTAATCCTCCAGATGTTGCATTTGTAGAATCTTAAAAGTGAGAGTAAGCTAGAGAAGGATTTGATAATGTATTTAGCGGCTACTAGCCCAGTTTAATATACTACCAACTTACAGCCAGACAAACAGTTAATTATATAGCCTATTTGAACAGTGGTACATCTTTTAGAATTGTGCTCACAGAGTAATGGAAGTACTTTATATACAAAGAGTAAAGAGAGACTATTTAGACTACTTGGTAAAATGCACCTGAAGCATCCTTATGAATCAGTTTTGAATATAGGATCTCCACCTTATTTGAAACATTTGCTGATTTAGATTGGAACAGTCTTGAAATTCTTAACACAAGTAATCCAGCTTCTGCTGACTACCACCAGGTTTAGCACTGCTCATTCAGCACAACGCTCACTATCATCTTAAGATAAAGCTTTATATTTTAATGTAATCACTTCTATTGTTAAAATTATAAATGTATTGCAAAAAGACACTTTTCTGTGTTAGCAATATCTAAGCATTAAAAAGAGACCTATTTTTAAATCAAATTTAAATGGATGGAGACTGCTGTGAGTCTCCAAGGATTTAAGCTTATTCAAACTTTCCTAGGAAAATTCAAGATAAATCTTGAATCATTAACTTTGATGTTTTCTCATATTGCAGTTTAATCTTTTGTGGCATCAGGTTGCAATTCTAAGCTTTAACACCCTTTCCTTACAAACGCACAACATGAACAAAATGGCAGAAATACAAAATATTAAATAAAAGTTGCTGTAGAAGGGAATTTATAAGCAGCTTGGAATTTTTTTCTTTCAAACTAAGAAACACAGTGTGAATTGGACTAAATGCCAAGAATAAAGTTAACAGCTTAAAATGAACAGTTGAAATTAACAGGTGTTATAGCATATGCTAGATTTAACTGCCAAGTATTTCACACCTTCATTAAAACCTTTCATGTCAAATTTAAGGCAATGTTAAAATAAAGAAGAAAAGTATAGATTAAAAATGAATAACTGTTAAGTTTTAGAATTAGGATATTTGGTGTCAGGAATTTCTCAGTTCATTTTGTGTGGGAATATAGTTTAACTGGTAAGATATTCAGCTAGAATGTATCACACTCCATTTCAATTTACAAAAGTTTGTGTTTGACCTTTAAAAAGTAATGTGACTTACAAAGCGTTTCATTAGGGGAGACAACAATGCATTTTTGTTTCGCCAGGTATGATAAAGGCAAAATGGACCAAGAACAGTGAGGAAAACAGACTGAGTGCTGAAAGATCTGAAAACCCATAGCCCAGAAAGTCAGTATTGCTTTTGTTAGTAACAGGCCAGTGAGATTGAAAGGTCTCAGGACTTGTCAGGCTAATCTGTGTTAACATCACTGCAGCAGCAGTTTTCTTCTGACCAAGTGGCTACGACTAATTTGTTTTGCTTGGATCATTAATGTTTGGTACAATCATATTTTTGCACAGATATGAGTAACAAGGAGTTATGAATAACAAGTAGTTATTCTGTACAGAAGATATTTTTGACTCTGAAAATGTGGCACTTGTTAGGAGAGCAGAGGCCTGGAGTAGTGGAGACAGTGTATGGTGTAGAAGACTACTGGCCCATATGTGGCAGTGAGGCTTGTCACAGGTTTGGCACTAGAAATCCCACTGCTATAAACAGCTCTCCAGTGGTCGAATGAAGAAGTGCAGACCTGGAGCTGGACAAGACTGGTCCCAGGGGTAACAAACAGAACAACAACAACAGAAAATACTATCTTACATAAAAGTTACCATATATAGTAAATTCAGCTTCAATGTGGAGCTGCAGACTGATGAAGGAAGAACAAGTTGTACAAGGGTATTGGCAATCTTACAAAAACAATGCCACGTGGATCCTGGCTGTAGAGATAAGGATCCAACAAGGAGTGGGAGAGTGATCATAACTCCAGGGGTAGAAACTGAGAAGGATATATATATACAGCAATATTAGCTTTATTATTATTGTTGAGTCCTTTTCAGTAGAAAATGTACTTTCTATAATAAAGACTTGTACAGTTTTTCCAACCTTAGAAAGATCTATTAGAAAATTCCAAGTGAGTTTTGTACGTGATGAAACTGATAGCAATGAATTTGTAAGGAAACACTTCCTATACAGAAATGTTGTTTTCTCCCAAGTCATTTGGTTTTTTGGTTAGCTGGTTGGTTGTTTTTTTGTGTGTGTGTGGTTTTTTTTTTGTTTTTTGTATGATGTTTTTTGTTTGTTTGTTTGTTTTTCCAGTAAAACGTGTTTTTAAAATGTAAAAATCAATGGACAGTGCATGTCTACATTATTTATGCTATTTTATCTGCAGCTTGAAATCACTGAAAAAACATGCTACAAACCAATACCATGGGTCACCGACGCTGGAGTATTTTTTATACTGAGGTTATTATTATAACAAGGAAATGTAAACTTTGTACTTAAACATGGCTTTAATTTTTTTTTCCTCAGATATTTGTAGTGAGGAATATAATCATTTATTTGCAGTTTGGTAAAAGTTGGAACATCAAAACTGCATTGTTACAGGTATTGTACAAATATACAACAAAAACATGCTTCTAAAAGATTATAATCAAGTAATGACATAGGATCTGATTATGAAATACAAATGAGATATGCACGTGGGAGAAGTGAGATACTCACAGATATGACAGCATGTACCACCAGTGCACACTAGTTGCTTAATTAGTCAAAGTATTTTAAAATTTCAGAACTACCATAGTCTTTAAAATAGTGAGGTAATAAATAAATATTTGAAGTATGATTTCTGTGCCAAAAAGGTTTTACATGAGTAGGAATATTTGAATGTAGCATAAAAATGAAGAAAATTTTACTATTTATTATACTTTTAGACTTATACACCTATGCCAAAAGGCAAATCAGCAATACTACAGCAAGTTCCTTCTCAAAGAATAGTTAATTTAGGGAGCTTTTCTTCCCACTTTGGAAGCTGCTCTAGAACTCAATTCCTCTGGTAGCTTTATGCATGCATTATGATAATACAATTCTAAAATATTTATTTTAGCTAATAGCTATTTCCTTTAGGTGAACACATACTGTGCCAAAGAGTGCTGTAAAAAAGAGACTAGGAATGAAATCAGGAAAAAAAGTATGCTAGTCATTTCAGATTTTGAAAGCAAGCAAAGTACTTTTTCATTGCAGATGGATGTTTCTAAAATACATTGTCCTTAGCCATGGATGAAATGTGAGAGGAATATTTAAATGCATATCAAAGTGTGAATACATATTTCTACTGCTAGTAGAGTAGCTCTTTATTTTTCAACTTCTGATGCAATCATAAAATCATTGCAAGTTTCAAAAGGTGACTGGGCAAAATTTTCCACTTTCTCCATTTTTCTATTCGAATTAACTATTAAAAAAAGAAATTTTTATGATGCACTTTTTCTGTTTCAAGGTGTGCATTTAAATATTTTCCTCTCTCTTTTGTCCTCCTTTCTCACTTCCATTCCCTTACTTCCTGCTGTAAAACTGGACAGCAATTTTATCCTGTGGAGCATGGCAACATCTGAGTAAAATTCAGTAACAGTACAGATATGGATGGATGTATTTGNTTTTTTTTTTTTGTTGAGAAATTACCATCTGCTGAGGTTGAAAACACTTTCCATTTCATTTTTCCCTTTTCCGGTCAAGTAGTAAACAAAAAATAGTGATTTTCCAGTTTAATGCATTTCCTCAGCACTGTCACTTTTTTGTGTTTTTCCCTCCAGTTTTTCAGGTATTAAATGGAGGGGAGGGGAGGGGAAAGGAGAAACTGGGAGGGAAAGGAAAAAGAGAAAACTAGAAATAAGTAATAATAATAAAAATTAATTATAAGTACTAAAAATAAGACATGAATACCTTGTATACCATCTTACATCTTTTCCATTTCCAATTTTGCCCCAGATGCCCTTAGAAAGCATATTGTTCAATTAGACTATTTTCTAGTGGAATTTAAAAAAGAAGGCTGGAACTGTCTCAAAGTACAACCAATGTTACAGATATTTTTAACATTCATTCAGTGTCCTGAATCCTTAAACATTGACTGGAAGTCGCTGTTATGTTATGTTTGTGTAGTAATCTAAACAAATCAAATGGTTTGTCTCTGTCTACTTTGCAGAAAATAAGGCACACATCATATCAACCACTTTAATAAATATTACTCAGCTGACACAAGAACACAGCCAAAGTGCTGGAGAGACCCATCATACAGAGGGTTCTTCATGATCAGGTTTGGAAACATTTGTACCTTTGGAGGTTTAAATCATCATCTCAAATACCATGTGTGACTAAACAAACTTAATTCCACCTTCACATCTACCTATATTTTGTTTATTGTCAGCACTAAATTTAAAATGAAATTATTCGTGAAAGTAAGGTCATTAATTCCATATTTTCTTGTTGGCTTGTTAGAAGAGAAAAGATCAGATCAGGGCCATGGAGACAAACAATCTTGACAAGTCATGCAGATTTGAAAATGGATGTCTGCATGTGGGAAGATTTCTGTGCGTATATATGAAAAGATAGACTGGAGCCTTCAGTAAAATCTAAGCAGTCTTCTTACTCTTTAAAATAGAAGTTGTACAGAAGAGCTGATCACAATGAAACAGAACTTCAGTGCTTTATTATCAGTCTAAATTATTATCTGAAACCTATCATTTAATTCACATTTTGAAAAGCCATTAAACCAGAACACAGAAAAGCCACAATTTCTAAAAGACTGACCAAATGTAATTCTGTATTTTAACACATTTTTAAATTATTTTGTGTGTGGCTTCTGCTCTAAAAAAGAAAGATGCTTATGAAAAATAATTGGGAATAAAAATGAAGTTTGTATATTTCAAAACCATGCCTTGACTTGCAATAATCCTCTTGCTATTGACTCTCTCAAGAACTCTGAAGATGAGAAGGGAGGCAGCCCTGCACAGACTAGCATCCTACTCTCAAAATTTTGACTGTTGCTGCAAGCAGTTGAGATGGCATTTCATGTGCCTTGAATCTTTTACAGCTCCTGTCTACAAAAGTGTAGCTTAACTCAGAAATAGCCCTGTGAGTATGGAAAGAAATGAGTTCATCTTCACATCTTATACTTTAAGCTTTGTCTTGGGGCTCATAGCAATTTCTCTGCTGCAGATTACATGGCTGGGTACCTCTGGGATCCCTTCCCAATTTAGAAAGGCCAAGGGAGCAGCATATATAAAATGAACTCTTCTCTGCATCTGTTTCTAGACATTTCTCAGTCACATGATCTTCCATCTTCCTCTCCAGTACAGAATAACAGAACAACACACTTCAGTAGTCTGTTAACATTCATGCCATAGCTGGAAATTTGCTGTTTCCTACACTGATGGGTAGCACAGTCAGCCTACCAGCTTCATTAGAAAGTGTCCTACAGATATACTTACTTCCACAACTGTACTATGATTTTATTCTAATTCTTCTTGACTTAGCTTTCAATTTTTGCATATGACACATCAGCATTGCCTCTTGTCTCTAATGATAATGTCATTCATGCCTAATAACTGGTATTGTCACTGGTGAAAAAATACCATTTTTGCTGTGAAAGGACTTGAGCTTGTTGCAGATGGAGACTAAAGCACCGCACACTTCACTCATAAGAGGAAGGCAGAAAGATATTTATTGATATAAAATAGATATAATGTGGTAATTTGAACAATAAGGATAGCGACTTAATAAGATTTAAAAGGTGCCTGTCAGCAGTTCTCTGAGCATCCAGTTTGAGACAATATGGTGGTCATCAACTGTCTCCAGTGAAACCTTGATTGCTATCCATCCAAGGACATGGTCTTTTGCACCTCACTGTATGCACTAGGCCTTGGGCATAACGACCAAACTGGGTGGCGGGACAAAGAGTGCACCATCACAGAGCTGCAGATAAATCACCCAGGTTGGATGTCTGATGTGGAAAGTTTCACAGATGTTGCATACATACACATACATGTGTGCATGTTTGTGCGTGTAAATCATATCTTTTTTTCAGTATTCAGTTTTGGCCACTGCTGGAGGCAGAATACAAGACTATAAATGCCTATACTGAACTGATTTGACTCAGTGAAGTACTTTTTACTCATTTTTAGACAAATGTTTAAATACCAAATTTCTACTTTTCCATTCCTGTTTTTGAGTTATGTGCTGTTTATCTGTATTGCTGGTCCTGGTGAAAGGATCAAAGTAGTGCTTTCCATGAGAAAAGTATCTTGGTAGAAAAGAGCTTCAATACTGAAAACATCTTCAAAGATGGGTCACAGTTGTGATTGTCCTTGCAAAAAAAAAATAAAGAAGAAGAAGAAAAGAAGTGCCTTTCACATGTTACCCCACAACATCCTTCTCTCCAAATTGGAAATATATGGATTTTATGGGTGGACTGTTCAATGGATGAGGAATTGGTTGCAAGATCATACTCAAAATGTAATGGTCAATGGCTCAATGTCCAGAGGGAGATCAGTGACAAGTGGTGCCCCTCAGGGGTCAGTGCTGGGACTGATGCTCTTCACTATTTTCATCAACGACATCAGCAGTGAGATTGAGTGCACCCTCAGTAAGTTTGCCGATGGCATCAAGCTATGTAATGTAGCAACGCACCTGAGGATGCCAACCAGAGAGATCTAGACATGCTTGAGCAGTGGGCCCTGGAGAACCTCATGAGGCTGAACAAAGTCAAATGCAAGGTCTTGCACCTGGGACAGAGCAAACCTGACTATCAGTACAAGCTGGGGTACAACAAAATACAGCACAGCCCTGCCGAAAAGGACTTGGGTGTACTGGTGGATGGCAAGCTGGGCATGAACGAGCAATGTGCCCTCACAGCCCAGAAAGCCAACTGTATCCTGAGCTGCATCAAAAGAAGCGTGGCCAGCAGGGTGAGGGAGGTGATGCTGCCCCTCTACTCTGTGCTGGTGAGACCTCACCTGAAGCACTGTGTCCAGATGTGGAGTCCTCAGCACAGGAGAGACATGGACCTGCTGGAGCGTGTCCAGAGGAGGGCCACAAAAATGATTCAAGGATGGAACACTTCCCCCAGTGAGTTGGACTTAGATGACCTTTAAAGGTCCCTTTCAACTCAAGTGATTCTATCCTTCTATGATTCTCCATATTCTCTTGTACAAGAGAAAAGCAGAGTTGTTTTTTTCTTCCTCTTCTTTTCTCTTGGTTTCTCCAGCAGCTTCTGTGTATAAATTATACATTTTCTTAAATATCTGCATTTCCTATTTCAGATCTGAGCTGATAACCTGTGTTTTCACACAGTAGGAAAACATCATGCTGTCACAAGCTGTGGTTATGCAACCTTATATTTCACTTCCCTTCATCCCAAGGAACCCTTTGCTATTATGCCATTAGAGATAACATGGAGCTTTGAATCAAAACACCACAGACAACAGTGACACATGACAACCTTTCTAGCCAATGAAATGCCACTGTACAATGGGAACCACGCAGCCACACCAGCCCTTGTAAAGAGGAGATAATCAGTTCTGCAGAGAACAGCAACAAGCTGTGACAACTTCACCAGCTAAGGAGCTGAAAAGGCTGTGTGATTCTCCCCTGACAAGATGGAAACACACCTGTCAAGACTGCAAAAGTTACACATATGCAGTAAGTATCTGCTGCAGTGCAATCCACAGAACGCCTTAAATGGGGAGGAGGATTGCATATGTTTTATGAATTGCTTCTATTTTGGAGCACAAGAGCTCAGAGTTAAAGGTGCTAAGAGAACTGCAGAGCTAGATAAACATTGTTCAGGGCTGGGTATGAGGATACATGGTCCACTAAGTCTTACAGCAAATGATCACTATGAAAATCTTTTAAATGACAGAAGACAAGTAGACAAAGTATTTGTTATGTAAAGTATTCAAGGAGACTTTCATTTTAACAGCATCCTTTATTCCCCTTTCTTTTAGCTGCAGAACATTTTTATGAGGAAAATTCCCTGGTTGATAGTGTCTTTTTATGCAGTATTAAGATGACATTAACTTCCCCTTTGGGAGTGAAAAAGAAAATAAAAAGTAGCTGAGATGGGCTGGAGCTTATTTTTTTGTCTCCTTTATTGGAATCTGGGCCTGTTCCCTCAAAAATAAAACAGAACAAGCACATACACAAAAGGAATGGGGAAAACAGCCAAGAGAAAAAAAAAAAAA